>JAJOZX010000122.1:72500-335000 GCA_023014485.1 Bathynomus jamesi | reverse complement strand
CTGTTAAGAGGAGCAGGAAGCCCCTTGATTAAATCTTACAACTATCATACTATGCTTATTTCTGAATGAAAGGATTTTATTACGCCCCCCCCTGAAGAGGGAATTGAAAGACGCCTATGATTTCTGGTGCATTCATGGTAGACCCACATTAGAACCAGTATACATGAATATGTGTAGAAATAGGGGTCAGTATAAGGCGGCCATAAGGCGATGTAAACAGGAAGAAGTCTATTCGAGCATCAAAAGCCGGTGAAACTCGCATAAATAACGATAATAACAAATGTTGGAAATTTGTTAAGAATCAAACGGGTGTCAAAAGTGTCCTCCCTCCGACAATCGATGGGGTGTCTGGGAGGATGAAATTGCAAAACTGTGGAAAAACCACTACTCTAACATTCTTAACAGTGTGAGTAGGGATAATCTTAAGGTAGATTGCAGCGAAACGCCTGTGGGAAGGACAAGGGAAAATACTTTGATATCAGCTCCTGAAGTAAAGAGGTTAATTAAAGAGTTAAAGACTGGTTCTGCGTCAGGGGTAGATGACCTATCAAATGAGTACTTAAAATATGCCAATGACGTGGTATGTCTGCATATATCATTGCTCTTATCAGCCATGCTTGCTCATAGCCATATCCCTGCAGAATTCTTGAGGGATATATCTTGCCCCTGGTCAAAAATAAGTATGGAGACATTCTGTTCAGCAATAATTACAGGCCTATTGCTGTCGCTTCCTGCTTCTCGAAACTACTAGAAAAACTCTTGTTACTCCGATTAAATGATTACCTATGGACATCTAATCAGTTTGGTTTTAAAAGGTCCCACTCAACTGACCTGTGTATCTATGTACTTAAAGAAACAATTTCTAAATATATTGACAGTAATTCAACTATTTATAGCTGTTTCCTAGATATAAGTAAGGCATATGATAGAGTGAACCACTGTTGTGACGGCAAATTTGTGTGCCGAAATCTCTCACGAGAATAGGAACAGAAATTTTAGTTTTAAGATTTTGTGGTTTAAATCTCTAAAGCAAGGTAGTTTAGAGTATGGTTATTGAAGAATATCAATAGGTTTCTTGTTACAGGGTTAAAAATAAAAATGTTTCAGATTGTTTAACGTTCGTTCGATTTTTATTTTTGTATTCTCACGGTAAGAATATAACCCAGGACAGCCTCGCGGTAAAGATATATGGCAGGGTCTTGAAAGGCACCTCTCGGCCCGTAAGAAGGGAAAACAAACTGACCTGTTTCATGTGAGAGGGTTTGTTTTCTCTTCGCTTCGTGGTTAAACTTTTGGGAGACAGACTTCGAATCCACTTGTTAAATTAGACCATGACATTGGTCATAAATTTGAGAAACCAAGTGGCTTCGAAGAAAGAACTTTATTTTAAGTTGATTTTTAAGGAAAAGGAGGAGCTTTGTTTTTGGAAGGGAATGTCAATATCCAATCAAAGGATAATGATTCTTCTAATACCCAGGGAGGAAAAAAGAGAAGCTCCTTCTTTCCTTATGTATGGATGAAAGCTTTCGTAGGGACGACCTTATATAATGAAAATATTTTGATAGGTCATTCAGAATATTATAAGGCGGAGTCCTTGAAATTTTAAGGTGTAACTTAGATTTCTAAGTTAGTTGTAGATCCGTCTTCGAAAGTTAAAAGTGGCTTGTAAGAATAACTCCTTAAAATCTGCGACATGTTTGAAAAATTTCTAAGTTGATTTGAAATTGTCTCACGTTGTTCTAAAATCTGAATTTCCTTTGTTTTCGCGAACATAGTTGGAAGAGCTTAATTAATGTTAGCCGACAGACAAAGAATTTTGTGAAATTTCGCTTAATTTAATTTTGTTCAAATTAAATGTTAAACTTTAAGTTTGCGACATATTAGTTTTCCTCAGGGAAGACTCAATATCTTGTGTTGAAGTTGGTTCCCGTGGAAACCCGGGAAGTTAGTGCATGACCATTCAGTTATTGTGAGGAGTAGTCTAATTTATTTGACGGACTTTTTTCTTGGAAAATCTGCGGAACTCGCGCAGAACTGTTGAGAGTAAATTTCCCAAATTTTTGTAAGTAAACGATTTTTGTAAACTGCTTCTTAGATTACGAAATTTGAATTTAGTGCTGTTTCTAAAGTTACACGCAAATAAAAAAACCTCTGTATAAATGTTTTTTTGAGACTTAAATACTTGCAAACATTTTCTTTAAATTAAGAATTTGATTTTTTAAACAAAATTTGAAATCGCACATCCGTATTTTTCTTTCAATTTATGTCTTAACTGGAGTGAAATTAAATAAACTTTATAAGAGGGAGTGTGTCTTTTCTATGCTACCTTGCGATAGGCCTCTCTTGTAAGCTGAGGGTAAATTAACATTGAAAGTTTGAAATTCAAAATGGGCTTCAAGTAAGCCGAGGGAAACTATGCGTATAAAATTGAGAGGCCATCCGAGTGGATAGGCAGAGTCATCCTGAAATAAACGAACCACGCGCGTACGAAATAAGTGCAATCGGAAAAGGGTGTGCACCACATAAACGAAAGGGTTGCGCACAACACCACAATATTTTATTTAAAAAACTAGAAGACAGGTAGGTTCCCATGTACATATTAAATTTATTGAAATTTGGTATTCCCACCAATCTTTTACCGTTAGGTGGGGCAATGTACTATCTGAATGTTTTGGCTCCTCTTGCGGGATGAGACAAGGCTCCTTGCTCTCCCTTATGCTGTTTAATGTATATATTGACAGATTAATTGCTTCATTTAATGAGGCAACAGTGGGATGTTGTATAGATAACACAAGGATAAATAACTTAGTTTATGCCGATGACATGGTGTTAATAAGTCCTCCTGTTAAAGGTCTGGCTCGGCTACTAAAAGTCTGCGAAATGTATTCGCAGAAATATGATATTCTTTTTAATGTTACAAAAACTAAGGTTATGCAGTTTCATCCTAAAAGCTATTGAGGAAGTACAAGAGTTTAAGTATTTGGGTCAAACTATTACCAGCTCCTTGAGTGATGACTCGGATATAAGAAAACAATCTCGAAGCCTTTGTGCTAAAGCGAATATGACTATAAGGAACTTCGGTTCTGTCCAAGTGAAGCTACTCTGGATGAATTATAAAAAAGCTTCTGGCAGAACTCTAAATTTGCTGTACAACAGGTCTTTCAGACTCTTACACAAATTACCCCCGAGGTGCTCAGCTTCGCAAATGTTTGCTACCCGCAATGTCCCGATCTTCCCGGAGGTAACAAGACGTGTTCAATACAGTCTAATGCAAAGAATTAAAAAATCAACCAACCCGATTAATTACACAGGTCAACAAAAAAACATTTTTTTTTTCGTTGCCAAGGAAATTCGTACGAATTTAGGGTATTTTGGGGTTGCTGAATTTCAAAATGAAAGTAGTTTTTCCGATTTGGCTCTAGTTCTTGAGATAATGAATACCCTCAACTAATAGGAAACGTAACCATAACGCGTGCATATGGGAAACTACCGGAACATTCTAGATGGTGAGACCGAATAAAATGCCATTATGTACTTCATGTGTTTACTTTTGTATGATTTGAGACAATTTCAATGCGATTTGTAAGTAGGCTCCGCCTGAACATTACATTTTTTGCATTTTTACGTGTTTCAATGGGGTACCAATTATCTCATAAATTAGAGCCAATCTAGCAAAACCGATGTCATATTCGGAATCAGCACCACAAAGTTACCCCAAAATCACTCTAATATGATTGGCAATAAAATGAGTGTTGACCAGTGTTATCCAAGCTATCCATGAGTCCTGCCGTTCAGGGCCGGCCTTAGGCCAATTGAACCTATTTGACCAAATTGGGCCCCGCGCTCACATGGGCCCCGCACTAGGGTTGCCAGTTTGCCACCTCCAGCTTTGAAAAATAAGGAATGCAGTCTTTGGAGCCACGGTTTAAGCAGTTGAAAAAACATGTTGATTTATTTGGCTTTCTGAGTAAATTTCAACAAATTCCAAAGGAGGAATTACAAAAACATGCTGCAGATTTGGAAACTGCGCAACAGATGTCAAGCTCATGTGATGAATGTGATGAAGCAAAAAACTTAAACTTCAACAAAATTTTGAAAGAGTTTGCAGAACAGAAAGTAAGAAAGATTTCTTTATAAGTATAGTTTTGTTTTAACACGTTTTATGTCAAAATATAAGCTAATAAATATAGATATTGTTTTATTTTTAATACAACGTAATAGCATACATTCCTGATACCTAATTTGAAATAATCTTAAGTCCAGGAGGCCCCACCAAAATGGTCCAAATTGGGCCCCGCAAATGCTAAGGACGGCCCTGCTGCCGTTTATCCTCTAAAGTCTAAGCCAGTGGTTCCCAACCTGGGGTCCCCGAAGGTAGTACTGGGGGTCCGTGAGCTTTCAATATTTCGAGAGGCTCCAATGGAAATCGTACATTTACCCACGATAAGGACGCTCAGGCTAAAATTTCAAGTTTCCTTGCTCTTGGCTGGAATTATTAATACTTTTTTAATACGTTGTATTTTAATTGCATACTCACTTATATGTCCTTTATTTGATAGTGAAAAATGAGAAAACGAGTTAATTATCACTGGTATGCATCAATTTGCTGTCAAGGGTTTTGTAAGTGATTCTTATAGAGTTTTTCCTGCTGATTTCGAATCTGCAATCCGTTTTTCTCAATCAGCTCAGGTTATCCGGCTATGACCTCATAAGTAAAATAGAATTTTTCGTGATTTTGTCAAAGCGGAATTGGAACAGTAACATCTATCATCACTTGTTTCACTTGTATAATATCTTTTTTACTTTTCAGGCATATAGATAAAATATTTCATAATGAATAGAGCGTGTAAAAATGATCCCAATAGATTCTGCTACATATGTGGGACGGTTACCATGCCAAATAACCAGTCCCAAATCACTAAATTTGTGAAGACAATGTATAGAGCATACTTTGGAATTAAGCTAGGGGACCAGGACAAAAATTTCGCCCCTCATATGTGCTGCAAGACGTGCATTGAAAATTTGAGAAGATGGAGCAAAGGCAGAGCGAAATCTTTGCCTTTTGGAATTCCCATGATTTGGAGAGAAGGAAAGGATCACGTGACAGATTGCTATTTCTGCATGACAAACCTCCAAGGTGGGCTTATAAATTTATTTTTCTTAAATATTTTGAAATCCTCGTATGAAACTTGACATAATATTCACCATAATGTAATATTCACCATATATAGCATAATATTCACCATAATGGTAAATTGGTAATCATACATTTCCATATACATATTGTTATAGAAAATACATTTACACATACATATTGTTATACAAGTTACATTTACATATACAATGATTGTATATTTTCTTTCTTTTTCATTCATATTGTCCCCGAAGGGACAATATGAATGAAAAAGAAAGAAAATATACAGACTCCATCGACCTATTTCATATCTTACAGACCGCAGCCTTCCCTCACGAGCCGCCACTGTCTGAATGCTTCTTCTATTTCATATGCAAGTTTTATATCCATTAGGGTGTTTCATACCTATAGGGTAAAATAAAAATGAGCTTGGAGTTTTAATCCACACGTTTCTCCGTATTCTAAAGAACAAGAAAACACGTTTGTGCAAGTTTGAACCAGATCGCGCTGCATTTAGAGGTCCCCAACTTTGACGACTTTTTGTCAGTTCATTTCTCGCCTGCCTGCAGTGAAGACGGTTTTCTTCGTCACTTGAGCGGTTCGTGTTGTATAGCCTATTGGACAACTATGGAGGTAATTATATATGCTACTAATTATCTCATTTTACTGTGGTATTGAAATTTATTATTATTTAATTTCTGTCATTTTACTGTGGTAGTGATATTTATTATTAATATTACATGAAATTAATTAGTCTGTTGCATATTGGACAACTAAGCTGGTAATTATTTATGATACTAATTAATGTAATTTTACTGCGGTATTGAAATTTATTTAATTAATGAATTGTCAAAGAGAACGTAGTGTACACGTATCAGTTTTATAAATAAAGAAAAGCAGTAAATGGGACTCGAACCAGTGTCATAGCCGTTTGGCGGCATCGCTCAAGTCGGCGTACACAGCACGCTATCCACTCCCTAGATGGTGTAGTGGATAGCGTGCTGTGTACGCCGACTTGAGCGATGCCGCCAAACGGCTATGACACTGGTTCGAGTCCCAGTTACTGCTTTTCTTTATTTAATTAATGAAATTAATTACGATGTGAAATTATTTCTGTGGAATTATTTAGTTTGTTTTCTTTTCCAGGTGTCTACCAGAGCGAAAACAGAAGTGTTTCTTATTGGCCAGACGGATGCGAACATCACATCAAGTGGCCTTCCAACTCAGTTGCAAGTACTCAAAAAGTACTTTTACCACCAAAAGGAGCAAAAATTTGGACGTACTAAATGCCTGAACCTGTGCCTGGATGCCTGTCTCATATTTTGGGAGAGAGCGAGAATCCCCATGATGCGTCGAGATTCGGCCTTGAGGAAGATGGAATCCCTTCTCAAGGAATACGACCGGCTTGTGAAGCACAAGTCACATAAAGCAGAGTCCTTCCGAGTGAAGGAGGCGATGTTCAAGGAGGCAATAGCGAAGGAGATCATGGACATTGCTCATTCACAGGCTAAGGAAATGATGAAGAATCAGGAGGACATCCACTTTCTCGACATGCAGCGTGAAGATCCAAATTCCTGCAGCATGGGCCCTGTTGACATGAAGCTTCACTATAAGGAGATTAGGAAAAGGAAGAGGCTGGACAAGATTAAGGAACAACAGGAGAAGGCCAGGAAGGAACAAGGAGCTGCAGAAGATACGGGGGCTTTAGTGATTTCAACTTCGTCAGAGACTGACTCAGATGTCGTTGACCCAACCGTGGAAGTTTTTCCATCCTCCTCCAAGGGAAATACCAAGAAGCGACGCAGGAATCTGATCTCACAGGATGTGACGACTACCTACGATCGGCTGAATATTTCGTACCGCGATTCAGCTATGTCGTACGCTGCAGCGGCTAAATCACTAGGTTTTGACTTGGATGAACTGTCCATTTCTGCCAGTACCATGTACCGCACACGCAAGGCTCTCAGGAAGGTGGCTGCTGAAAGTTATCAATCCGACGAAGTTTGTCCTGGTCAGCCTCTTGTCTTGCATTGGGCGAAATACCCGAATAAAACCAAGAAGGATTTCATGGACAAATGATTCGCAAGAAGTGGTTATGTTTTTTGTATCTTTGTGAAAATGTGTAGTGAAATGGTACTCGTTTGTTGAATAAAAATTCATTGACAGATTTTTGTTTAATTTTTTCCGTTTATGATCTGCCAGAGCATCACATTGGGGACCCGTAAACTTTAAACTATTGAATTAATACTTCGGTTTATCAGTCTCCTCAGCAAATGGAACAAGGGGATCCATGTGGATTAAAATTTTTCCAAACTTTTAATTTATGAAACACCCTAATATCCATGTTTCTGTGTTTCTATTTTCAGGAGTTAACAAGAAGAAATAAACACATTGTTGTATACCCTGACATTCCTTCTGCTATGAGACCTGTACCCCATGGTCCTGGAATTCCAATACCCGACCCACCTCAAACCCTGGACTTCGATGATTCTGATGATGAATCAATGACCAATGCCAATGACCAGTCCCAGTCGTATATACCTCAAAATACCGCTTCAAATGAGCCGAGGCCTCTCAACCAGGCCAAACTTAATGATCTTACCAGGGATTTAGGACTTTCCAAATTAGCTGCCGAGATCTTGGGCTCACGACTTCGAGAGGACAACTTGCTGGCTCCGGGAACAACATTCTCCTGGTATAGGAAACGAGAGGAAGAATTCCGCAAGTTTTTTGCAGTGCACGAAAATACCTCTTCCTTAGTGTACTGCTGCAATGTTGAGGGGCTAATCGAATCCTTGGGCCTGCCATATAACGCATCAGAATGGAGGCTATTTATAGACTCGTCTAAACGAAGTTTGAAAGCAGTACTTCTCAACATTGGGAATAGGGTTGCATCAGTCCCTGTAGCACATTCCGTACAACTTACTGAGAGCTACGATAACATGAAAATTTACTGGATTTGAAGGTAATACTAATATCATAAGTAAACTATTGCTATTGACTATGTTGTTTTTCCAAAGGTTATTTGAGAGCGTATAAGAACACTTAACTTCCCCACAGAAGTGATACAGTCCAATGCATAAATTTTTTTATCTGATAGAACAAATTCTCTAAATTCTTTAAATATTTTCATTTTTTTTCAGATTGTGGCATTTGTATTGGGAATGCAAGGGGGATACACGAAATACCCATGTTTCCTCTGCAAATGGGATAGCCGAGCGGATGAGAAGCACTATGCACAGCGTGAATGGGCATCCAGAGATAATTTTGAACCTGGGTCGCATAATGTCGTTTCAGTGCCCCTTGTACCACCAACAAAAATTTGCTCCCACCACTTCATATTAAGCTGGGCTTGATGAAACATTTCACCAAATCAATGAATAAGGAGGGTTCAGCATTCCGATATCTCGAGAGTAAATTTCCTCATATATCTGATGCTAAACTAAATGCTGGGGTTTTTGATGGTCCTCAAATTCGAACTTTGATCAAGGATACTCAGTTCGAAAACGCAATGACTCCAACTGAGAAGAATGCCTGGCAGGCATTCAAATCAGTTGTCACTGATTTTCTTGGCAAGCGTAGAAGTCCAGAATACGAGTCCGTTGTCGAAAACTTGATGGAAACTTTCAAAGCTCATGGGTCGCGCATGTCCATAAAAATGCACTTTTTGTGGTCCCACTTGGACTATTTTCCTGAAAATTGCGGGGATTATAGTGAGGAACAGGGTGAACGATTTCACCAAGATATCAAAATAATGGAAGAGAGGTACCAGGGAAACTGGGATATCAATATGCTGGCGGACTATTGCTGGTGTTTGAAGCGAGACGTGCCCGAAGAAAAGCACAGACGGAAAGCCAAAAAAACTTCCTTCCTTCCTCAATAAACTTTTTTCCATATTCATTGTATGAATAAAAGTATTTATTCACACAATGTTTTCATTTTTCACGAGTGTTCTTATAATATTACTCGTATCTACAGTGTTTAAGCTCAAAAAATCAATAAATTTGGGGATAAAATTGGACTTATAATAAATGGCCAATAGAGAAAAAACCTGACCTGATTGAGGAAAACCAATGTCATTTTCGAATTCAGCATGGTCGAATTATATAATATGAGTTGAAAAAACCCTCACAGCAGACAAAAAAATTTCATATGCATACCAGTGTTATTAGTTAATAAAAACAGTTTGTTTGGTAGACGGAATCTTTCAAAAACATGGGGTCCGTGGGAAACAAATAAAAATAAAAGGGGTCCTTTGTGGTGAAAAGGTTGGGAACCACTGGTCTAAGCTATGGACCTCTTGATACGAAAACGTCTGTCCGTAGCTCCACTTAACTCCGACATTACTATACAGTATTATTTCTAATCAATTGTGTATATATTTTTATCCTTAGTATGTGAACTGTCATTGTGTTAATAATAGAATAGAATAGAATAGAGTAACCTTTATCAATAATAATAAAATAAATAAATTTTTCAATTTACAATGACATGAATAATTGTGAAGCTCGACTATTTATTTTATTTAATTTGGCCCTTAAGCTTTAGGCTTTACTGGGACTGTCATATGGACTATAGTCTGCCAATAAACCTTTTCATCTTCATTTTTATTTTCATTATTGATGCAATGGAAAGTAATAAAAACTATAATGTAATATACACAGACTTTGCCAAAGCGTTCGACAAGTGTGCCCATGAAATCATAATACATAAACTGAAATATATGGGAATAACAGGAAAAGTAGGAAAATTGATATATAATTTCATTAGTGAGCGGCGGCAAATCGTTACAGTACAAGGAGTATCTTCATTTGAATCAGAGGTCCTCAGCTCAGTACCACAAGGAAGAGTATTAGCTCCACTACTCTTCATAATCATGCTAACTGATATAGATGAGGACGTTACCAGAGGCAATACAGTGACATCCTTTGCCGATGACACAAAGATCAGTAGAAAAATAAGAAACCCAGAAGATATAGGATCTCTACAAACCGACATGAACAAAATCTACAAGTGGACGGAAGACAACAATATGAAGTTAACACCGAGAAATTTCAGCTGTTACGGTACGGAAAAAGAGAAGACCTAAAATCCATGAAATATTATACCCCAAATGGACAGGAAATTCAGAGAAATTCTAAAGCAAAAGATTTACGGGTTGTAATGACTGATGATGCGAAATTTGAAACACAAAATAAAATAGCAGTAAACAGAGCAAAGAGAATAACTGGGCAGATACTGAGAACCTTTAAACGAAGGGATAGGAATGTAATGATTCCTTTACTGAAAACACTGATCATACCCAAATTGGAATACTGCTCGGTCCTAACATGCCCATATGAAAAAGAAGACATTAGACAACTAGAAGGGATTTAGAGAAGCTTCACAGCCAAGATCAATGGATGCAAAGAACTAAACTACTGGGAAAGGTTACGCGAATTAAACCTATATTCACTGGAAAGGAGAAGAGAGAGATACACCATTATTTACACTTGGAAAATAATAGAGAAACTAGTCTCTAATCTTACTCTGAACCCTGTAACTCCCCAAACAACAGTGGAAAGTAGAAAAGGAAGACTGTGTCGTGTTTTCAAATTAAAGGCGAGACAGGGAACATCCTTAACCCTGAAAGAAAATAGTTTTGTTGTGAGATGACCAAAACTGTTTAATCAGCTGCCCAAAGACCTAAGGAACACGAGTGGTGTTGCGGTGGACATCTTCAAAAGAAGATTAGACACCTGGCTTAGAACAATCCCCGATGAGCCGGGAGTACCTGTCTATGTGAGGTGGAGAGTATAAGAAACCAACTCACTACTTCACCAGGCCAACTCGAGAGGAGGGGCGACAAGCTTGACCTTCGTGAAATGAGGAATCATCGCACGGAACATTTGAAAGGTTGAAAGGTGTGTCTTAACTCACATACCGTGGGCTTCACTAAAATACTATAATTTTCTAAACAACTCATACAGCGCAGGGCAGTGTAATAAATAATGTTAATGTTACACCAGGGGAATCAATGGGTTCAGACCATCGTTTTTCTATCACTGACCTAAATATAAAACTATCCAAGCAGCCATTAGTAGAAAAATAATTTAAAATAAAAACTGAGAAATTAATGGACGATGAAATAAAAAGTAAATTCGGAGAAAACTGTGACGCTATACAGGGTGTCCCAGAATTAACTATCTATTTCAATGAAATCGGACAAATTTTTTAAAAACACACTTTTATTTATGTTTATCATGTTTAATATGTGTTAAAAATGTATAAATTTCTAAATTTTTTTCATAATTTTATTTTCATACTTTTTTCATTATCTGGTCCAATGAAAGACCGTCTGAAGTCATAGAATGGCAAAGAGACTCTCCAAAAGTTAACATGTGGCTTGGAATGACCAAATCCAAAATTTACGGTGCTCCATCTTGTTGAAACACAACATTATCAAGAATGCCATCATCAAGAAGCTGTGGTTCGAGAAACTGCTGAAGCATATCAAGGTAGACGGTACCTGTTACAGTTGCTTCCGCAAAGAAGAATGGGCAATAAATTTTGGATTTGGTCATTCCAAGCCACACGTTAACTTTTGGAGAGTCTCTTTGCCATTCTATGACTTCAGACGGTCTTTCATTGGACCAGATAATGAAAAAATTATGAAAATAAAATTATGAATTTTTTTTAGAAATTTATACATTTTTAACACATATTAAACATGATAAACATAAATAAAAGTGTGTTTTTAAAAAATTCGTCCGATTTCATTGAAATAGATAGTTAATTCTGGGACACCCTGTATAATGCCGCAACAAAGAAAATATAGAAGCTATACAGAATGGACTAAAAACTAAAATATAAAATGTCGCAGAAGTTCTGAATGTGAAACGTGTTGGTGGAACAAGGAAAAGACACACACCTTGGTGGACATAACAGTTGAAAGAAGCAATAAAAGATAAAAGAAAAAACTAAAACACTAAGGAAATGGCTGAAATTTAAAACTTCAGGAACAAGAAAACGATGTGTGTTGGCAAGGAACGAAATTAATGAATTGAAGAAAAAACCTGAAAGAACAAACGTGGAAAAACTTGGGGAAACTTAAGGAAGATGTTAAAGGAATTAAAAAAAACATACAGTATATGCACTTGCGAAGAGTTACCGCAAACCTAGGACTGTTTCTGGTATAATAAAAAACGAAGACGGAGAGATAATAACTGAACCTGTTGACATAAATATAAAATGGACACAAAATACTTTGAAAATCTGCTTAACAACTATTAATGGCAGAATAGAAGAGGAATGGGAACATGTGGTTAATAAAGGTGGAAACATAACTATGGATGAACTACAGGGTGTCCATAAAGTCACGCATCATAGTAACATAAGCAATGTCTATTTATTTATGTCTCCATCGGGCCAAATATGTTGGGGAACAGTCAAAGAAACCTGCTTTTTCGTTTACAAACATGTTTTGAGATTTGGTGGGACTCATTTCGAACAAATACATAAAGCAAAATAAATAAATAAACAAAATGTATTTTTCCTATGAAGCGTGACTTTATGGACACCCTGTAGAATATAGTATCAACTTAGCCCCCGGAGTTGATGGATTGCGGGTGGAGTCATATAAGGTATGATACCTGAGAAATGGGGAAAAACAGTTTATATGCCCTATATTAAAAAAGGTGACAGTACGAGATGTGAGAACTACAGAGGAATATCTCGTACGGTTCATATGTAGAAAATATACAAACGCATATTAGAAAGAAGGGCAAGAATAGTTGAACCTTTGCTTGGGAAATGGCGATACGGTTTGTGGCAGGATAGGAGCACTACAGACGCTATATTTTCTGAGAAAATAAGTCGAGTAAGCCGAGAAAGTTGTGCGTATAAAATTGAAAGGTCATCCGAGTGATGACCAGAGCTATCCTCGAACAAACGAACTCGCGCGCGCGCAATAAGTGCAATCAAAAAGTGGTTGCACCACAATGTGTGCGGTTATATTAATTTTTAACTTGTCGGTGTATAACGGTCAGCGCCATTGCCTTCAACTGGGTTCGAATTCTGGTGGAGACATTTTTGCATATATATATATATATATATATATACATTATAACTGCAAACACGCAGTATAATTAACGTAAAGAACGACGCTTTGTATAGGAGAATTATCCGCTACCGCGCAAGATGAGAGCGAAAGAACGAAACCTCATTTTTTCATTTGTTTCGTTCTTTCGCTCTCATCTTGCGGGGGTAATTCTCCTATACAAAGCGTCGTTCTTTACGTTATATATATATATATATATACACACTGCAGCGAATTTGATGTGTTAACAGTTCACAGTTGTGATCTATACACAACCATTCTTAATAATTATGTAAAAGGAGAGAGCAACAAAGAGACACAGACAGACAGTCATTTTGAAAGTGAAATAGAAGAAATCTGAAACATTACACGCATATTGATTACAATGATACTTTTAGTGAGGAGAATAAATCTCCGTCGTCTGTAACACAAACCAGGATCTCTTGCGTTTGTCAGCAATTAATAATTACAAGAGATGCTGCTATTTGTTATAGAGACAGAGACTGATCCTGCGGATTACAATAATTGTAGTCACTACATGCAAGTACCTAAATAGTTAATATGCGTAATGTTTTACACATACATTTACACATACACACACACACGTATACATACAGTATATATTTGTCATTATTTTATTATATTTTCTATTCTCTTCGAAATTTTAATGCCAATTATTCTAGAGCTACAAAGAATTTTCTAGATCAGTCCGGCAGTTTCCATCGAAGCTCGTTGTGAGAGGGACTGCGAGTCGTGCGTGGGCAGCTAGTATAATAACGAACGCAAGGAGGGTTGTGGCAGTATGTCAGCGAGTTCTGACAGAGAAAGAGGTGAATCTGGTCCTTATCGTTCGGATGACGAGGCTTTATTCGATAATTTTTTCAAGAACGATATAAGAAGAGATAATAGTTTTCCCGGCAGACAACCAAGAAGTGCATTTAGAAACAGAAGTAAATTTGAAGATCCTAGACCATCCAGTAGTGGTAGATTTGCCGAACATTTGCGCAACTTTTCACCCAGTGCCAAGGAATCCGGAGAAGATATAATAAATCGATTGAAAAATCAACTCCGAAAGGAGTCTGATATGTTCTTTCATTCCAATCCTGAGTGGGATAACGATATGCATTCAAGGAGGGTAAGTCTAAAATAGGTCCTGAACTGTTGGCCTACTTAGATGGGTCAGTGAGGTCACAAAGCTCAAGGCCAAGTATGATAACGTAAAGAAATATCTTAGACTAATTTCATACTATACCTCGTGTGTGTGTATATATATATATTATATATATGAAAATTATTTCACGAAGTGTTCCTGAGGATGTCATTAGACGAAAGCGCTTGAGCACCATTTGTGTTTCCTTTCCTTCGTGGTTTTATTCATCATATATATATATATATTATATATATAAAATCGGACATTAAGCTTTATTTTAATTATTAAACCCAAACTCATTGTTAGCCAGCCCGTTGTTTAGAGATTTTAATGTAATTCTTTAGGCCTACCTTCAACATAAAAGTTTAACAAGTTTTAATTCAAGAAAGTTATGTTAGGTCTAATTACTGGGCAATGTTTGACTGTATCCAATTATTGAGTGTTGTGTGGTAGCCAGCTAATTTCATCTGATTGGCTAGTCCAAGTAATATATAGGCTATATATATGTAAACGCTACCGCCCTTCGCTAAAGTAAAAACTTTTCTTTTACAAACAATGGAAGAACAGTTGTTTTTTAAAACGCCTTTCTTAATTGACTTCAATGAATTTTCATCTTGATTGGTTTTATTTTTCCAACTTTTTCCTCGTGATATCAAGAACTATTTGGGGGCTCAGTATAATCCGATGTAGGCGCAAAGCGTTGATGCCATTGCCAGTATATAGGCGTATGTTGTTATAAATTTACTAGGCATAAGCTCTTTTCACTTGAAACAGTCTTATTAATAGGGCATTGAAACAATGCAGTAGATTTAAAGGTAGCCATACTTTACAGGACCTACATCGATTAAAGAGAATTGAATAGGCTCGATATGAGATTCCCACTCCGTAAATCTTAGTGACCTTTGCTGTTATTAGCCTGCAAATACATTCCTACTCTCGCATGTAAACGAAAAGAATTGTCCACCAGCATTATATTACTAAAATAAGGCCTATTACGTTGTCCTTTTTGACAATGTCGTGTCATTGTTATGGAGTGAATTCGTAAAAAGATAAAAATGCGTTTGTTCGTTTGTTAACTTCTGAATAAATAAAATAGAAAAAAGACAAATCATCGGGTATGTGGTACCTTATATTAACCCCAATTTAATTACATATTGCTCAATATTCCTCATTTTTTCTTCCTTGAAACAATGACCTTGAGTAAATCGTTAGCCTACCATGATGACCTTGAACAGTCTCCCTTACTTAGCTTTTCATTTTTGCTATTAAAATGATTTCACTTCTCCCCACCAACAAACTTAGTTTTTTATGTATTCAGAGCACCAGAAACTTGGCATAGGAAACTATGATGAAATGTACCGGACTTACGATATTATGAGCTTCTCTATAAAGTAAAAAATATTACGTTAAAAATAGGTTTATTGCAGGGGAATTTAAGTTAATATGAAAATGAATATTGAAACAATGTTTTATAACATATAGGCCTATCTAACTGCCGTATTGTAATACCGGTATAGAAGGCTACATAATGTCACTGCATTTATATAGGCGTAATCATTAAAATAGTTTCATATTTAGATGATTGACAGCGATCAGGTGTTCGGATAGAATTCAGATGAGGGGAAAATGACTAAATAATATTAGTAATCAGGTGTGACCCCATAGTAAGGCCACAAGTAAGACAGGCGTCAGCCGCTATATAAGACAAGGCATTTTTATGAGAATTTTGTCTGGCAATTCGTATTCATTGTTCAGAATGAGGAAATAATGTATAAATCACCAGAGAGTTTGTCATATTTGAAGAAAGGGCAGTTACTGTATGCCAGTGTATGGTATCGAATAACATCTACAATACCGATATTGTGTTACTGTATTTCGGTTAGGGATGTATTCGTCTAGAATCTAGATCCTTTAAGATTAGGTCTGCACCTAAGCCTTCTTAGATTTAGGTCCTTTTCTTTTGGTATTTAGGTCTAAAATTTAAATAGGCGTGGGCTGCCCACATGCCATGTAACTTAGCGGCTGTAAATCAAAATAAGAATATCAAGCGTGTTATTTTATAATCTTAAAGCCTGGAGATGTATTAGGCTGAAGTGTAGACAATAAACTTATATTAGAAATGAGTTTGTAGACTTTCAAAGTTCTATCCGAATAGCCTACTACTTAATTAAATGTCTTAAACTGATATCGTTAACTACCGTATTTTACGCCTCATAAGACGCTACTTTTTTCCTGAAAAACGTCTTCAAAAATCACTTCAGGGCTCATATGTTGTTTTGTTTAATGTTCTTTTAATAAAGTTATGGGAATATATTTTTTGTGAGGCTGATAAATCTTCGAAATATTTTTTTCCTAAATATTCTTTGCTAAATATAGGGTGCGTCTTACCACTTGTAGCGTCTTATGAGGCGTAAAATACAGTACACAATAATAGTCCAGTAATAATTTTTATTCCTATGAATGTCAATTTACGTCGCAGATTAAACAAACGAAGTAGGCTTGTTTGTCAATAATGATTGGATGCATTAAAATATATAGGCCCTTAAATGTAGGCGTACTCATATTTGGGAAATACGCGGTAGGCCCTTTGTAAATTGCTGTTAAGTTTATAGTTTATTGAATTTTCCTGCACACTAGTCTAACCTACTTCCACTTTTTCATAAATTACAATGATAACAATGCAAGTATATCCTGTAGAACCTAAATAATTGAATAATTAGGGTTTTCTGCCTTAATTACAGGTCTTTCTAGAGCCGATTGTGAATCTTCCTTTGTTTTACAAGTTCCACAAAATGCGTGACAATTGCCAAAGCCATTGACGGGACTCTTTGTTTTACTTTTAGAAATTATTTTTAAGGCTAATCTAAGCATATATATATATTAATATTTATATATATATATATATATATTTATTTGGGATGAATTTCACAATTAAACACGTGAAATGAATAAATGCTGCAAACCCACAAGGAAAAAGAAAAACGATTCCAAGGCCTTTCGTGTATTCAGAGCTACACCTCGTCAGGGAATGACGAGGTGTAGCTCTGAATACACGAAAGGCCTTGGAATCGTTTTTTCTTTTTCCTTGTGGATTTGCACATATATATAGCAGGGCCACAGAGAGCTGCCACGGGCCCCGGGGAAGGATTGGTATATGGGCCCCCTGTTTTCTCAGTATTTATTATGAATGTTTTTTGTGTACGTGTACATAACAAGCAAACTGATTATATGTCCAAGTCACTATTCAAAACGTACAGTATGAATAAACAACTCAGAGGAAAATGACCATTTTATTTTTTCGAATCAATTATATTAATTCTATCACCATACCGTTTACAAATGCAGCACCACTCCATGCAGGCAAGACAATTGTTTACTGCAAGATTTTCATAATTAGAAGTGTACTTTCTTTGCCTTCTCTCTAGCAAAGTGGTAAATGATTCTGATGAAATTTAAAGTACGAGCTAACTGGCTTTCAATTACAATGGTTCCCAGATCTGTCAGTCGGTCTTGGGCATTGGTGGACCGCAGATATTTTATCTGTTTCAGTTTGAATATGATAATCTCTATGAAATGTATGTTCATTAATTATATTTCCTCTCAGTTATTTAATCAATTGCTTTATTAATATTCTTAGATTTTATCCCTCTCTTTCCGGGCCCTCTAGAGGTCCCCGTCCTCTCGGCGGCCCTGTATATATGGCCCTAGTTGAATTAAGCCTGTCAAAGGTTCAGAACTCGCATTCCGAAATAAGCCTAATTGAACCGAATTCAGTGGATTATCTGAAATATGAGCTTCATAGTTGCTACAGCCTACAGTTTAGTGCCCAGTTTAGGTTATCGAAACCTTTTGCCAATATACAATGTAAATATTTGTCAGTGGGGCATTGGGGTGTTGGCATATGTATTAAGCTAGGCTATCTTTTCTAAATAGGCCACTTGCATAAACTGCTTATAGTGCAAATTTCATATTAGCTCACTAGAATAAATAAAATGGCCCTTAATTAGGTCAAGTTGGATTATATAGGTCCTATTAATTTTTTTTTATGAACGGAAGACGTTAGCACAGCTATAAATTTTGTATTCATCTAATAATTACTGTAGTTTTAATAAATAAGCTGTATTCTGTATCGATACTTTAAAAATAACTGCTTCAGATAAATAAATGTTTAGCAAATCCACCAGTGGTTGGCTGGTAGTACGTACCATACGGTACCGATAGGCCTACCATTGTTATTCTAAAATATTGAGTAGTCAACTGTAGGCTTTCTTGATATTTACTCAATCCTATTTTCATAACTACAAGTTGAACCTTTCCCTTTAATACCACTAGCTAAAGATGGACCCAACGGCCCCTGCTGTGCTGGGGCATGCGGCCCCATCTAATTCCGGACAACTGTTTACACAAACAGGAAAAAGGAAATAGTGAAAAAAATCCTGTTTCAAATAGTTGTATTTCCTTATTCTAACATAAACATCAATTCTAACCTACATCTAACTAACATTACCACCTCATTCTAATAATCATCACCATTTTAAATAGTCTGTGGACTCTTCTAAAAAATTCCATCCACGTTTGTGAAATTGAGAAAAGTCATTCGGTCAAAAAAACTAGAGAAAAGAACGCAGCCATGAAAATCTTAAGTTTCACATCCGAACCCATTGTGTCAAGATTTGTGAAGCTGCATTTAAAATCTAAGTTCCTCGTGAACTTAAAGTAAATATTAAGCATTCGCTGCTTTAATAAAATCTTTTCAAAATCTTCAGTATAAAATTATTTACTGTGACTTTTTCAGTATGAAATAATTATTGACTGAGACTTTTTCGGTATGAAATTATTTACTGCGACTTTTTTCACAGATAGACAGAATGAGCTCCATTATTAATACCATACGATACTGTTAATGTAGTCTACGTTTAGGCTAATACATCAAGGGTAGTTAATGCAGCTGATAATAGCCTACCTACGTACCTCATATATTTAAATAAAACACCATTACTCGCCTTTCTAGTTATTAGGCTTATAAGTTTCAAAATTAAGTCTAAATCTCTGTTCCATATTTCGCGCTCATAAAAGTGTAAGAATTTTTTTCCCTCAACTAATTAGGGTTCTGTAGGAAAAAGCCGTTTGAATATGTTTTGAGGAAAACTGCTGTCGTCACTTACGATCCTAAATATGACATTATCAGCTCCCTTTTCAAGAATGGCCCCAAACAGTTCTAAATAATGGAGTACCCAGTGATGGGCAATATCTAGATACATGTATCGCCGATACGTATCGATCGATACTTTTGTATCGGTATCGCTTTAGCTACTTGACAAAAGTATCGATTTATCGGTATCGCTAAGATCAATTTTCTTAAATGTATCGAAAAAAATCGATACGTCGATACATTAATAAGAATTTTTAAATATTAAATAGATGTTATAATATGACACTACTGAGTTATATTTATGAATATACATAAATAATAATATTATTAAATATTTATTTAATGACAGTACTACTCTACTGGTCACGTCACACAGTACGGCGCAACGTTTAAACAGGTTTGTACTTGTGTTATTGAGATTAATTAACCATAATATAGAAACATTGTTAGCTGTAGAGAAGAAGCTAGAGCGTTTGAATTCGGAGGCATTGCGTCATTGTCAGCCACTTCTCAATGCAGTCACAGTAGGGTTCACTAAGCGGTTTGAAAAGTTTCTGTGCCTTGATGCGTCGCATGAGTGTAAAGCAGCAATACTGACATCGTCTTCGAATCCTCTGTTCAAGTTAAAGTGGATGACAATAAAAGGCAAATTTAATACTAACATTGTCAAAAAGAGGGTTCAAGAAATGTTGGTTAATGCTGTTAAGAGCCTCAGCGAGCAGACCCCCCCAGCAACAACTAAGTGATGCTGCATCTGACGGAAGTGCAGATGATTTCTTCTGTTATAAGTCTGCTTCCACTAATGTCTCTGCAACCCAAGATTCCACTGAGATGGAAGTTTTACAGTATCTGGGTGACGGAAGTCATTCTCTCCAATCTCTGAGGCAGTACCCAGGAATTCTACGGGTCTTCCTGAAGTATAACACACCATTACCATCCTCTGCTCCTGTAAAACGGTTGTTTAGTTTGGCTGGTCACATTCACGCTCCAAAAAGGAATAGACTGTCTGACCAGATGTTTAGCCAGCTTTTAATTGTTAGTGTAATATTTTCAGTCATTCATGTATCCTACAAAATTAAAACATACTTTCATTAAAGAAAGCAATTGTTTTTATTTACATCTATAAAACCCATTAAAATGTCGTTGATTTTACTTACAGTGCGTACAAATTACTAGTATAAACAATAATATCTAATACCTACATATTAAATGAATAATTATAAAAATGTACCGGCGATGCATGTATCGGTATCGGTATCGCTTTAGACATCTAGAAAGTATCGGCGTATCGGTATCGCCTAAGACGTTCTTCATGTATCGATGTATCGGTATCGCTTTAGCGATTTCATGTATCGATGCCCATCACTGGGAGTACCGTATATTATTAGGGCTTCTCTAAAATCGTACGATGTTAAACTGATTAGTCCTCATAAGTCTACCCATCGCGACAGTCTGAAATTGTAGCCGACATAAATAATAAGGATGTAGCCGATGACATTTAATAATAGACACATTTAAGCCATTCTTTGCTTCACTTATGAAGTGCCTTGATTTTAGTCAGATCTCTCTCAATAGCTTGTAGGCAAAACCTACATAAAAACGTACTGTAGGTGTGTATAAAAGTTGCGTTAAGCAGCTGGTCTTAGAAAACAGAGTATGCACGTAATATCGCCACTTGTGAAGCATATTCCGGACACAGTAATGACTGCTCATTATCCTTTATTTGAAGCAGTAACTTCATGTATTAATACATCAAACTAAAATTATTATATTATATATATATATATATATATATATATATATATATACACATATATACACATATATATACACACCGGTTTCTAGCCTAATAATGGTTAATTGATTGAATGATTGATAATGATAAGGCTGGAGTGACCGTGATCCTTTCAGATCAAATAATATTATTAATTAGGTTTATTGATAGAATGAGTTTTCTAACTTCATTAAAAAAAATAAATGATTTAGGAATGAGACAGTGATTTAGGAATGAGACAAAATGATTGAATGATTGTTAATGATAAGGCTGGAGTGACCATGATCCTTTCAGATCAAATAATGTTATTAATTAGGTTGATTGATAGAATGAGTTTTCTAACTTTATTAAAAAAATAAATGGTTTAGGAATGAGACAAAATGTAAGTCGGTTGTTTACTGTCGAAAGTAGATGTACACTTGAATAATGACTTCAGTATAATAATGACTTCAATATTAATAACGCGCGAGGTAATGATTAGTCTTTATATAAAGTTAGGTGAATGACACCAGGCCAAAATGGGGCCTGTACAAATGGTGTTCACATGGTGATGGCTTTCGTGTCATTGGCTCTTCGGAGAGAGAGAGGTGGAGGTGCGTCGAGGAGTCCTTGTAACGAAGTTGAGGTGTGAAGCAAAGCATAAGGACATGCCTTGAAGTAGTCTCGCTGTGACGTCATCTTGGTCGTGTTTGTTTTGATGGAACCGCTAAAGTATTTGAAAACGTCTTTGCCACTATATATATATATATATATATATATATATATATATATATATATATAGTCCGAATAAGTAATGGTAAATGACAAATACCATAGTGTATCATAAAAAACCTCAGGGGACCATTTTGAGTTCATTCCCATCTTGAAACGGACATGTTATGTGTCTTGAAAAGTGGACGCTCAATTCTGCCAGTTGAGGTTTAAGTTTTGGTTTTTGGCTAAAAATAGAATAGTTACCCCTTTTTCTTTGATGTATTCAATCTGACGTGAAGGCAGCGAGTCTTTTGCTTATATTGAGGTTCTAAATGTAGCAGGGCTAGGCTGCTTTAACCCTAGATCCATGTCCCAAAGCTGGATCCTGTCTGCTTTGCAGATAGCTGGTGAGGGAAGCTATATTTATGGGACCTCTTTGCGAGTGACCCGTTGCCCATGTCGGGCTAGCATCATGAAAAAGAAAAACTATGGTATTTGTCATTTACCATTACTTATTCGGACTATAGTGGATTTAATTATCCCAGAAGAATTTCTTGTTCCATGCACGGTCTGTGTGTATCATAAAAAACCTCAGGGGACCATTCTGAGTTCATTCCATATATATATATATATATATATATACACTTACCTTACAAAGGTTCCGCGCGATGATTTCTCATTTCGCGAAGGTCAAGCTTGTCGCCCCTCCTCTCGAGTTGGCCTGGTGAAGTAGTGAGTTGGATTCTTGCGCTCTCCACCTCACATAGCCAGGTACGCCCGGCTCATCGGGGATTGTTCTGAGCCAGGCGTCTAGTCTTCTTTTGAAGATTTCCACTGCAACTCCCTTCGTGTTTCTTAGGTCTTTGGGCAACTGATTAAACAGTTTTGGTCCTCTCACTACAAAACTATTTTCTTTCAGGGTTAAGGATGTTCCCTGTCTCGCCTTCAATTTGGGAATACGACACAGTCTACCGCTTCTACTTTCCATCGTTGTTTGGGGAGTTATGGGATTCAGAGTAAGATTAGGGACTAGTTTCTCCATTATTTTCCAAGTGTAAATAATGGTGTATCTCTCTCTTCTCCTTTCCAGTGAATATAGGTCTAGTTCTCGTAACCTTTCCCAGTAATTTAGTTCTTTGCACCCATTGATCTTGGCTGTGAAGCTTCTTTGGATCCCCTCCAGCTGTCTAATGTCTTCTTTTTTATATGGGGAAGTTAGGACCGAGCAGTATTCTAATTTGGGTATGATCAGGGTTTTCAGTAGAGGAATCATTACATTCCTATCCCTTCGTTTAAAGGTTCTCAATATCTGACCCGTTATTCTCTTTGCTCTGTTTACTGCTATCTTATTTTGTGTTTCAAATTTCGCATCATCTGTCATTACAACCCCTAAATCTTTTGCTCTGGAATTTCTCTGAATTTCCTGTCCATTTGGGGTATAATATTCCATGCACTTTAGGTCTTCTCTTTTTCCGTACCGTAATAGCTGAAATTTCTCGGTGTTAAACTTCATATTGTTGTCTTCAGTCCACTTGTAGATTTTGTTTATGTCGGTTTGTAGAGATCCTATGTCTTCTGGGTTTCTTATTTTTCTACTGATCTTTGTGTCATCCGCAAAGGATGTTACTGTGCTGTCTCTGGTAACGTCCTCATCTATGTCAGTTAGCATGATTATGAAGAGTAGTGGAGCTAATACTGTTCCTTGTGGTACTGAGCTGAGGACCTCTGATTCTGATGAAGATACTCCTTGTACTGTAACGACTTGCCTCCGCTCACTAAGGAAATTATATATCCATTTCCCTACTTTTCCTGTTATTCCCATATATTTCATGTATTATGATTCCGTGGTCACACTTGTCGAACGCTTTAGCAAAGTCTGTGTATAGTACATCATAGTTTTCATTACTTTCAAGTGAATCAATAATGTTGTTGTAGTGTTCCATTAGTTGTGATAGGCATGATCTGCCTGATCGAAACCCGTGTTGGTTATCATTGAATTTTTTCTGAGTTTCCAAAAAGTCATAGATTTTCTGTCTAACTATTCTTTCAAATATTTTGAGATGAGATGTAAGCGACACTGGCCTATAGTTTTTGGCCTGGGATCGATCCTCCTTTATATATTGGGACTATGTTCGCGCTCTTCAGGATGCCCGGTATTTCTCCCGTGTCTAATGATCGTCTCCATATCCAGTATAGGGGCTCAGCGATTGCATTCTTGCAGTTTTTGATCAGTGTGGCATTCCATTTATCCGGTCCTGCCGCTGAGTGTGTTTTTAGTTTCCCTATGGCTTGTGTAATATCATCCGTCGTAAAGTCGAAATCCGTTATACTTTCCCCTTGTGGTTCTTCTTCAAAGAACGCGTTTCTATCGCAAATCAATTTGTCAGTTTTTGGGATACTGAAAGATGATTCATACTGAGCTTTTAATATTTCAGATACTTCTGTTAGATCATCAGATAAATCACTGTTCTCATTTTTTAAAGGTCCGATAGTCGCTTGGTTTTTCGACTTTCTTTTTGCGAAATTATAGAAGTACTTTGAGTTAACCTTTATCGCTTCTATAGCGTCATCTTCTTTTTCTGTATGCTTCTCGATTTGTTCCTGTATGACGACATCGATACTTTGTAGTTTATCATTTAATATTTTTCTGATGTTGTTATCTTTACAATTACTTAATTTTGCAGTCACTCTTTTTCTCTTTCGGAACAATGCCCTCTTTTGTCTTTCGAACCTGCTTCTCTTTCCTCTTTGTTGTATCTTTGGGACATGTTTTTCCACAATTCTCCTCTAACGTCATTAGCATCTCTTCCGTTGTCTTGGCCTCGAAAATGGTTTTCCAATCTATTACTTCCATGCTGGATGTCACATCTTCCCAGTTTATAGCTTTGGAGTGAAAATTAAAAATTTCGAATTTGCTTCGTTCTGTTGTGCGTGTTCTTTCCTTTCCTGTTGCCTTTATATTAGTTGTTATTTCAATGATATTGTGGTCTGATATCATAGTTGGGGAGATTTCTACATTATCAATTAGATTACTGTTGTTTGTGAATACCAAATCTAGGCAGTTGTTTTTTCTTGTGTTTTCTGTTATTTCTTGCGTTAACATAAATTCATCAGCTAAAGCTAGTAGCATTTTTACCTGCTCCTGGTCTTCTCGTGTGCCCCCCTTGTCCTGGTGGATACATATATTTTTTCCTATCCTTTTATATTTCATGAATGGGAAATTAAAATCACCACAGAGAAAAATATTTGGGGTTGGAGAGTGTAGATCTTTTACTAAGTTTCTTACCTCTGTAATGGAATCTGAAAATTTTGAGGTTGGCGTGTTTGGGGGTCTGTACATTACAATTAGTACCATATTTAATTTTTCAATTTTTGCTGCTACACATTCTACGTAGTTGTTTGAGGTACTTATAACCATTTCTGCTATGTGCCTTTCGCGTGTGTAAATAGCACATCCTCCTTTACGTCTCACTGTTCTGTCGGCTCGGAGGATGTTATAGTTGTCAATTTGTATTTCTTTTTTGTCAATACAGGACTCACAATTTTCACAGTTCGCCTGGCAGTCCTTTAGATGAGTTTCCGTGAGGCATGCAAAGTCTGCTCCGGCTTCTTGCATGAGTCCTTTCAGGTATGCAACTTTGTTCGTGGACTGGTTTGATTTAAGGCCCTGTATGTTGGCTAGGATTATTTTTATTTTTTCTCTTTCTTTTTCGCATACAGGTGGTTCCGCTTTGTTTTCCGATGGGGGTGCCGGTTTCGTTGCCTTGTGGTCCTCCGAGAATTTACCTCTTTTTATCTTTGTCGGTACCTGTTGTCCCGATAACGCATGAAGTGTCTTTGTTCGTACCTTCTGTCCGGCTCTCGGATTTCTATATTTATATTTGTCAGCTGGTTTTGTAATTGCTGGAGAGTATTTAGCAGCTGAAATGTGTTGGCTGCGTCTAAAAAATTTCCACTCTTCTTTGATGTTCGTTTTTTCTGTTCCCTCGGTGCGTTCCTTTGAGGGTGGTGGTATCGGCATTTTTTTTCGTATTTGCAACTCCCATATCTTTCATAAGTGTTGCAGACCGTAAGATGGTGGAACATGCATTTCTTATCAAACTTGCAATATCCACTTGTGTAATGCATTTTGCATAATGTGGGATGTGCATATATGCATTGCCCATCCCGATATCTGCAGTTTCCTTTCGCGTAGTATTTGCATACGATATTTTCTACGCTTCTGCTTTCTTTCTTATTATTTACCAAGTTCTTAGTTTTGGCATTATCATTATTTTTCTTTGGCTGTTTATTTTCTACGTTTTTAGTTATTATCTTTTTATCATTTCGCTCGTTGGACCGTTTGTCTACTTCGCCACTTTTACTTATTTCTTTCCTTTCATCTATGTCTTCCTTCCGTATTACGTTGTTTATATCGTTATTTGTTATTAAATTGTTGTTCGTTATTATGCTGTTAATCGTTATTTCGTCTTCTCTCTCATCCACCCTGTTTTTCGTTGGGACCATTTCGGACACATGCGTCCCCATTATTTCATTCTTTTTTGTAACTTTCGAGTCTATCATCTCCATTTCTTTAAAGACCGCGAAAGAATTTACAGTCTGTGTACATGCGCCACATAGAAATTTGATCCCCACGACTTGTTTCGCGTTCGAGACAAGAGTTATTTCCCGATCATTCCAATTCATGCAGTTAAAGTCGTTTAATCGTTGGCAGAAATCACACCTAATCGCTAGGCTTTCCGTTGTTACTAAATTGCACAAATTACAGATTAAGTGAGAATTTGGACCCATATCCATGATATTCCTTAATTAGCTTAAGAAATACCCACACAAATTCTTTATTTATTTTTAATTATATATATATATATATATATATATATATATATATATATATATATATATATATATATATATATACACTAGGCCTGTGCGATTAATCGAAAATGTCGATTCGGGTCGATTCAGTAAAAGAATCGAAACCCGACCCGACTTAGAGCTAAAAAACTTCGATTCTTCGATTCGCTAACTGTAACCTGTCGAGACGATAAACTGGCACTACCCCAAAACCATGGAATGTCGAAACCGTGGAATAACAATTGAAAAAAAAAAATATATATATATATATATAATAAATATATAATTATACAATAATAATAATATAATAACGTTATAAAATAGTTGGATATTTGAGAGATTATGCTTTTATAAAGATCTGAGTGCGCTGAATGCGCATGGTCAGCTTTTGATTTTGTGATGTCACAGAATCACGTGCGCGCGCCTTGCGGTGTGTAAAGTTTGGACCGATTCTTTGGGTTCAATTGTTTATTACGCTTTTCAGTATGTTGTTGCTGGTGCATGTATGTTGTTCTGTTGGTGCTGGTGCATGTAAATTGTAAAGTATAGGTGAGTGCAGTGCACAGTCGCAGGCGAATCGAATCGAATCGAGAATCGAAAACAAGTGGCCGAATCGAATCGAAATAAAAATATCCGAATCGCACACCCTTAATACACACACACACACACACACACAGAGGTATACCCCATTATTCATAGCTTCGTTTATACATAATATATTTTTTGACACCAAATTCCGCTATTCGCAATGCCAGATAAGGTAAAAAATAATTCGCAATTCCGCCTGCTACCAAACGCAGCGCAGTATCCTCGTATCGCAGGCTATTATTCAAGAAAAGGCACGGTCTTTGTGGTGAGATGTGAGGAAGGAAGTCGTTGGTGAAAGTGAGAGCAGTGGTGGTGAAACTTTCAGTGAGAGTCGGGGGTGGTTTGAGGAAATAAAAGTACAGTACAGGTATGTTTATTCTTTTATTGATGTTATTCACAATTTACTATGCTAATACAGGTCTGTATTTGTGTTTTATACTTGCTTTTATGTGTCGTATGGGAACGTATCCAAACATCTTGCCTTCTGAAAAATGACCACCGGAACGCATCCCCCTATAAAACATTTATTTATATGGGGAAAAAATGATTCGTTATTCGCAATTTCGCTATTCGTAATGAGTCTGAGGAACATAACTCTTGCGAAAACCGGGGTGCACACACACACACACACACACACACACACACAGTTCCCATCTGGAGGTCTCCAGGTTGGGTCCCGTGCGATGCGTCTCCCTCGTCGGTAATCTCGCTACTGCGCCCCATCTCTGGCCAGATCTGTTCTCTGGCGCCAGGTTGAACCCAGATTCTCTCTTTCTACCGTCTTGAGCCACGTCGTCTTTGGGCGTCCCCGGGGCCTCGATCCCACTATTCTTCCGTACATCAGCCTTCTCGGAAGTCGGTCCTCCCCCATCCTCTCCACATGGCCGTACCATCTCCTCTGCGCATCCACCACCCTGTCCACTATGGTGAATTTAACGCTGGAGTTGACTGTATCATAGGGTTTCAGTGGCGAAATAGGGCAGCCGGCTCGCCACTCCTCTGCTACCCGAGGAGCAGAGTATATATATATATATATATATATATATATATAATATATATATATATATATACTACAAAAGGGCAGTCCTGTCCGTCCGTCCAAAGGGTTCACTTATTCGGTCAATGAAACTATATAAAAGAACGCAGCAATGAAAATCTCAAGCTTCACATCTGAACCCATTGTTTCAAGATTTGTGAAGCTTAAGATTTTCATGGCTGCATTCTTTTCTATACTTTTATTGACCGAATAATTGACTCCCCCAATTACTCGAAGGCCCCAGCACCGCAGGTGTAGCTAAATGTGCCCGTAGGGCCGTAGGCCCACTTTTGCTAGTATTAAATAAAGATTCACATTAACTAAACGCGTGAAAGTCTTTATTCTGAAATAACCTGCAGGAAAAAATGAAACAGCCAATCCGAGTACTTTCGAATATACAGTATTTCAACTCCCCTTCTTTCAACATTATTGTTATTCTAAACAAGACACCTGAATTATTCCAATCAGTTACATGATTATTACGTTACAAATCTGGCGCTAGAGTCATTAGTTTTGCGAATACACTATGCTGTTTGATTCTAGTGGCAAAAGTCTTGTCTGTTTGACCAATATATACTAAAGTACAAACAATACATTTAATAAAATAGATGCATCTAGGACATTCACATCAATAAAATCTAGCGCCGTATTTGTTCATATACGTAACAATAATCCTGGGATTCTCTGGAATAGGTCATGTGTCTTGTTTAGAAATAATAATGTGAAATATAATTGAAACAGCGTGTATTAAGCATATAATTAATTTTAATGTTAGTTCCGGTACATATAAGCTTGATGATTGTATTTCCAACCGTATTTTTAACCAGTGTAAAAACAGTTTCCCACCACCCTTCAATAAAAAATATGAGGCAGTAGATCCTTCGTGAGAGTTTCTGATAAGACATGCATCATAAGCCTGGCAGACTCATCTGTATTTTCAGTTTCCCTGAAGAGGGGTTGAAATATACTCCAAAGTCCTCGGACTGGATGTTTCATTTCTTCTGCGAGTTATTTTAGAATGGGCCCGAGAAACTTTTATATTACACACAGATCGTGCAATGAACAAAGCACTCTTCTGGGAAAATTAAATCCACAATAGTCCGAATAATTAATGGTAAATGATAAAAACTACAGTATTTATTATTTATCATTACTTGTTCAGACTGTAGTGGATTTAATTTTCCCAGAAGAGTTCCTTATTCCGTGCACGGTCAATGAACAATATACTATACAGGGTGTACATAAAGTCAGGATCTATTTTTGTGAAGCACTTGGAAATTATATGGAATTCAATCATAAAATCATAAAGTGGTAACATTTATTAAATAATTAAGAGTAGGATTCGACGTGACGCCCATCAGTATCCCTGCCGTTCCGCAGCATTTCTAAACACATTCTGGAGCATTTGCGGGGTTATGTTATCTGCAGCAGTTCGTATACGTGTACGTAAGTTTTCAAGACTCGTAATCTTCGTCTGATAGACGTGCGATTTGATAAAGCCCCATGCAAAGAAATCTAAAGGGGTTAAATCTGGTGATCTCGCTGGCCAAGGTCTTTGGTTGCTTCCGCGTCCGATACAGCGATTTGGAAAACGTCCATTTAGATAATCCTGAACAATTTTGGCATAGTGACAAGGAGCACCATCATGTTGATAGACGACGGTACTAACAATCCTATCCCCAATCAGCTGAGGTTCAAGGAATTGCTGCAACATGTCCAGATAAATAAGCCCGTAACTGTAGCTTCAGCAAAGAAAAAAGGACCATAAACCTTAGATTTTGTTAAACCCATCCAGACATTAACTTTAGGTGAGTCTCTTTCCCAATTTTGGACGAAATCATTCGGTCTTTTCATCTGCCCAAATTCGACAGTTATGGCGATTTACTTTTCCACACGTATGGAAAGTGGCTTCATCACTAAAGAGAATGTTGTCCATTAAATTATCACTCCAGATTTGTTCTACGAGATCAGCACACACAGCACTTCGTCGAGGGAAATCTTCCTCATGTAAATCATGTAAAACCTGCAAATGATAGCTTTTCTTCTGCAAATTAACTTTCAGAATTTTGTGCACAGATGACGTCGGGAGGCCGAGTCTGTGTGATGCAGCACGAACGGACGTACGTGGCTCCTGTGATAATTCCGCGTACTGCATTCACTGTAAGATCTGACATACACGGTTGTCCTGATCTTGCTTCATCATTTACAGATCCCGTTCGTTTAAATTTGTTCACCAATTTTCATATTGTCTTGTCTATTGGCCCCGGCTTATGAAATCTCCTTCTAAACTTCTCTCTGATGTCATTGTATTTCTTTCCCTCGATTCGCCAAATTACTATTGCCACACGCTCTTCTGTATTCATGCTAAGCCCTAAGGGCTTCTGAAAAGAAAAATAGAAAAAAATAATTATTTCACAAAAATAGATCCTGACTTTATGTACACTCTGTATAATAAAATTTGCTCGCATTCAGTGTGATATGTTTAGGACTTTAATTAGGCCTATATAAAATGTAAACTTGTTTGTATATTTTTGCACTAAATTAAAGCACGGTAGCCTACAGTTGAATATTACCATATTGTATGTAATATACGATTGCAAGAAGCGAGCGTACTTTTCGAGAAATAATACAGGACTGTGTTGGTGGGTCTATTTAAAAATTAAATTAATGTTCAAATAATTTTATTCACACATTCTCAGATGTCGAAGCTTGAAAGTAGGGTCGTACTCTACTGAAAATATGATCAAAACTTACTTCTGTAATATAATCGCTAGACTTTTTATATCCTGTCCTACAGTATAATACGCTACCGTACAGTTATCATGTTATGTTATATCTTTAATATATACTTTTATGATATGCACCTCGGTGGTGTAGTGGTTAGCATCACTGACAATGAATCTATCGACTTTGGGTTCGATTCCCGGCGAAAGCAGGCGGCGCGCAACTTACTCAGCTGTTCATCCTTCCAGAAAAAAATAGGCTGGTAGATACATGGGTACCCTTTGTGGCCTAGTGGTTAAGCTGGGCTGCTGATTGGGAGATAAGATCGAGTTCCCGTGATGGATCGTGGTTTGGATTCCACGTTAAGCTCTCACCGATTCTTTGAAATTTTAAAATTTTCATTACAAAACAAAATCTACATTTATAGAAAACTGAAGATACAAAAAACACACTATTGTAATCTTCTCCTCTATATTAATGAAAATTCTATATTAAGTTGTACTTTATAATTTATATATTAAACTATCTTATTATGTTAACTTTATTTTAAGTATTTTAATAATTTTATAAACCCAAATTATATATACAACTTTTTATTCAAATTGGCCACCAGGACTTGAAATTTTAATGAAAAATTTTGTTGTTGTTGACATTGTTGAAGAAAGAAAATACCTTCCACATAAGGAAAAAAATTACTTTAAATATTGATATTCAATTTATGAAACTAAAACAAAATTATTTATCATTTTACTGAGTAATAAAACTATTTAACATCATTTCAGCTACAGTATATGATTAACAAATTCTGGTGCTGTATATTGTGGAGTGAGCCAAGGAAAAGCATTTAAACAAATTTGAAATGTAAAAATATGAAAATTGAAAGTTTCACATTAGATTAGTAAATTTATGAAGGAAATTGAGTTTTTAAAATATAGCAAAGAATCGGCATTGGTATCGGCATCGGCTAAATTTTGGAGTTGGTACATTACGAGCAAAAGGTATTAAATTAGCTTGCTTAGACCTACACTAAAAGAAATCAGTTGACTAATAAACTAGGCCCTATTTAATGCTTCAATCTAGCCTGTGAATATAAAAAAGTGAATGTATACATCGTATTGCCCTAGTTTGAAATCAGTGTTAAAAATAAAAAATCTCAAATCACTTACTTTTCTTAGAATTCCCCAGAATATTCCCAAGAAATAATGTAGCGTGTATAGGTAAATTTTATTCTACCGCTTGTGGTAATTCATTTGAAATATTTGGGCACGTATATACGACAGGATGTTAAAAAGCGGGAGCCAAATGAATGCCCATTTTAGTCCGATTGCCAAAATGTGGCACTAAAAAGTAATGAGCGTGTGCCAACTGACACAAGACAGCTGATGAAACAATGAATGTTTTCAGGAAATAGTTTTACTCTCAAAGGACTATCGCATTTTCACATTAAAATTTACTTGAAAATTAAGGCCTCTCTTTTTAATCTGAAAATTCTACAGGGCACTGACAAATCTGACATATGAAGTTTACTAATGGCTTTATAATAGATAATGAGAAAGTTAATCCTAGGTTTATTCTGAGTGAATTCATAATTATTCCTAAGAAAACAAAATTTGAAATTTGCCTTATTTTAAAAGAACAAAACATCTCTTCATAGGTACATCATTCGTTTCAACATGACATGACATCTCTCAATCACTCTTACTGTATACTTTACATCCTCTGTAGTAATAGGCTTTCCTTATTCTTCAAACATACCAGTCAGTATTCTAGGTCCACTTTTGATTGTAATTCCCATACAGAATAAAATGTGCCCAAAATCTAATATTAATTAAGTTGGCTAAACCGCACTTAATCATGAAAATTATAGGGTAGGAGCAGTTGGCTGGAGGTCGTATTGTCTTCCTGCTTCCCTTCTCCCCTTACCTTTTTACTTCGAAGAACAGTGAAAAAGACGAAAGATCACCGATTGCTAGTAATCATGACCTTGGTTGGGGATTTCTTATAATACTTTCAAATTATATTTGGTCGTCTCGAAAGTTGTTTTTGGAGTTATGCCAATATTTTCCTTACATATACACTAAGCCCTATAGGTCTAGGTCCTGTTTTAATTACATAGCTATAGGGCCCTACATTCTGTACGAATATGGATGATGATGATAAGGGGCCTACTGTAAAATTACTTGGTAGCACACGGAAGTTAGGATTAAGCATAAAGATGTTTGTACACAAAGACCTTTTAAGCTTACATTTTACGGTAGGCCTATGTGATATTTTAAAAGCTGAAACTCCTCTCTTTGCAAACAGGCCCATAAACTAGGTTCTGTCGTTCAATCGAGTGTCCGAATGCAAAAAATAAGCATCAGGGTCATGTCGTAGAGTGTAAGCCTATTCATTATTGTATTATTAATCGACATGGGTATGCGAATAAAGCCATTTAAGACTTGAAAATTGTAAGCCGGCGAGACCCTATGCAGTATATACCAGTGCCGAAACGCCAGCAATATGCCTACAGGGCCTATATAGCCATTTGTGCTACCCCTTCTAGCTGTGTGTGTCATATTTCTACCTTGTTGTTTGCATAATTTTCCATATTTAACATTTGTCATTAGTATGCAGGGAAAGTTTTCTAATATATTAAAAGGACACACTTCACTATGTATGACGTAGATTTTTGCTTTGCTCAATTATCATTAAATACCACCTGGCAGATCATGTGCTTCAACTCCCTTCAGAACAAAAGGATTTAGAACTATTTTAATGTTTATTTTAGGAAGAGGACTACGGTCTTTTCGTAGGCGTACCTTGTAATTTAATTGCAAGTAAATTGGGCGGACTTCCATGTGGTCATTTAGCCTATCTGTAGCGTCTTTGACCAGTCTGATTGCATCCGCAGTGGCCTCTTTTTCTGCACAGGTCCTGCAATATATAAACCTCATCCGATCCCTCCCTAAAAAAAAATTGATCTTTGACAGGCTTTTTAATACGAAATAGGAGCCTGTGGTAGTGGCTTAGTTCTAAATCTAGAGTCTCGTGTTACAAATCCTTTCACAAGTTACGAACCAACAACTGCCTCGAAATAAAATTAATATTTCCGGTATATCGTGAGCTGGCATGCGTGCAATCTCCCTTATATCTGGTTAAACCAGAGTAAATTAACTGATGCGGAGTATATATATATATATATATATATATATATATATATATATATATATATATATATATGAGAGAGAGAGAGAGAGAATTAGGTTACCGTAAATTCATGTTGTATAGGGCTACTAAAGGTATTGGTACTGAATTTTATAATTAGGCATATGCAGTATATATAGAAAGTTCATTAGCCAACCTTATAGGGGTTATTGGAGATTAAAGTATACTGGAGTAGTTCCAGTTTTTTTAATTGAATTGAATAATTCAACCTTTAAAATAAAATAAATAGTTGTAAAATTTTTGTTTTTGTTTTAACATATATAATTGAGAAACCGGACTATTTATTTTATTTAATAATAATTAGCCCCTTAAGCGTTAGGCTTTACTGGGCTCTTAATTAAAAATAAAAATTATTATTAATAATGCATAAATCATGAATAAAAATTATTAGAGTATTACGTAGGACCTATGGTACAAGCAGTGTCTAGGATCCCCGAGGGTCTAAGATTTATGTATACTACAGACCTTATACAGTCACAGGCATTACCCCCACATTGGAGAGTCAAGTACGAAAACGCTTTCCGTTATCTAATAAGCATAGTAGAATTTTAAGAGTTTTTCCCTCATTAGGTAGGCTTAGGCCCCTAGTAGGACTATGTAGCTTGTTCTTTTCTGTAGGCCTTTTAAGCAGTTGTGATGCATTTAATTCATAATTATAAATACCTTAATATGAAAATGTGTAAAGACGGAATTGAGGTTATACCATGTTCATTTAAGTTTTGAGTTGGCACACTCTGTCCTTCGTCATAGGTTTGGAGAGAGCCAGGGTTAGTGCCAGATCATTCTCGAAGTTCGTTTTCGAAAGTGGTATTAGTTGGTTGTTCTCTTTCTATCTTTTAATGCGTTAAATAGGCTTTACGTTGGAATTGAGGGCTTATTTAAGTGAATAATTTAAATATTAATGCATTTAGCTTATTAGATCTACTCTAGGCCTCCCATAACAATAGTTCCTATCTCTTTATAAGTGACAAGGCATAGCCTACTACCTTCCTATTTTTCACCCAAATTTTTAGCCTATTTATCTTACTGCTTAATCCTATATATAAGTAGGAGCCTGTTTATATATATTCAGCATTTTCCATCTGCATGCGTGTATTTTCAGTAAAAAAAACTATTTCTTATTAGCATTTGACAACGCCGATATTTAACCACGGAGAGTGCCTTAAAAATGCTTTTATTCCTGTTTGTTGTCTGTGCTTATGAATCTTTTTCAAGTGGGCGTCGCCATGTCACATATTCTGGCCGTTCGCCCCGATCACGAGCATTTTACCCAAGTTCCTCCCAAGCAGCGGTTCTGAAAGCTCAATAGGCCCCGTTACGAACGATTCTGAAAGTATATATAGGCCTAATTAGTGTATACCGTATCCGTCTATGGGGTCACTATTATAGAATTTATTATTTATTTGTCGGAACTCCCTCATAAGAGGTAGGCCTATTAATTCGAGTATAGCCTTGTCGTTTTATGAGTGCATATTTCTTTTAGTGGTGATTTGACTTCCGTAGTGTGAATCTTTCCATTAGTTTTTGTATTAAATTATACCATAGTTCTGTCCTTCGTCTAAATAATATCCTTGCATAGACTACCCAAAATAAATGTGGCCGTCGTACATTGCCAAACCTCTGAAGAGAACTCCAATAAAGAGATCGGTATGTTTAGAAAGATCAGTTGAATTGAGTAAATTAGTTTTGTATCTTATGTCTGTTTCAACTACGTTTGCATTGGTTTCTTTATACAGGAATCGAGATCCTATAAAAGTAGGGACTACCGACTACCGTATGTTACAGAAAGACATTGGTTTATAATTATAATTTAGTATAGGTACCTTATATGATTTTTCTAGCGTTATACATGCAACTGCCTAAGCCCAACGTTCGTAAGCCATTTTATATATATATATATATATATATATATATATATATATATATATATATATATATATGGGGCTGAAGCCGAAGCCGAATTCGGCTTCAGCCCCATGTCTGAGTCAGGAGTGCTTTATAATTCCAAATCTAATAATTTCTGTTAATTTTAGGCGGACGACAGTGACGACTGGATTCACAAAGGATTCGACGACATGCGGGCACGTCATCCAATGTTCCGTATGCCAAACTGGATGTCTGAAGACGATGACGTTTCGAATTTGGCATCCCGAATGTCTCAGTCTCCCCATTTTGCCACTATGGGGAGAAGAGGAGCACCTTGGAGGGAAAGGAGAAACTCTGGAGGTTCAGCCATGAGTGGCACTTCAGAGGAAGACTCTGTTGATGGGCATCACAGCGACAAGTCATCCCATAGCTCTGGTGCTCCTACCGCTGTACGAATTCCAATTAGGATAGAAGCCGAAGCTCCACCGGGATATGAACCCGTTCAACCTCAGCACCATCAGCCACATCATCAACAACAACAACAAGAGCCGCCGCAGCAGCATGTGCATCAGGAGCAGCCACAACAGCAACAGCATCCGCAGCAGGAACAAAACGTGCAGCAGTCCCCGAATGAGCCCCAGCTTTGTGTGGGTCACTTACGAAAGCAGCCTCATTACGCATCAAGAACAACTCCTGCTGTAGATTCAATTAATCAGGAGGAAGTCTCCAGAAACACACGCTGCGCTTCAGCTCCTCCAGATATGACAGACCCGCTTCACGGGCACAAGTTTGTGTCAAAAACGACTATTATTCCTCAAAATCCAAATGAGAAACCGTTAAGTGCCAGTCCTCTTTTTAATAACGTTGCCAAGCCTTTCGTATCGTCCCACAAAACACAAGAAACGACTCCTCCTATTGCAGAAGAGCAGTTGGGGGATTCTCTGAATGGTACCCAAAACGAGCAGAATATACAACAGTACCCTCAGCAAAATATCCAGAAAGAGCAGCATCCTCAACAACAGCAGCAGCAGCCTCAACAGCAGCACCAGCAACAGCCACCATATCAGCAGTATCCTCATCAACATCAGTATTCTCAGCAACCTTATCAACAGCAGCAGCAGCAACCACAACAGCAATGGGAAAATACAGGACACAAATCAAGTGTGATCCGTAATATTCCCATAATATTGGAAGGGAGTCACAAACGCTCGACCAAAGAACCTTCTGCGCCAGGTAGATCTCCTCCACAACAACAAACACAAAGCCGACCTCATTGGGAAAGACCTCCCCACAATTCTCATTTCGGGTTTGGTCCCTCCCATGGTTTCCCTAGTCAAGATCCTTTCTTCGGTTTCCCTAGCGGATCTCATCCAACGCCAGCTCATCAGCATCAACAGCCTCAGAACCAACAACCACAGCAACAGTTTTACCAACAGCCCCAGCCCCAGCCTCAACATTATCACCCTCAGCAGTCTGAGCCCCAACCTCAACCTCAGTATTATCAACCTTCTCCACAGCAACCACAGCCTCAACAGAAAGAGGTAACCCCACCACCACCTGAACCTAAAGATATAAAGATGGATAAAATTGCTTCTGTTCGTGAATTTGTAACAGAATTGCAAGAGTATGTTAAGAATTTTGAAAGCAATGAAAAGAACAAAGAATTCCTTTTCCTAGACGAAATGCTTACGAGAGCCCTTCTTCAACTGGATGATATTGATCCTGACAGTAGAGACGATGTGCGGCAAGCGAGGAGAACGCTTATAAAAGACGTTAATAATACCATTTCTACGTTAGAGAAAAAGGTTACCCAACACAAAGAAAACAAACACCCAGAAACTACCAACACTGAGAAGTCGGAGAATCCAGATTTATTAGTTCAGGAAGAAAGTTCTTCCGCTGAAACTCAAGGTGATGATAAACCCAAAGAGGATCCATCGCAAACAGAAATGATAGAAACGGTGGATACTAATAAACCAACAGAAGAGATAAAGGTCCAAGAAACAGCAGTAGCTAATTCAATCCCGACAGAACCTAAAAAGAACAGTGTTCAACAGAAAGATTCAGAGGAGATGGATAATGTGGATTCAGAAAAGATAGAGACGGAGAAAATGGATCAAGAAAAAACAGATCCAGCAAAGGAAGGTTCAGAAAAAATAGATCCAGCAAAGGAGGGTTCAGAAAAAATAGATCCAGCAAAGGAGGGTTCAGAAAAATTAGATCCAGCAAAGGAGGGTTCAGAAAAAATAGATCCAGCAAAGGAGGGCTCAGAAAAAATAGATCCAGCAAAGGAGGGTTCAGAAAAGATAGAAATTGATTCTGTTTCTGGGGAGGCAGAAGCAATGGAGGAAGACTGTAAAGGTGAAACCTCAGAAGCAAACGCACTCGTAACTTAGAATCGAGAGTGAATTTTGAACAGCTGGGCTATCATATCTACCTTTCGTAAAAGATCATTTATTTATTTAATATAAATATGGAATTTACATCTATTATATCGTCCGTAATTTATATATACATAGAGGACGTATATACTGTATTGAATTTAATGCCATTATTAAGTTTATATATAGGAGTAGAGAGAATTAAATAAAAGCTATTTTGCTATGTAGGTTAAGGGTTTATGGTATAATAAAATAGTCAACGTATATTAATACATTAAAATATACGATATTAATATCTTTTAAAACTCCATTGAACTTCATCATAAACTAAACAGTTATAAATTTGATTTTCAAATTCTTGGAACTTTAAATGGCAATATCTGGCAGCGTTCCATTTGGATGTTAAAAAGAAGGTGTTTCCGCATATTCTATATTTAGAGTATATTCCTACATCATCATCATCGTTTAGATTCTTTTTCCAACTATAATGTCATTCCTTATAGTGTATCTACTAATATTAATATTATAATGTAAGTTATATTCGTTGTTCTAACAAGATTCTTCCTGAAAAGATGTATTCGGCCCAAACAAACAGAATAAATTCTTTATTCGAAGATGCAACTTGTAATTTTCAGAATATGAAAATGTATTATAACTTTTTAACATAATTTATTTAGTTAGGTCAATTTGACAAGTATATATACCGTACATATATATAACTTTTAAGTTTTCGAGCCCCTAGTTTTAATTTATTTATATGGCCTTCATTGTTTATATATATATATATATATATATATAATTATAAGTTCGTCCATTTTTCTAGTCATGAAGCAAAAACCTACAGTCTTTTATTGACAGTGACGTATTGAATTCATAGGCCGTATCATGAGTTATCTACTAGAACAATTGTTGCTGTAGAGAGAAGTCTTATGCATGTGTATATATATACATATACTGTATGTATATGATAGGAAATTTGCCATAATTTGCCTTTAAAAAAATTTGCCTTATTTAGTTTAGTAATAAACGTAAAAAACAGGAACTTTATATGCAAATAGCCTATATAAAAAGTTAAATATTTTCCCTATTGTGTTTTTGTCATTGTGATACGTGTTGCCAAAGATTTATAGAAATGAATTGTAGGTTGGCTGTAATATCATTACGAGTATAAGAGGTAACTGTGAATGCTGTTGTAAATTCTTTGATTATTATTCTTTTTGCTATGTTAGTTTAATTAAGCTATTTGAAATTTTCACAATTTCATGTATAGGTACATTGAGCTTCATTTTCATATTGTTTATAAGGCTAAAATCTTTTATATACATTGAGTATTCTCTCTCTCTCTCTCTTTCTCTCTCTCTCTGGGCTACGTCGTAGCCGATCCGCTTCCCGTTGATCAGCAAAGTTAAGCGACATTGGGTCTGGTTAGTAATTGGATGGGAGATCGTCCGCTGCGTTCAGACTATGTAGCGACGCGTGGTTCGGAACCCACGTAAAGCTGTAGGTTCCCTCCGTCATATGACCTTAGATGTTGCGAAGGAGGTTAAACAAAACCAATAATTATTATTATTATACTCTCTCTCTCTCTCTCTCTCTCTCTATGGTTGGCATCAATTCAACCTCAATAAAAATTAAGTGGTTTTTATAGTTGAACTCCTCATCATACAAAAATGCAACTGTATTCAATTGATAAAGCTTTATATTCTCATATTGACTCGTGAATGTACAGTATGTTCTATTATGTAAATATTGTATTCTCAATATTAATAAAAAGAGATTGTTATTTGTTTTTTAATGTGTTGCCTTATAGAGATTATCTGTCGTCATGAACAACATTAATGCGATTCCAAGTACGGATAAATTGGTTTAACTATAAATAATTTTTTTCTGCTTCAGACGCTTACCACGAAAATATTACGCAGTTACATCATTCTTTTTTTATTTTTTTTGGTGTGTGTGTGTGTGTGTTTAAATAAAGGGTACAAGAAGAAGGTGAATACAGTAATTTTAATATTCAATAAACTATTTAGTATTGATATATGCAATATTTTCTTCCCGTTTTCCACAATAATGATGGATAGAGAAACAAATTGTAGCAGAACCTAGACATTGTCGATTATTTACGAGGCTGAATTAAAGTGAGAGTTAACATTTACGTCCTAAGGAAGACTTTACGAGCTGTAATAAAGATAAATATGCTGAAAATGCAATTAAAAGGATTATTCTATCATTTACATCGAATTAAATGTAATAAATTTCAAACACTCGAGGAAAAACATGTTTAAAAAACCTTCAAAGAGAAATAACATTGAACAACATTTCGATTCGTACCTTTTAGCCCTCATCAGGCTTTACGGAAATACTGTAACTACCCACGGGTCTATCAGATTTAATTTAATACGCGATAAATTTGACATTGCTTTCCTCCGAACAAATTCGGAAGTAATGACAGTACCAAGAAAATCTTTCCTCTGAGGACAAAATCCCTTTAAGGAATTGGCCTTGCCCCCCGAATCAGCTGCAGTCAACTAAGCACCTTAAAATACAATTCAGAATTACTCATCCAGACCCTCCTATTTTCCGATGACTCACCCTGCGCGCGAGTCCTGACTCTTGACCTTAATAGTGAGTAACTGATAACTAACTCATTTAAGAGAAATTACGATAGTTGAAAGCTCACGATCGTAATTTTTAATGGTATAGGCTTCATAAATAGAGAATTTCCCCCATTATCAAAACTGGAAACTTAGCAACACCCAGCACGTTCATGGACGCAAGTTTGTACTTAATTTATGGGTCGGGGTAGAAAAATAATATTTTGTAAGAGAGTAAAGTCGAGGTTAAAATTAGAACGAGAAAGATAATATTGCACGAAATGAAGATAATTCTTTACGAATGTCAAGGTAAATTATGCTATAATTTTAAATGTTTTCTTGAGCATTCAAATTTAAAGGTAAAACAATTATTATTATTAAAGATAAGAGAATAATAAAAAAAAAAGTTTATACAAATACAAATTTTACATTATAAAACGGTAAATTTTATAACTACTGAAGATGAAAACCAAAATTATGCGTTTATCCGATTTAAACCAACGAACGATATTCCTTAAAAACCTAAAAATAAATAATGGTTGACGGGTCACTTTCCCATTTTATTCAATTTAGCCAAAACTATTTTATTCTCTCTTATAGAGAATATACCTATAACGGAATTCTGGGGTTAAAGAACGATAAAATAACGGAACTTACGCGGTTTTAGTCCTTTATCTCGTATCGTAAAATCAGCAAAACCTTCTTATAATTTCATGTTATTATTAATCACGTTACTTAGAAGTTACCTCACAATTCATTCATTTTATCCAAGTTTGTGCTTTATTTAGCTACTCTCTCTCTCTCTCTCTCTCTCTCTCTCCTCTCTCTCTCTCTCTCTCTCACACACATATATACAGGCTGTCCATAAAGTCACGCATCATAGAAAAATACATTTTTGTTTTATTTATTTATTTTGTTTTATTTATTTGTTCGAAATGATTCCCACCAATCTCAAAACATGTTTGTAAACGAAAAAAACAGGTTTCTATGATGTTCCTCAACATATTTGGCCTGATGGAGACATAAATAAATAGACATTGCTTATGCGTGACTTTATGGACACCCTGTATATATATATATATATATATATATAATATATATTATATATATATATAGGTGCTGGTTAAGTGTGCGGTCTACCTATATATATATATATATATATAGGTGCTGGTTAAGTGTGCGGTCTACCTACGATTGGTTAGGTTTAATCATGATATTTTCGTTAAAACTAACGAAAATATCATGACTAAACCTAACCAATCGTCAAGGGCGATTGACAATGGGATGTAAACAAACAATTAGTAAACAAGATAAGAAGCTATAATTAAAAGGTAGACCGCCGAATCGTAGGTAGACCGCACACTTAACCAGCACCTATATATATATATATATATATATATATATATATATATATATATATATTCCTAATACATAAACCAGTCCCTTCAGAATCGCCTCAATAGCGTATATAAATAATTTAAATTACGTTTTAAATATGTATGTATTTATATAGACTAGAATGTAATTTACAAATAAAAAATTAAGGAAAATATTTGAAGGGAAGACGAAGAAGACATCGAAATGTTAACTATTTATAGCTGTTACATCTTCCTCTTTGTATCAGGATAAGCATTTTAAGTTCAAATAAAGGTTTGTAACATTGTTTCGGGTAATCACAAATGACTTCCACGAATTGAAAAAAACCATAAGGAAAGTCCATTAGTTTGATATTGGTAACTCTGTATAGATTTATAGATATATGCAAAAAAACTATAGTTATAGAAGTCCGATTAACGTAGGTTTTATGGCCCTTCATAACCAAAACTAAGTCCCATTTTACGTGAAGGACTGTATTTAAATTGCATATTTCGTTTGTGTTAATTTTTTGAGAGTTACATTTTTATATGAACTGATATTAATATATTTATTTACTTTTTCGATATATATATATATATATATATATATATATATATATAAGCAAACAACCACAGGGAAAAGGAAAAGGAAACACGAAGAAAGCGCTCGGACTTCGTGTTTCCTTTTCCTTTTCCCTGTGGTTGTTTGCTTATTGATAAGATCACGTGTTATTCTGTGATTTTAGTGCATATATAATATATATATATATTCTGTTCCTCCTTGATAATGTGAATATATCACGAAAGCGCTCGGACTTTGTGTTTCCTTTTCCCTGTGGTTGTTTGCTGATATATATATATATATATATATATAAGCAAACAACCACAAGGAAAAGGAAACACAAAGTCCGAGCGCTTTCGTGTGATATTCACATGAATATATCACGAAAGCGCTCGGACTTTGTGTTTCCTTTTCCTTGTGGTTGTTTGCTTATTAATAAGGTCACGTGTTATTTTGTGATTCTAGTGCATATATATATATATATATATATATTATATATATATATATATATATTGTACCTGTACATATTATTCTTAGTGTTACTTGTATAACCTAAGTATCTCATATATTCACAGGGTTTTACCGACCGATTAAGTCAGTGGTTCTTAACCCCTAGGTCGCCAAGCCATTTTGATTGGGTCATTAAATTGTCATTTATCATTTATTTATGTTATCCCTAATCATTTTACCATTAATTACTTATTTTATTATATATTACGAGTGAACTGTTTGAAGGCACGGGTCGCCGAGCTAGCCCCGCGACCAAAATTTGGGTCGCGGCCTAAAAAGGTTAAGAACCACTGGATTAAGCAAACTACAGAAGGTTGACAAAAATAAATAGACATCTTTGGTTTTTTTCCATAGTTTTTGATCTGATAATAAAAGTCGCTAAATAAAGGTGACACACATTCTGGCATTCCAGTGATGAGCTTTGACATTTGTTCTTCAGGACAATCATCGTGGTGTCTATTTACTTTTGTCAACATTCTATAAATTGTACGGTCATCTATTGATAATTATTTCAAAATGAATTTTGCCATTTAACGAGGGTCATGAAAAGGTCATACTTACAGGTGGATGTGATGCTGTGACCCAAATTTAATTATTCAGTAAAAATAAGGAATGGCATCCAAATGCCATTTTTCTAATTAGATTATTTTTTACGAAGTACGGTTTTCCCTTTGTGAGTGGGATGTGTGTAGGTGAGAGAGAGAGAGAGAGACTCACTTTGAAAGACAGCTATATTTACCAGATGCAGTCAAGAAATGCACAAATTTTATTGACTGGATTTTTAATAAAGCAATCTTGGGCATTTGTTGACTGCACCATATATAATATATATATATATATATATATATATATATATATATATATATATGTGTGTGTGTGTGCATATATTTCCGCGGGTGTTGTCTTCTCAACTTTTGCATTTAAACAAGAAGACAACATGGCAAAAAGATAAGAACTTCAATTAAACATAAACAAAAAGCTTTTCATTATCATAAATCATTTTATAATTTAAAAAATAACAGAATAATCTATAATAATAAAAGGACGTGTGTGTGTGTGTGTGTATGTGTCTGTCTGTCTGTTCCAGCCATAACTCCAAAATGGAAGCAGTTACAAACATGAAACTTCACACACATATTGAGTAGGTTCCGAAGTTGTGCACCTGGGTGTTAATAAATTAAATAATTAAATTTAAAAAATTAAATGACGTCATCAAGATCATAGTCATTATATATATATATATATATATATATATATATATATATATATATATATCGAAACCTATGGTAAAATTATTGAATACCCGGTTAGGTTCATTCAATGCCAGGTTAGGTCAACTGCACGCCCTTGACGATTGGTTAGGTTAAGTCGTGATATTTTCGTTTAAACGCGGGATATTTTTGCTACCCGCACGAAGGGCGGGTTCTCTGCTAATGGATAATAATGCCATAAACTAATTTTAAAGTCGTTGAGTTACGGTTACGAAATTATAACTAAAGCCTTATATATATAAATATATATAATTTTACTGTATATACATAATTACGCAATAATAAATGCCATATTTCGTCTTTGGCACCTTCCATAAAGATAATTCTACACATTTGTTTTACGTTTTTGTTTCTTAAACATGTATTACGTCTTATCTAATTTACACACACACACACACACATATATATATATATATATATATATATATATATATATATCGTAAAGAACGACGCTTGTATAGGAGAACATCCCGCGCAAGATGAGGAGGGAGAACGAACAAATGAAAAAATTTCCTCATTTTTTCATTTGTTCGTTCTCCCTCCTCATCTTGCGCGGAATGTTCTCCTATACAAGCGTCGTTCTTTACGTTAATTATACTGCGTGTTCTTTGCAGTTGAAAATGTATATATATACAATTTATACATATATATATACCTATTTTACGCCTCATAAGACGCTACTTTTTTCCTGAAAAACGTCTCCAAAAATCACTTGAGGGCTCATATGTTATTGTTTTGTTTAATGTTCTTTTAATAAAGTTATGGGAATATATATTTTTGTCAGGCTGATAAATCTTCGAAATATTTTTTCCTAAATATTCTTTGCTAAATATAGAGTGCGTCTTACCACTTGTAGCGTCTTATGAGGCGTAAAATACGGGTACACACACACACACACATATATATATGCAAATAACTGCAATGACCGCGCAGTATATAAATGAATAAAACGACATAAGTATTAAGGAACGTTTCTGCACACGAGGAGGAGAGATAACGAAATAATGAAAAATGAGGCGAACCGCCTATTGGAAGGCCCTGGGTTCGATTCCCAGGCGGTTCGCCTCATTTTTCATTATTTCGTTATCTCTCCTCCTCGTGTGCAGAAACGTTCCTTAATACTTATGTCGTTTCTATTCACATATATATATATATATATATATATATATATATGTGTGTGTGTGTATTTAGAATCACAAGAATTCATAAAATTCCTTCATATTCCACAGATAGAGACACTTCATTTAAATCTTTTTTTAACTCCATCCACGACAAACACTCTATATATCGGGGCCCTAATTCCAATTCCAGAAAGTTCCAGATATCGTTATTAACTCCGCTATAGAATTCCAGTTAGTATAGTATTATTTTTAAATATCGCAAACATAAACACGTGTGACTACAAGAAGAAGAATTTGTCTTGTGTATTTCATGCCAATATTTCATTTTTATCTGCATTTTTACTAATCATTTTGCATTTATTTTTACGTTGTCTAGTTATTATACATATTATACATTATACATAATAATTATGTACTATTTCAGGTGAAAAAAAAAAGTTTTAAGCATTCAATATTCATTTAAATATTTAGAATTAAGATATTGCGACCATTTGCTCCAAATAGAAAATCATCGAATGGAAAATCGTCGAAATGGACGAATGGAAAATCGTCGAAACTGCATTGCAGAAAACCTTAATTTAACGTAGCCTAATCTAACCCATATTGAATTAATCAAACTTAACCTAGCCTGTAAATCAATTAAGTTAAGTTAAATTATAGACTTCGACACGGATTTCGTTTAAAACAAAAAAGGGCAAATTTTTATCGAAAACGAGTAAAATAAATAGATTTTGTAGTGTATAAATTTGTATATGTTGTAGATAGAAGGAAGCAAATACAAAAATATTTAAAACTATCCTTTCCTTTTTAAGTAAAAGGAGCACCGCAGTTCCTGCAGGGTTGGAATTTACGCCACAAAGCTATTTTTGTGCCTTTTGTAAACTAAGCCCATTTAAACTATTATAAATATTAATTTAACCAATATATGCATGTGGGTAGGTTTTTATGATACCCATTTTTATATAAAAAGAAAAGATGCCATAACTTTTTTTATTTTAAAAGAAAAGATGCAATAACTTTTTCTTTAAGTTTTATTTTGTGAAATAATACTATAGTCAGTGACTAAAAGGTAATTTAAATTTTAATAGATAATTATTAAAAGGTAACTTTTAATAACTTTCGCCATTGTCATTACGATAATGATTGGTTATTAATGTTACCTTTACTAAGTAGTACGTATTATACCAGATGGTACTTGTAGGTTATCTCCCCCCCACCAATTTTGACAGAATATTTTCATTAAAACTAACGAAAATATCACGACTTAACCTAACCAATTATCAAGGGCGTACAGTTGCTCTTTTATTAATTATAACATTGTCTGTTTCTGGAATAGTATTTACTATTTAATAATAGATCAACTGTACGCCCTTCATAATTGGTTAGGTTAAGTCGTGATATTTTCGTTAGTTTTAACGAAAATATTCTGTCAAAATTGGGGGGGCGGGAGATAACCTACAAGTACCTACCATATTAGGAATAACTTACGGGATCAAGTAAAGATAAGCACCCAAAGCCTTCTTTAATTAGCCTTATAAGGCTAACTAACGAAAATATCACGACCTAACCTAACCAATCGTCAAGGGCGTACAGTTGACTTAACGATTGGTTAGGTTAGGTCGTGATATTTTCGTTAGTTAGCCTTATAAGGCTAATTAAAGAAGGCTGGGGGTGCTTATCTTTACTTGATCCTAACTTACGTATTACTAATAACATACACTTTCTTTACTTTTTTAATTTAAGGATGATGTGTAAGTCTTTAGATATAATTAAATAATCCTACGCAGTTGATAATTTCAGTAATTAAATGGTCAATGCACTCTTACAAACAGCTACAAACCTAAAAAAATTATTCGAAAGTTAACCTAAATGCTTTCCAGTGCCAGATGCGTTTTTCTATAAACAGGATACACCTCTGATATTGAGATGGAAGAGAAAGTGTGCGAGGGAGCAACTGGGAATAAGAGGTAATACGTAGTAATCACGGGTGCACAAAGATATTTTTTTGTGTACTTTTGCTGTCTCGGAACATCAAAAACTAAAAAAAAAAGTATTGTAAAAAGAGTCTGTAAAATGGAGTGAGTCCAAACAGCTTAAAAATTCATGAAAAATATTACTTTGGCTAATATTTTTTTCTACAACGTCGATAGTTAAATTTTACAGTAGGTTAGTCCTGATTAGGTAAGGTTGCCTGTAGATTCAATTATTTTAAGTTAATTTAGGATGGATTAAGTTATGTTAGGTGGTACCTCATTATTTATGCACCTCAAGAAAAACACCCTTCAAATCTCAACTGCGAATGAACCACTAATTACATACTTTTCGGTTCGATGGTAGTACGGTTGGATTAGATAGAGTAAATTTATAATGTGTAAAACTAAAAACTTGATACCTCGCTTACGTGTGTGTGTGTGTGTGTGAGAGAGAGAGAATGTAAACTAAAGAGAAACACATTAACAATGAAATTAATAAATAAACAAAATTAACAATATTTTTACGTTAATAATAATAATAATAATAATAATTATAATTATAGCATATTAGGAATAACACGTATTCCTAATAACATACACTTTATTTACTTTTTTAACAATATTTTTTTAACAATTAATAATAATAATAATAATAATAATAATAATAATAAATTAGCTAAGTCTTCTTTTTCCAACGACTTCTTGTTATATTCTTTTTGCTAAAGTTTCGTTCAAACTTCGGAAGTTATTAGAAATTAATTAATTTAGGATTGCGACAGTGCTTATATGCAGTTGAAGGCTTTCCATGAATGCAGCAATCTCTTTTTAATGACAGTTCAGCCACGCGTTACAGTTTGTCTTTCTCCGAAATTGAGTACCACAACGTTAAAATCGTGAAGGACTCAAAGTAAATTCTGAGGAGGCGAAGGAGCTTATCCTCTCCGTTTTGGAATATTGTTCTAGAGAGGACGAAGCGGTACCAGAAGTAACACCGAAACTATACTTCGTGTTCTTCACCATTTTGACTTTATAGTGCTTAGTTTTGGAGAGCCAACTGTGACACGTGGTTCAGCGTATAAGTATTGTCGCACTTCTAAACAACTTAATTCCTGTGGGGAGGAAATGCAATGAAAAATACGCTGAGCGTATCTGGCTCCACCCAGTTCCCATTTTAATTCTTTTAATACAAAGGAATACAAAGGACACCAAACAGCAACAGACCGGCTGTCCCGACGGAGGGTTGAAAGAAGAAAGAAAACTTAAAGAAGGAAGAAACTTAAAAACGATTGAAAGTTTCAAAGCAAAGCAAAGGAAAGAGGTTGAAAGATAGGAAAGAATTTAAAGATGAAGTGAAAATTTTAAAGTACAGAGGAGGGAATCCAAGTGAAAATTCTACAACATTTCTATGCGCTAAATATGCTTCCAACTGAGGGTTTAAGGCAAGATAAGCATCTAGTTTCTTTTTAAAGGATTCGATCGAATTACTTTGAACTACGCTGGCTGGCAATACAATCCACAAATTAACTATACGATTGAAGAAAAAATGTTTAGCTTCATTAGAATTATAATGTTTACCCACTAATTTGGAACCATTACCGCGAGTTCTCTCTGCATTCCTGAAGGTGAAATACTTTTTGGCGTCGACATTATCAAAATCTTTAATCAATTTAAACACCTGGATTAAACCTCATCGAATTTGCCTTTTTACAAGCGAGAATAAATTTAACGTTTCTAAACGGGCAGCGAATGATTTGTTTCTAAGTTTAGGAATCATCTTCGTAGCCCATAGCTGCACTCTCTCCATTCTGTCTATGTCCTGTCGTAAATATGGGGACCAGAATTGGACGCAGTATTCCAGGTGGGGACGTACTAAGGAATTATATAATGTTAGCATTGTTTTCTCCGACTTAAACTCAAACGATCTACCAATAAATCTTAAGATTCTATTTGCTTTTCTGACAGCTTCGATACATTGCTTCCTCGGTTTAACAGTATCAGCAACAATAATACATAAATCTTTCCCTTCGTAACACTAAGTAGTGTCTTGTCGCGCATAAAATATTTTCCTTTAACAGTGTTTCTACCGTATGCAACGTTTTACATTTATCTATATTAAAGTTCATTTGTCAAATTTCCGCCCACTTGAGCAATTTATTAATGTCTTCTTGAATCTGCAAACGTTCTAACACTGATTTTGTTCGTACTACTACTTTGGTATCATCCGCAAATTTTGAAATTATACTGTTAATTCCCAAGTCGATGTCATTGATATAAATAGTAAAAAGAACTGATCCCTAAAGCACGCCGCTAGTTACACTTTTCCGGTTAGACGCTTTGCCATTAATGACCACTCTTTGTTTACGTCCACTAAGCCAATTTTTGATCCATTTGAGAACATTACCATCAATTTTGCGAGAATGAAGTTAAGCATTATAATAATCTTCCATGTGGCACTTTATCAAACGATTTTTGAAAATCGAAATATATACTGTAATACCTACTGCTTTATTCTCGTCATATATATGTACAATATTACTGAAAAAATGAAAATAAAAATGAAAATGAAAAAGGTTTATTGGCAGACTATATAGTCCATATGACAAATATTATTAATACAATGACAGTTCACATACTAAGGATAAAAACATACACAACTGATTAGAAATAATACAGTAATGTCGGATAGTCCAGGCAATTTGTAGTTAGACCTGGGCAAAATTGCTTCAGAAGCTTTCTAAACTGTTTCCAGCTCAGGAACCATTGCCGAATAACATATCCAAAATCCGACAAAATTGGACCCCGGGAACACCCCCAAAAATGAAATTCAAAATGGCGGACTGGATGTTTCCTACGAAAAAAAAAAATATATATAATTTACGCTTTTATTTATAGAGATACATTTGATGCTTTTTCTTTCAGTTGTAATGTTTTAAATAATTCAACAATATACAACACAACCAGTTATTACGCAAATATAATGTTATATAGCTTTTACAGATTTTTATAATCAATAATACAACAATTATTTTTTCCCAGTTTCAAGTTATGTTCATTACAGAAGAAGTGATACCTGGTCACAAACATACAGAAATTAATCCTCTTCATCACTATCATCGGATAGATTACCGGTACTTGGGTTGTTATCGCAACCACTGATTTGGCACTCGCCACAATCGGCTGAACAGGGCATTCCATTACGCTTGCATCCACATCTTGAAGTAGCACATTTCGTCTTGCAGGAGCAGCGGATCATGTTGAGTAGATAATTTGGAGCTGGTGGCTTGTCGCAGGCTGTAGGGTAGTAGGAATTATTCTTTACATACCAACCCCACTGTTCTGCATCGATCTTCTCTTCTGTAGACTTCCAGATTAGTATTTGAAAGTATGTGCGAAAGCTGTGGTACTTTGTGGACGCATCGGTAGGTGGCAAACGTTCGGGTGTAACAAAAGATTTAGCTGTAGCTACCTTTTCAACTAACATTCGATGACGTAGTGCGTTAGTGGATTCAAGTGTTTTGCAGCCATACAACAGAAGCAGTGCCTTTCTTCCAACGGCTTCAATGTCAGAGTGTTGGCAACAATCAGAACAGAATGTATTTGCAACTGAACGGAGTTCAGCCACCTTCATCAGTGTATCGAATGCTTTGGCTTTATCGATCGAAAAAATTCTGGATGTGCTATCACAGCCCGTGAAAGCATGCACAAACAGGAGATACTTGCAGATGTCATTGCCTAACAATGATTGAATGCTGAGAATATCATACACAGGATTAGGAGATGGTCCCCGTCTTATATCGCTGCGATAGTACAACTTGAAACCACTGTCCTTGGCATGGTACAGAAGGAGAATCAGCAAGTCGGTGTCTTCCCCTATTACTGTTATAGTTGCATTTTCTGATGAGGAAACTGCTGCACGAACGATGTCCACATCAGCATCCCCATCTGCGTTGTGAACAGTACACCCGTGCTTCTTCAACATCTCACCTACGAGGGAAATAAATGCTTGCTTGTTGTTTTCATTAGCCAAGAAGTGTTCCTTCTGGCCAACAAACTTCATGCTTGGACTGAGATTCACATTTCTGCTTGTCTTGGTGCTGCGTCTTCTGTGGGTCGTCCTTGATCGTAGGAGAGCTGCTGTAGCCATCAAAAACAATGATTGCTTTTCCATATGTTTTCAGAGTGAAATCGGCATATGAGTTGGCGATGCTGTCATATGTTTCATCTTGACGCCAGGAAACACGATGTAGTAGAGATCCACCATCCAATACGTACTGGTCTGTGCACTGAATTTCTTGAACTTCTTCCATGCGTAAAGTGTCAGTGTATTTGATTATTGCATGAGCTAGCTGAGACTTATCGGGTTTCCTCAAGATACTTCGTGATTCGAACAATGCAGGAGGATATGCACACAGTTCGTAACACATGACATCTTCAAGATTCATGTCTCCGCCAGTGGCAACAGTCATCATTCTCTGAAACAGTAGTGCAGGATCTACTTCTATATCTGAAGCATCAGTGATCACAACGGCAGAAGCAGATCCTAGTGTTTTCACTTTGTCAGATCTTTTGGCAGAATATGTAAAGGCTTGTTTCCCAATCATTTTTACGACAATGTTCGTACCGATTGAATGCAATTGATGAACGTTAACTCCAGGATCAGCAGTTAGCCCTGTTACAATGTTGCAGAGACCCGAGGTAGAATGGAATGGGGATAAGGATTCCAGACGTTCAAGTACTTTCTTCATGTCATTACTGTCCCTGATTTGTCTACTTCCCTCATTTCCTTGTGCTGTTCACTACTTTCCAACAAAACTCTGGTGTATTCCTGCATTGCTAAGTTATAAGTGGAACACAGAGGCATAGAAAAGAGCCACGTTGTCCTTTGGATGTCTGTAAATCCACTTCCGCGTGTCAGTCCGCCTCTGCTTTTCAGGGAACGCATTAGTACTTGTTCTATCACCAGGTCTGTGCCGAGTCCGGCCCATAATCTGTCGCTTCTTCTTACCACAAACTTACCTTCCTGGAACATTTTGTTAACGGCTGGATTTTCAGAAGGCAAACTTAACATTTTCTGCAGGTACAGGTATATCGATTTCAGGTAATTGTGATGTCCGGCTGCTGCAATTATGGGGATGGTCTCCAGCATAGCTTGCAAGTGCAAATCCCACGAGCCGGTTCTGTCTGCTGTTATCAAGGAACGTGCAATGTTGATCATTCGCTGATATTCCAACCAGAGTTGACTTGTTTGCGAAGTAGATTGTAGGTCAGTTTTCTTCGCATCCAAAGTGGTAGCAATCTGAGACAATGCATTCGAAGATTCCACATCCTCAACTGATTGTTTGGCGGTCATAACATCGTCGAGCAGGTCACAAGCTTCCTTATGGAGGTCATGAGGAGTTCCATCTTCATTACGAGGGAAAACGTCTGCGACTAGTAAGGTACTAAGAGCTGCATCTACTATCATATGACCACGTATCGCTCTTGAAACAGCTTTTCCAGACATCATGTGTTGCACGGCATTTGGTCCGTATATTTCTTGAAGTACTTCAGACAATCCTGAACCATTCATAAGAGTACCGACTGCTCCCAAAAGATTCATCAGAGTGTGAAATGATCCCAGCATTAAAACAATGTCCTGCAGGTCTCTCTGTTCATTGATGATTTGGGAAGCTTTCCAGAACAAAGGCTGATCAAAGGTAATAATGCATGGGACTTTTTGATCGCGTGCTATTTTGCTCAAATATAGTAATGTCGAAAATATGCAGGTCATGTCAGTTGGCGACATATCTATGATGGGAAGGAACGTGATCGACGCCACACCTGGATGTGAGACACTTGATCCACCGTGAATTGCCTGCATTGTTCCGGACCAACTTGGACCTGATCTTTCTGCTGAAGATATCTGCCAGAGAAGACTAAGTCGACTTATGGTGGCAGTGGGTACTGGAAGTTCGCGGAATGAGATGTCCCTCAACATGCTTCTCGCGTGTCTATATTCCCTAATGTCAACGGTTGCAATCTTCTTAATGTCATTGTCACCAACATTACGCCTGTGAATAGAAGGGTGGATCTTGATCTTCGGAGTTATTGCGGCAATCATACCCATTCCATGAAAGGTATTCTTCCCATCCAAAGTGCAGACATCATGATCGACGTTATCTGCTGCTAGAAGGACTGCAGTGTTTTCATCAACAGTAAAAGAGCCAGACCCACTTGCCAGCGCCGCGTTTCTTCGAATCTTGTTACTTCTGCATACGACGAACAGTAACCCAACTGATGGAGAACGTCAATAAGGTACCTTGACCTAAAGTTGTGGTGTAGCTGAACCGACAAACCGATCTGTAGTGGACATAGTAATCCTCTAGGACGGGTTGCTTGCATAATGCTCTGCCCAATTGCACCTATTTTTCTTGAAGCATCCTGTCCCGCAAATGCTTTTGATAATAGCAATTTCAGACTGTTGGGAATGTAATCAAGAGCACTTTCTGCAGTGATGCCATTTGGAGATGGATACACATCTTTTCTAGGCGAGTCGACAGACTTGATATCACTTCTGATTATTTTTGCAGCAGCTTCTACTAGGTAAATCTTCTGTAGCTCTATATCTATATCACATTCTTTCGACTTTTTGTGATAATCTATAAGAATTTCATTAGCTGTCTCTCGTAGTGTTACTACATCTGCCTTCCCACTTTCACCTGATATTATGATCTTGTCTCCGTAACGTTCTAAAAGCTTTCTCTTCATGTGCCTGCGTTCGTAGACAGAGCTCTGACTTCCTTGAAGATATTCCCCATTTTGGAAATTAGGTCTCCAATCAACAGTTGTTCATCATCATTCTCTTCCAGGTAAGCACAGGTCTGAAGGAATGCTTGGTGTTGCTCTTCATTAGTTGGTCCCTTTCTTCGAATCATGATCGTCGGAGGAGTATGCGCGAGGAATGTTTTTTCCACTTCGAAAATTTACGCTGCAGGTGTGATGGTAGACACAATCTGCAGCAGGAAGATCACGAAGATAATACTCCAGACGGCCTTTTACATTAAACGACCATTCATCGCAGCGGCTTTCACAGCACCTTTTTATGGTTTCGGAGAACTCTGTAGTTCTTATTTTGACATGCTCTGATTTTGGTTTGTGTTTGGAAAAAAAGTCCACAAAGGTATCACAAAACAAACAGTGAGTAGCACTGGAAAATGCGTATTCATGAAAACGAGCACTTTTCCTGGTATTGCCTCGGCTGCGATCTGTCGCTTCTTTATTTCAATGGTCTTTTTATCCGTAAACCTTTTCCTACATACAACGTGAACACTTATTCCAGCTGTTGCAACAACATCGCTTCCACGGCTGCGGCTGGATGCATTTATACCATCTGCTCATTTTTGCGAGATGTGAACCACTTCCTGTCCGCTGTCCAATTTCTCCTTACAAATCACGCACAATTCTTCAGGGGTCTGCATTCTTGAAGGCGGACGCACACCGAGTCAGCCGTACACCGAGTCAGTCTGAAACAGAAAACACAAATTAATAAACTGTGTTGCAGTATTTAAAAGGAGTACATAATAACAGTTTTAAAGAAAATGACAAGCACAAATACGCAGATTTGATAGTGGGTAGTAGGAATTAAAGAGTTGTATATAATATAAGTTTATAAAGATGTAGCAATGTCCATTCTCACATACACTCCATACAGTATATTTTATTTACATTACGTGACGTCATAGTTTAATACTAGCCGCCTAATACAATTTTTAGTGTCATATAGGTTAATTTAGAAACGAAAATGTGTTTTAAAACATTTTACTGATCAAGAAAAACGTCATAACTCTCTCTACAAAGCGAAATTAAAATTTATTGTATTTCGTAGGAAACTGCCAGTCCGCCATTTTGAATTTCATTTTTGGGGGTGTTCCCGGGGTCCAATTTTGTCGGATTTTGGATATGTTATTCTGCAATGGTTCCTGAGCTGGAAACAGTTTAGAAAGCTTCTGAAGCAATTTTGCCCAGGTTGAAGCTATTTTTGCTCTAGATTGCCTGGACTAGGAGTTAAGTGGAGCTACAGACAGACGTTTTCGTACCAAGAAGTCCATAGCTTAGACTTTAAAGGATAAACGGCAAGCCTCGACTCATGGATAGCTTGGATAATCGGGTTGGTTGATTTTTTAATTCTTTGCATTAGACTGTATTGAGCACGTCAGTAGTATGGGCACAAAATGGGAGAGTGCAATAATGTTGCAACGCAATTGCAATGTTGATCAATGGTGCAAAGCGGGATATGTTGCAAAGGGGTGGGGGTATGCACTTAAGGGGAGGGGGTATGTTGCAAAGGGGTGGGGGTATGCACTTAAGGGGAGGGGGTATGTTGCAAAGGGGGGTTTGCAATGAAGGGGGAGGGGTATGCACTGAAGGGGGAGGGGGTATGCAATGAAGGGGGAAGAGGGGAGGGGTCTTCGGGGGGAGAAGGGAGGATGACCTCCCCCAAAGGGGTTGCCTTAACCTAAGAGAGGAAGAGAAAGGAGAGACGGAGGTCTTTGGGGGAGAAGGTGGGAATGTCCTCACCCCCCAAAGGGAAACCTAACCTGTCTTAACCTAAGAAGAAGGTGAGAGTTCTTTATTCCGTCGAAGTTCGCATCATTATGAAGGTCCCGAAGCCAAGCAGCTCTTATATAGAGGTAGGTTGAGTTACCAGATACCACTTTTTATTTTAATTGTTCAGGTATACATTATTAGGGTGAGTTGCTAGATACCACCATTTATTTTAATTTACACGAGTTACCGTTTTTAAAAGCAAATGAACTTTCTCCTTAATGATATTCAGAAAAAAAAATCACTAGACAATTGGCAAAAGAAATCGTTCCATTAACATATCTCTTAGATTAATATTCAATTTACCATTCGTTTTCACTAAAACCTTAGAATGTATACCGTCTATTTACTTTTGACAATCCTTGAGCAACTTTTCCTTAATGTTATTCAGAAAAAAAATCACTAGACAATTGACAAAAAGAAATCGTTCCATTAACATATCTCTTAGATTAATATTCAATTTACCAATCGTTTTCATTTATTCTAAAACCTTAGAATGTATACCGTCTATTTACTTTTGACAATCCATGAGCAACTTTTCCTTAATTAATGTTATTCAGAAAAAAAAATCACTAGACAATTGACGAAAAGAAATCGTTTCATTAACATATTCTCTTAGATTAATATTCAATTTACCAATCGTTTTCATTTATTCTAAAACCTTAGAATGTATACCGTCTATTTACTTTTGACATTCCTTTCCTGTTCGAAATAAATAAAACACCATTCTGTTTATAAATTATTGGAAATAAATAGAATTTAAATACATACAATTTAACTTCTACTGCACAAAATAAAAAATAAGAAATACAACACGTATAACCATCAATATAGCAGTACAGGAGAAATTCACACACACACACACACACAATTATATTAAATAATAAATAAATTGGAAATATATACACTCATTTTGATCTAACTACTTTTGACAAGCCTCTCTTGTGATTGAAAAAATCAGACTGCATCAGAAAAATGACAATACATTCCTTATATATATATATATATCTAAAGTGCTTATTGTCATATGGACTATAGTTTACCAATAAACTTTTCCATTCCTTCTTTAAAAGCTTCTCTGAAAAAAAAAAAATTCTGAGCAGGTGCGCCTCACGCTAACCGCAAAACCTGACCGTAAAGGCCCAGTTGACCTAAATTCATTCTTTCTCTCCATATTTTCCTCCATTGACTCCAAATGTTATTCCATGTGTAAATTGCATTAGTAATAATAATAGCTAAATCGGTTTTCCTTCTCCCCGAATTGTTCATTTTGACGAGGGTCAAACCTTTCACTCCGCCTTAGACCTACAGTTTAACGTTGACACAATTATGTAAATTTTATTGAAAATAAATACATACACTATCTTCCACCGCACAAAATAAAAAATAAGAAATACATAACGTATAACCTTCAATATAGCAGTACAGGAGAAAATATATATATATATATATATATATATATATATATATATACGCACAATTGTTAAATAAATTGGAAATAAATACATTCACGTTGTTCTACTGTGTAATACACTAAACTCACACGTAATCGAGCCTAGTCACATCGTTATTGCTTTGCACTAGGAAGTATACGCGGTTTAATATTATTTCACCGCTCAAGGTATAGGGAAACCTGTACTCTATATAAATGCCCTTCATATCGTTCAGTACTATTTTTGTACCCACTTTACATCCGGTTGGCAAGTTATCTTTAAACGAATTCAATCAAAAACACACACAAAGAAGATTTCGTTAACTGCAACATCAATATCAAACTTTCCTTCTCAATCGATGGTTTATTCTTAACCACTATGTCACCTAGGGTACCCATTCATCTACCAACCAATTTTTCTACTTTTTATTGTTGTAACCTTTGAAGAAAATGCTCTCAAAAAACTCGGATTGTGCCCCATGTTATCTTTATAACAATAAACCTCTCGCGTCAGCACACGTTCTTTTAAGGAATTCTTTTTACAAAGCATAACCCGCACGTTGTATGAAGAATACAGTAGCTAATAATTCACAATATAGGTTTAGCAAGCATTCAATCGAAACTTATTACTTGTACAGATGATTTTTAATTTTAATCTTTCCTCTTCAATTACCCCTATTAAATTTTCTGAATTCCAATTAGTAATTTTTAAACTTTTTACAGATTATAATATTTAGTAAATAAATTACGAACATACCAATTAGTAATTTTTAAACTTTACAGTAAACCGACTTCTACTGCATAAGCAAAACTTTTAAAATATTCTTAACCGCTAGGATGGTGAGGGGGAAATTTTCAAGTTGATCCACCGATTCCTCCGTAGCTACAATCATACGTATTGATTGCTCACCCAACGAAAAAAAAATTGTACGAAAATGAAAAGATATATATATATATATATATATATATTAGTAATGATACTCGACCCACAAAGAAAACAAATTTCCACTACAAAATTCACAATACAAGTTTACCGGAACAAGAAAATGATTTATAATTCCCCCGACAGGAATTATAACTTCAATAAAGAGCAGAGATAATTTAATCCAGTTACAATTACAAAACAAATCTCATAAAATACAGAAGAACGAGGGCATGCAAACAAGCAATCATTCGAAACTTTTTCACACACACACACACACACACACACACACACACACACACACACACACACATATAACCAAATCCACAAGTCAGGAATCTTGGGAAAGTTGATGTTAGTATGGCCGCAAAATATGATAATGCACAAAAATCTTCTAGATTTCTTATTTTCTAATGATCTTTGTGTTACTGTGCTGTTTCGTCAGGATTATGAAGAGTAGCTGCGCTAATTTTGTTTCCTGCGGTACTGAGCTGAGCGACTCTGATGAAGATATTCCTATAACGACATGCATCTGAAAAATTGACTCAATTAGTATGACCGCAAAATAATAAAATATTGTTGTGATGGTTGATCAATATTGTATAAAGGGGAGGGTTGGGGAAAACCGAGAAAAGTATGGATGCAAATGCAAATATTGTCGTGGTAGAGATTTGCAAGTGCCAATACACAATGTGAGCACTAAATCTACGGAGAGAATATAAAGACACCATTAGTCGTCCAATCAGGACGTTCAAAGCTTGGACCCATAATATAGGTGTTACGATTGGTACACAAACTTATTATAGACCCGCCCAGTTACATTGACAACCAATCATTAAACTTACGGGCCGCTCTTAGTCTTTTGGGGCGGTGCTTGGGATTATGCGTATAAAAGGAAATATTTTCAGCTGGGAGTCACAGTAACTATTTTCAACAGTGAATAAACATTCCCTCCGCCATGAGTCAAGAAATTTATATTTTTCCGGATTTATATCAAGATGGTGACATTGTAGCATTGTCCACAATTAATCTTTTTAACGCGGCTGACCGGGATGGATTATTTCCAACGCAAACCGTTGATGATATTTGCAATGACACTCCTTACGATCCGATGCAAGGGACGGCCGTAGAAATGTAAATGCCTATAATTTTTTTTTGAGTCGATTACTCGCGAACTGTCAGAAAGAGGATTATTTCATCATAATATATATGGAGGGCTGTAGTAATTCACCTCGTCAAATACATCATTTAGGTAATCGCAATTATAGATTAGTCTACAGTTATATCCTGTTTTGATTCATTGAATTTTTTATAGCAATCTTTTGCATGTTTTTTTATAAATTCAAATGTTATTCGGAATTACCTCTTAAATGAACTTCTCTGAGCGGTTCAAAGATATCTTCACATTGTAATACTCTTACTATATGTATACTCTGTGTATGTTTTTATTAAAAAAGATTCAGTATGAACATTATTCTTTCTCCTTTAAGGTCCGATGAGGATTTGTCATGTGTTATACAATCTTTTCGTTTTGAAGAACCCCATGTCATGGACCTGAATACGGAGGATATACCGAGCAGTCACCCCAACGAGTGTAACATCATTAATGAAATAATGTGTTTTTTTTTTGTTTGATCTTTTTTGGGGGAAAGAAGACCATTTATTTTCATCAATTTATTAAATGAAAGAAATCATGTTTTTAGTACAATAACCATCTTAAACTACAGAATATACAAACTAACATTATTGGTTACAAATATATACACGAACAAAACATCATACTGTACAACGAGTACGCACAATTGGAAAACAGTTTTTTATCTGTCTGCATACCATTTCATCGTTTCGTTGAGTGTGACACGGGTCGAATAATTTTAAAAAAATTGTAAATTCTTTACCACGTGACATGCATGAGAAATGAAATGCAGTACATTCCACAAGTATTACTAAAATATCCTTGTAACCGGAATGGATTCCATACAACTTCAGGGATATGCAACTGGTCGAGAAATTTTACAATAACACGGTCACTCCAGGGTTGTGTCCCGAGTGAATCAAAATAGCACAGGCGGTCCCTATTTTTAAAATAGATTGCAAGCCAATAAATCCCTTCATTACCGATGACATCTGTGTTCACAATAAGACTACCGCAATCTCGCGTAGTTGACAAATTCAATGCTTCATTCTTCGCAAACACACCGATAAATTTGGAACGTGTGATTCGTTCACTATTCATTACTCTCTGAAGTGTATTCGCATCCATTTTAAAAGTCAGTGATAACGCCCCTAAATCTGTCTACTTCTATAAGAGCTTGTGACTCGAGATATACTAGTACACTAATAGGAGCGTCTATAGGCTTGGTGAATGCCAACCTGACTGAGATGTTTCCACTCTGCTGTGGACTTAAATGTGTATTTACGCTAGCAGATAATTCAGGTGTGATGTCAAACGGATAAAGGTTAAATTGATCAATGAATTCTTTCTGCGTTACCCCATTCAAGAGCTCATTACAATCACCGGTAATATGGGCCAGATTACTATATGCTCTCGCGCAAAGCGGTAACACAGCGTCTGATGAATAGTCCGTATTCAATGTTCCTCCCAACGCAATGCCATTAACATATAGAGTTATATTTTTAAGTCCGAAATTCTCGAATTTAAAGGCACTCTTTTTATATTTTCCATTCACCGAAGCATGGTTCTGCATTCCAATTAATACCCTTTTAGGAAGATTTCCCAGGGCGATGTTTTCTATCTGTTTCGATGCCAACCCTGCTGGCACCGTGTATAGTTTGATATGTACTCTGTTAATAGGGTATTTTACTGTAGCGTTTAGTAAATTTTTCTCAATTTCTAGTTGTTTTGGTGAACTTAATTTCACACGCCGTACGCGGAGGTATGTGTCCATAATGTGAACTACAACGGGTTTTGCTCCCTCTTCTTGATCAGCATCCAGATTTAAGCAGATCTCAGGACTCGTGCGGGCGAGCTTTATTTTCATATCCACCCCATTCACAAGCAATTCTCCTGGAATGTGAAATCTGTATGCAGACGTCCAAAACACTCGTATATCTTCTTTGTAGAATTTTAAAATTTGTCCTTTATACTACTTTCGTCTTTAGTTTGATAATATACCTCGGCACTTAAAAGGGTAGCCTTCGCTTCTTTGGAAAAGTTGAGGACATTTTCCAGATAGGCTCGTAGGTGATAGTACCCCGTGCCTGCCGATATGTTGACCTGATTTAAATATACGTCACACTGGTTGAATATGGAGTGCAGAAAGTTTGTTTCAGGGTATACAGCATATTTGTCATCGCAGTCCGTTCCATCAGAATGGGCTATACGTAGTTTAGCGTACATGTGCACACAGCTTGGATAAAAAAAGTAAGGGCCTGACCTGGGTATCACGAATTCTATAGGGGCACTCGGGGAACTAATTGTGTTTAAAGGGTTAATTGTAATAAAGTCACCGTGTTCAATAGAAACTTGAGATGGAGACATCTCAAAGAGGGATAGCTCCGATTTACAGCATTGTGAACTACACGGATGGATGAAGCGTGCCATGACGAGTTAGAAATAGTGCCTCCTCTCTCGACAAGTAGTAAACAAACTATGATTCATGAAATCAATGTCCTTAGCTTATATCAGTTAAAAAAAATAGTCAACCATAGGTTTCATTCGCTTAGAACACTTCTTTTTTTATATCCTTTTACGCTTAACCCTTTCATACCCAAAATGTATTGAACTCCAATTTTTTTTATTTTTTCACTCTTAATCTATTTAGAAGAGGTATAATTGATACCAAAAACCTTCATTTTCAATTTTATTATTATAGGAAGAAAATTACAAAATGGTCTTCTAAATGACCATTGGGCATATTAACTGTATAAATTCCTCGAAAAATAATTTTTTTCTTTCCAAACAAAAACTTTTTTCAAAACAAATGTAGACATTCATAGAAACAAATTAACTCAGATGACTTATTTTTTATTATGATAGTCTAGAAAACAGTTCCTTTGTGGAGTAAAACACAAACCTATTTTACATTTAGTACACATGACTTTAGTATGTGCATTTATGCACTTTCTGCATCTGTTTGGTTTAGCATTGTACTCGGGATAATGATTATAGCCATCTAGCCTAGCAGAGTCAGAAGGGTGCGCACCAGATTTTTTTCTCTTTTGGGGTTGATTTTCAGTAAAGCTTCTTCTAGACTTTACTGATTGACCGGATTGAAGTAGTCCATTAGCAATGTCGAGCTTGAAATCAACCAACGCCATCTTCTTCATTGTTGGGTAGAGAGAGTATAAGCGTCTGTATAGTAGCCAGCCATTGACAACGCTTAGATCTAGTAGATAGAAAAAGATCCTCATGTACCATTTTCTACTTTTATAATTCACACGATATAGCTCTATCAGCATATCTGAAAGGTCTACACCTCCCATGAATTGATTGTACTCTTTGATTGCAAATGGCCTTGGAATTTCAGTGTAGGCTTTATTTTTACTGTCCCATCTAGTACATGTGTCCATAGGCTCTACTCCAGCATAAGAGGACAAAATATGCACCGGTTTATTGTCAAACCATTTTATGACAATGTCATTAGAGATAGTATCAATCATATAATCAAAGCTGCCTCGCCCATTTTTCTTCAGTTTAGTTGTTTCTGTAAGGTTACAGCCTCGCAGTCGATTAGGTCGAATAGTAGCAAGGGACCATATACCATCTTTTTTGAGCTGTCTACATAGTTCTATAGAACTAAACCAGTTGTCATAACACAATTTGTAATTTTTGTGCTTTGGTATGCCTTCTGCTAGTTTCTTCACAAATCCTGAAGATATTCCCAGACTTTTATCAATATCTGGGCATGAGTCTTTGCCAGTATACAAATGGAAATTATATATAAAGCCACTTCCACCAGCTCGTGAAATAACTTTGTATCCCCACTTATGGGGTTTTTTAGGATTGTATTGTTTGAAGGAAATTCTGCTCTTTGTAGGAATAATTTGCTCGTCTATAGTTTGGTGCTCTTCTGGAGAGATTTTGAGACAATTTTGTCTAACTGATTCAAGTACTGGTCGAATTTTGAAAACACTTATCTGAGTTAGGGTCATTTTTACCTGGAATTTCTGCATTATTATTGAAATGTAGGTATCTTTTTATTTCTTCAAATCTATTCCTTGACATAACATCTGCTACAGGAGCAAACCTAGAACCACTTTTCCAGAAAAACCGATAAGTGGGAAAATTAATTACACCACCATACAGCAAGATCCCTAAATATGATTTTATTTCATCCAAACTAATTTTTATTTCTTTGCCATCCCTTTGAAGAGCATACATATTCGTATGATCACAAATGTGTTGAATTAGTGTTTTATCAAAAAGTAAATGGAAGAAAAAAATTGGAGGTTTATCAAACCAAGTTTCATCAACATGTAAAGAATCTTTCCACTGAACGTTGTGTAAGAGTTCAAATTCCTTCTTTCTCCATTTTGGTGCATGAACTGACATATTAGGGGTATTGATTTTCTGTTGTTGGGAGGGCAAAGCTGAATCATCATCACTACTGTCTGAACTTTCAATTTCGGCAGTAACATTACTATTTACCTGTAGATGACTTCTTTCAGCCATAAATGTTTGTTTATGAGCTATACAATTTTCATATTCATCCTCATCTTCATCATCAGCACTGAGTTCATTTTCCGATTCTAACGTAGGACATAAAATTAGTGAAACTGCTTCATCGATAGAGAAGACTTTCTTTTTTGGCAAGCATTTTTTGATCAGATGTTCATTTGTTCCACTAGGGCCCGGCTCATCCATTATCTGAAACGAGGAAAAATAATTCTATATATATATATATATATATATATATATATATAATATATATATATATATATATATGCTTTAGCCACTATATTTATACAACGAAAGTACAAAGAATTCAAGAAAATATCCTACGCAATCTGAAAAAAAACGTTAGTACATTCTGCCCAATGGTCGTTTGAAATACCATAATTTCACCGTAAGCCTAATATAAAATTAAATATTTTTTGGCTTATAATTGTTCTAGTATGACCTAACTGTACCCAATTATAACATAAAAAACACAACAACAGTTATTTTAGCTGAAATATTTTATAGTTTTACATATAATATACATGTGTAGACTCACCAGTTGGATGAAATTCTGAAGACGGCGCTTGGACAACGTGTTGACACCCGCATGACGTGGCGGTAACTGACTCATCCACAATTTTATACGTTTAGTTGTCTCCAGCTTGAAGCTACCAGCCGTATGATGCAAAATTGAACTCTAATCTATCAGGGAATAGGGTCTAAACTTGGAAAAATTTGTAAGGGTCTTCTGAACGACCATGGGGCATGAAAGGGTTAATGCCACGTGGTGGTAATCCCTTCTTCCGACCAGTCCTCTTCTTCCCACCACCACGCATTTTTCTCTTTGCATCTTTGACGATTTCATCCCGTGCACGTTTTAAATGTTTTTTTTAGAGCTTCTTTAGGTTTAGCCCCAGCCAATATGTCTTCTGCAGTGTTAAGAACTGATTGTAGCGCTTTCCTTCCGAGGTATCTGGCACCCCTCTTCAGCAAAGGAACAGCCGTACCTAGTATGGTTGAAAAAATGGACCCAAGTCCACTACCATGCTGGTATCTCACCCCTCGATAGACGGTGAAAGGCTTTCTGCCCATTATGACTCAGTGCGTTGAAAGTGCAGCTTCACTGTTAGGCTCCCGTCACCGAATGGGAAATTTTTACCCTCAATCGTTCTTATATATATATTGGGATATTGGTTATTAGATTAGTTGCGACATTCACATAATGGGGTCTGTCATATGTAATACTTAAACTCCTTCCTCTATGGTTGGGGATGTGGGCAATGCGCAGCAGGCGTGCCTGGGTATCCCCAACAAACTGGTGCTCCACTATATTGCTGTAAATATAGCACATGTCTGCGGGCTGAGAGCTTTCATCTAATTTCTCCATCTTCAATTGATATATTAAGCTGAACAAGTCATGCTGTGCCTCGTGAAATGTGTCTCTTTGGAAGACTGATCGATATCACCCCTCTGTCATAATTTTGAACACTCTTCGGTCTCTAATATTTCTGTTAGCCTTTGATTTTAGGATTAGAGTATGTGCAGGGTTTCCTTTGTTTACGATTTCATACACTAAATCAGTCGTAAGATTTGAGTTTTTTAAACTTACGTTTAAGTCTCTCGCAACATCCTCAGCCGAACCATAACGGCCCGGACCTAGTGTTACTACTGTACTGTAATACCGTGCAACCTCAGTCCGGGCGATACGTATAGTTTCGCCCCGAGTTACCCCAGCTTTTTCACACTCATCGATGTCTCTAAGAATCGTAAAAACGGTATCTTTATAATTAATATTTAAAAAGAGGGTGTCCAGCTGAATTTCACATATCCCCACCTCATACGAATCACGACCTAATTCAATGGGTCCGTGGAGATCTGTTACAAAGTTGGCTAGTGTGTTCTTAGGGTGTACATAGAGGGACGAGGAGGACGGGAGTGTGACGTAGAAATGGTTAGGAGTCATGTTGCATACTATTTAAGCTTCATTATTGCATCAGCTTTTATATAGGTGTTGAAGCTTTCAGGGTACCCTAGCCATTTCACCAGGTACATTCTTCTCTTTCCTGAACCTTTGCTTCCTAAAATTTTCTCAATTTTAAACACATTTTTTCTCAAATTAAATGCCACTTTCTGCAACTCCTCGAGGTAAAAGCCTCCTGCGATTTCTTCCCCATTCAAATCTTCAACGTAATACATCATTATCTCACCTTTAGGTCTCATAACCCTAACTTTAAAAACCTCACGTGTCCCTCCTTGCTCAAATCCCTTTGCGAATTTATTTCCCGAACGCGACAGCCTTACATAATCATTGATTTTGAAACGCGCAGTGTGGTGGTGGTGTTCCATCTCTTCTGACCTCTGGGCGCGTACCTCTTTCTAAAACTTCGTTAGGTGTTGTCCCAATCGTGCGATGGTGTGAGCGGTTGTATGATGAAGCCAATGATTCCAGAATGTCTAGAAATCTGTACGTGTTTTTATGTGTAAAATAGCGGTGCATGCGTTCCTTTATGGTACGTTGAACTCTTTCAGCTAAAGAAGCCTTATGTATAGAATTCCTATTATGAATAGAATGTAGCGGTAACCATCGTTATGCACAGAATATCTTCGCATGTCTGTTAAATCTGCTTGCCAAATAAAGTCAATCGAAGCAGCTGTTGTCTTGGTTGTTTTAAACCTTTTTCTCACAGGCTTATGAAGTGTATAAGCGTCCTGCTCCCGCAAAAATCTCTCAACATCTTTTTTTCCTACTCCGTAAACACTTCTGTACAGTCTATCTACGCCTCCGTAGGAGGCTGGGTTAGAAATGTCATAATAACGTCTTCTTAATATGTTAGCCACTTGCGTATTTTAGAGGCACGTGGGTAGGGTTGACCGTTGTTTAACCTCTTCTTTCTCCTCTTCAAAGATGTTACCGCCGGGGGTGATGGCGTCTTCAATTGTTTCACGTGCGTCGCATGTTCCAGGTCTTTTATCCTGTTCAGATTTCCTATCAATGTTTTGGGGACATTTATTTGTTGTAGTCTTGCTTTAATATGCTTCCATCCTGATGGTGAGGGCCTATCCCACTTTCTCACCAGATCATGGACAATGTCTACGATATTCGATCCCTGTACCTTTGATCCTTCCACAATGATCTCGCCTGTATCGGTCCATTGTATGGCTGGGTCCTCAGTCAATAGATTATAAAGACTTAAACCTTTATTCCTCAATGTATGTGGGAGGGTGCTTTTTAATACATGCTCGACGTTCTGTGTGGCTGACCCCTTAATCTTTGCTTGGTCAGATCTATCGACGGACACAGGTCCTATGTCACCATGTCCATCGTTCCCCGTGCTGTGCCTAATAACCACGGGAATCTCTGTCGGGTTCTTATAATTTTCGTACTTGTGAAGAAATTTCTGCACAACTTCTTGGTATAAGATTCTTTTCTCATCATGTGTTTTTTCTCTGTTTAATAGGGCTAGCAATTCGTTTCCATTCTTTTAAACCTGCTTTTACGGGGATCTAGATCCGTGTCTGGATTCTTTGAACTTTGCAGTGAAGCATACACCTCGTGTGGAATCACCACCACTTTCTTCATTATATTAATCTAGTCAGTAAAGGGCCCAAAACTGAAAATAAGATGGGTAGGAATGATCCTCCTCTTTGTACAAAAATTCGTTTTTTCTTCCCTGCAGTTTGACTTTTACGAGCGAGTGCACGTATTATGTTCTTGTAACGGCGTTGGCGAGCCTTCTGAGGTGGTTTCATTGATACATTGCAATTTATAACGTTAAGACAGATTTCACAGATGCATTTTAAAAAGTCTGAGTCGATATTTTTAGGAAACATCTGCTGCATTGCTCGGGGCAGTCGATGATAGATTTTTATTAATTCACTGTATTTCTTTAGCCTCTTTGTCATTCTGGAATATTCACCGTTTCAGGCTCGTTTGGAAATATATTCGTTCTTAGAAGCACCCTAAACGTGTTTCGCGTAGGAAGGTCGCAAAGCAAATTTCCGTAACGCGGGCTTGTAGCTTCTTTATAAACTTCCAAAAACTCCTTACATTGATTCGGAAACATTTGATTGGCTAATGCCACAATTTGTGATACATCTCTACGTTGTGCGAATAAGACTAGATATTGTGTATTTAACGACACGTCGCGCATGTATCTATTTTTGAAAAATAGATTCTGATTGATGAAGAACACGCTTATGTTAAGATGGTGAGAGAATACTGTAAATGTCTCGGCAAACGTTTTATCCATCTCCAGCATGAGATCGTCAATTACAATGACTGTATGTTCATTTCCCTTTAACGAATTAACATCATATACACCTTTGTGGAACAAAATATCATCTTGGTACTCGTTGAACACTGATTGATACGTCGAAATAGCACCATATAACTTTATGCACAAATTTTGAGAACATCTCTCCCTTTTCTTTAATGATTTTAAGCATAAACACAGTTTTCCCACATCCTGTAGGTCCAGATATAATACATGTAGATGGGCTCGTGACAGGGCTGTGGAGTCGGCACATAAAAAACCGACTCCGACTCCGACTCCTCAATTTTTTGTCTATCCGACTCCGACTCCGAAGGTATATTAATTCTAAATCTGCTATGATGATAATTACACAAGAGGCATTTCATCACCACCACGTGAAGCATCATCATCTGTGGTCATTGTTACGGTAACTTTGTCTGTAGTAAAGAATCTTGTAAGTGGTGCTTGTCGTTCAGTAGATTTCCGATCTTTTGTTAACTTTGAAGTAGTTGGAAGGTTTTTATTACTATCTTTCTCAATGACAACTTCTAAAATTTTGGGATGGAAACACTGCAAATGTCTTTTCAAATTTATTTGATGCTCTGGTTGGTGTATTTTTATCAGAGCCAGTAAAACCACTGATTTTTGCTTCACATAATTTTTCATCATCATCATCTTCTATCATACACTGACACACGAAATGTTTCCCATCTGTGGTTATTGTAAAATATTAAAAAACTGCAGACTTTGTTGGAAGTGTCTTTGCCATTGTGAAAGGGGTTTTAGACTTGAAAGTTAAAAACTTATGAAATTTAGAAAGAACTCGAAATTAAATAAGCATTAAAAATCAAAAATATTATCTGAAAAGAAAAAATGAATTAATGGCATTAGTGTCTGAAATGGAAAACATTGTGTTTATTATTTAAGTGGTTTAACCACCATAGCTGCCAGTGATATCACACACAAAAACATATTTTATTAAAATTTATATTGAGGTCGGAGTCGGAGTCGGTACATTTTTACCGACTCCGACTCCGACTCCAGCACCACCAAAATTGCTTCCGACTCCGACTCCGACTCCACGACTCCGACTCCGACTCCACAGCCCTGGCTCGTGAACCTGAATTTTTCTACAGAGTCCATTTCTAACACGTCACACTCCTAAGTGGGTCATTTACAAAATATAATAAATATTTAAGTGCTACTCCTTATATTCTACAGTCTTGTTTTTCTCTTCTCCCACAGAACCGTGAATGACGATGAGGTACAGCACCCCATCATCGACATTACAGATGACCCCGACGACAGTGTAGTTGTGATCACAGATTCCTTCCCCGCCGACGAATCCTCAACAGCGATACCTGTAGCACGCGACAATTCAAAGCGGAGACATGATAAAGAGCCCTCCACGCCCCAACCCTTTACGTCTTACGACACAACCCCCACAATAGTACCTTCCTCAAATAAAAATATATCCCCTTATTCCTGTACAACTCCGTGTACATCCTCCGCAGCAGCTTCTCGCTATCTTGAGGATGGCATAACATTCGAGTTGGTGCGAACCGATGCTCCCACCCTAGTCTTGACTAGAAATCGGTATATAGTCAGGGTTGATCCTAGATCCGTGTATAGCAATGGTGTTAGACACGGACTACGGCGCATAGTTGAGCGTATTGTAGAGTTTGCCCTTCAGAACCGCGACGAACGTGAAGTCAGGACGATGCTGTCTTTTGGATTCGGGTCAGATGACGGAGATGTAGATGATTTTTGGGTAGTAATACCTTTCAGACGTTTGGCAGTTGAAGATATAGAGTATATATTAGGCCGTATAATGCAGGCCTCTCAAAGTAGTATAGCCTTCAATATGGACAACTTCACGGTAAATATTGACCGTGTATTCCGTGTTGCGGGTCATAGCGCCACACCTTATACTCTTAACTTCAACTCTCAGGCTATTTTTAGACGGCATATAAACGTCGATCGTGGTTGCGGCTTTATAGCAGTGGTCTTAGCACGTATGTTTACTGTACTAAATACACGGACCCAAAAAATTTGGTTGCTTACGGTAGTGGAGCGTGCCCGTAAACTAGCTGTAGACTGTAAACTTGAGTTTGACTGTGCTATGGGTCCTGAAGAACTGAGAAGGGTAGAACAGGAAATGAATGTTCGTATTGTTGTATTTGGACTGGATGATCGTCGTAGGACTGTGTATGTTTTTAAAAGCAGTGTGAGAGATCGTACAAGGCCCCTACTTATTTTAGGACTGTCAGGGACAACGTATCTCCCCATCCGTAATATAAGGGACCTTTACGCGAGTTATGATAAAAGTCGAAAATATGGGCGACATCATGATTTGTGTAAGGGATGTATCGAGTTTGCGAATGATATAATGAAACATTGTATAGATTGCCACATGGTATGTGAGCAGTGTAAAAGCTCCAAATGTGAAAGCCGTGTAGTTGAAGCTGAGAAGAGGGACTGTGATGTGTGTAGACGCACATTTTTCAATAATAACTGTTTTGAGCTCCATAAATCAATTGGCACGTGCAGGAAAAAAATGAGAATCTGTGAATGTGGTATGTTTCATATGATGGATAATTGGGGGAATTTCAAGCATAAATGTTATGAAATTCACTGTCCTACATGCCATGAGAAATATAAGGCGGATGGAGTAAAGCATGTATGTTATATGAAAGATGCTAAGCCTAAAAATAACCCTTGTATAACTGTGTACTACGACATAGAAACATACACGAACGCAGAAACCAAAGAGATTATTCCACATTTATTTGTAAGCAGACTATCTGTGATGAGTGTATGGAGATCGAGTGTGATGAGTGTCACAAATGCGATAAACGTACAAACGACAAACGTTTTTAAAACGAGTGCCTACGATAGCCCTGTGAAACTCTGTGTCCTATATTGTCAAGCTAGCGGACACGTTAAAAAAAAATGACTATATTCTCGCCCATAACGGGACAAAATTTGACACACAGTTCCTTTATAAGGAGTTGCTTGAGCACGAGTCATCTGAGATATTTACAGGTGACCCCTTGAAAAGAGGCAACAAGCTAATACAGATGCAAATAAGAGGTAATGTGCAGTTTAAAGACATTTTATTATTCACACCTTGTAAATTAGCAAAGCTACCCAAGGTGATGGGCGTAGCTGCTGAAGTTTCAAAAGGATATTTCCCTTACACGTTCCTCACTAACGAACCTTTAAATTACGTAGGACTACCTCCATCCAAACATTACTTTAACTATGAATGTAGACTACAGATGAACGTGAAGATTTTGACCGATACTACAACCGTTTTAATGAATGTAATCCTTATAATATAGCTGATGAATGTGAGCGTTATTTGCCTGAATGATGTGCGCGTGCTTAGAGTATGTTTCCAGGCCTTTAGAAGGATGTACATAGACCGTTTCAAATGCGATCCGTTGCAAGTCGCAACCACCATCGCCTCATTATGTTTTACGGTGTTCAAGAATAACTTCATGCCTAAAGACACCTTAGCCATTATTCACAGAAACAATCCCCGCAGTTATGGGCACAAGGCTATTTACTGCTATTTACACACAGGCTATTTACTTACTGTGTGTTTCTGCTATATTGATGGTTATATTATTTTTTATTTTTTATTATTTTGTTTTTTGATAATTCCAATGTGTATTTATTTTCTATATATTTAATTGTTTAATATAATTGTGTATATATATATTTCTCCTGTACTGTTATATTGACGCTTATATTTTTTGATTATATGCATATTCCTCGTTCATATTTCTTATACTATTATTATTTTTAACTTTTTGATCATTCAAATGTATATTTATTTTCTATATATTTATAATATTTAATAAACAGAATGATGTAATGTTGTTTTATTTAATTCTTTTGGTTGTAAACAATTATACCAAATGGCTGGTTACGCCTTCTAAACCTACTGACGGATTTCTAAGCCAACTGTTATGAATTAATTAAATAAATGGCACAATCTGGCAACTCAACCTGAACAAGCCATTTACGCCTTCTAAGCCAACAGTTAGTAATATAGGCTTTAATTAAAAAAAGCACAACCTGGCAACTCAACTTGTACAAGCCATTTACGCCTTCTAAGCCAAATGGCGGATTAAGCCAACTGGCTGATTTACAACTAATAAAACAGCGGAGGGTTGGCTGAAGTGTTAATATGCACTTGGCTCCTGCCAGGTGAACACCTCTCTTCCTTTCTCTCCTCCTGTCTTTCTCTTGGGGGATAACGCCGCCTCCAAGTTTCATGGCCCCTTGTTGCACCTGCAACATTCCCCTCTCCCCCTTGGCAACAGTGAGCTGTTGCATACCCCCTCCACTGCACACCCTACCCCCCTTTGCAACATTGATCATTATCTCTGCAACATTCTTGCACTCTCCCATTTTTCGCCCATACTACTCACGTCTTCTTACCTCAGGGAAGCTCGGGACATTGCGGGTAGCAAACATTTGCGAAGCTGAGCATCTCGGGGGTAATTTGTGTAAGAGTCTAAAAGACCTGTTGTACAGCAAATTTAGGGTTCTGCCAGAACCTTTTTTATAATTCACCCAGAGTTGCTGTCCGTATATATTACTGCAGAAAGTACGAAAGAGTGTCTTTAGCTTCACTTGTACAGAATCGAAAGTTCCTTATAGTCATATTCGCTTTAGCACAAAGGTTTCAAGATTGTTTTATTATATCCGAGTCATCACTCAAGGAACTGGTAATAGTTTGAACCAAATACTTAAACTCTTGTACTTCCTCAATTACTTCACCATTTATTTTAAACCTAATGTCAGCTGGCTGATTATAGCTTTTAGGATGAAACTGCATATCCTTAGTTTTTGTATCATTAAAAAGAATATCATGTTTCTGCGAATACACTTCGAAGACTTTTAATAGCCGATCTAGACCTTTAACAGAGGGACTTATTAACACCATATCATTGGCATAAACGAAGTTATTTAGCTTTGTGTTATCTATACAACATCCCACTGTTGCCTCATTAAGTGAAGCAATTAATCTGTCAATATATACATTAAACAGCATAAGGGAGAGCAAGGAGCCTTGTTTCACCCCGCAAGAGGAGCCAAAACATTCAGATAGTACATTGCCCCACCTAACGGTAAAAGATTGGTGGGAATACCAAAATTTCAATAAATTTAATATGTACATGGAAACCTTCCTGTCTTCTAGTTTTATAAATAAAATATTGTGGTTTACTCTATCATATGCCTTACTTATATCCCGGAAACAGCTATAAATAGTTGAATTACTGTCAATGTATTTATTGTTTCTTTAAGTACATATGATAGATACACAGATCAGTTGAGTGGGACCTTTTAAAACCAAACTGATTAGGAGATGTCCATAGGTAATCATTTAATCGGAGTAACAAGAGTTTTTCTAGTAGTTTCGAGAAGCAGGAAGCGACAGCAATAGGTAATGTCTCCATACTTATTTGTGACCAGGGGCAAGATATATACCCTCATGAACTCTGTAGGAATATGGCTATGAGCAAGCATGGCTGATAAGAGCAATGATATATGAAAACATACTGCGTCATTGGCATATTTTAAATGCTCATTCGATAGGTCATCTGCCCCTGACGCAGAACCAGTCTTTAACTCTTTAATTAACCTCTTTACTTCAGGAACTGATTTCAAAGTATTTTCCCTTGTCCCTCCCACAGCCGTTTCGCTGCAATCTATCTTAAGATTATCCCTACTCACACGGTTAAGAATGTTAGAGTAGTGGCTTTTCCACAGTTTTGCAATTTCATTCTCCCCCGACACCCCATCGATTGTCGGAGGGAGGACATTTTTGACATCCGTTTGATTCTTAACAAATTTCCAAAATTTATTATTATCGTTATTTATTTATGGAAGCTTCACAGGCTTCTGATGCTCGAATAGACTCTTCTTCCTGTTTACATCGCCTTATGGCAGCCTTATACTGACCCTTACTTCTACACATATTCATGTATACTGGTCCTAATCTGGGTCTACCATGAAAGCACCACAAATCGTAGGTGTCTTTCGATTCCCTCTTCAGGGGTGCAATAAAATAATTTCATCCAGGAATAATCTTCGTATGATAGTTGTAAGATTTAATCAGGGGGCTTCCTGCTTCTCTTAACAGGGGTACTATCTTACTATAATACCTATCTCTGAGTTTACAGTGAGAATCATTTGAGCAAGGATTACTACAGTCAAGATGCAAAATTTTTAAATTATTAAAGAGGTGACCTGTTCTGTCTTTGTATTCTATTCTCTGTTGCATATTAACATTAGACCAATCGACGCGATTATTCTTACCTATTGAGTTCTTGTTATGTCGTGTTGTGCATAAATTGGTAAAATTAATTAATAGTTCTAATGGTCTATGATTAGAAAGGAGGAAGTCATGCAGAATATGAACTCTAACAATTCGATCCTTTAGATTATTACTAGTGAGACAATGATCAATCCACCTGGTGGTACCACTCATATCACTAATGTATGTAATTACCACTGGTTACCCTAATACATCTACATCACTTATACTTAATTTGGCCGACTCGCACATGTTACTCAATTCTACAAAGAATTCCGAGTTCACATGCGCGTTAAAGTCCCCCCTTATTATACAGTGTGTTACAAAATCTAGAAGAGGAAGAGCCATTGTTGTCCCAAGGCGATATGATGACTAAGCTGAGTGATGCAGCATTGCTTGTATATATTAAGTTAAGGTGTGTATATATATCCATCTCATAATTGTGAGGTTAGTGAAAAATTCACTTAATTTAGAGCTAGCATTTTTGGGCTCTTGTGGCATCATTGTTTGGGCACTCTTGTCGCATCATTTTTTTGGGGCGCTGCGCGTCCTTCTTACTCGTTTGTTGAATGCGGCACTTACAGGGCGTGGTCTTATAGAGAGCTCTCTTGCAATTCAGTTTGGTTGTTTAGATACAAGATTATTGCATCGTGCAATGGTGCAGGTTGTGTTGTTGTTGCAAGGTTTAGAAAGAAGACCATAAATAGTGCCCTTTTATCTTAATTTTATTCAACTGAGGCCTAAGGTAGGCCCACATCGAGTCAGCAACCCTGAGGTAGGACCCAATAGGACCTCCAAGTCCTAAGTTTTTAGTCTAGCTTAACTTGGGCTGTAGGTTGAACTGGCCCTTCAGAGCTTGGCCGTTCACGGCTCAGCTGGGATTCTGAACCCAATAAAGTAAAAAAATAACATGGGCCTTCGAAATCGGATTCTAGCCCAAGACTGAGTCAGTAACTATTTTCCGGCAAAGTTCTGATTGTGCAAATTGTAGCCCAAGTTAGGCCTAGACGGGTTGAGCATAATTGAGTTAAGGTCCCAGGGTAGAAAGTTTGGTCGCCCAATTGGAAACTTGGCCACTCGTCTGTCGTTGTTTTGGGCATACATTTTTACCGGTTTGGTTAATTTTGGTTTATTATTGAGTTAAGGTCCCAGGGTAGAAAGTTTGGTCGCCCAATTGCGAAACTTCGCCACTAGTCTGTCGTTGTTTTGGGCCTACATTTTTACCGGTTTGGTTAATTTGGTTTATTGTTCGTAGGCGAAGGTTGCAGACTTCAGTGCGCCAGTTACTTGGGTGGAAAATTTAGTATTCCATACTGGTGGTTGGTCGGTACCCCAACCAAGCAATTCAGTTTATTTAAAAAAAAAAAAAAGCAAAATTTGAATTTGATCAGTTTGGTTAAGTATTTTTGCCAATTCAGCTTATTTGGTATTGAGCCCAATTGTTGTTTGCATTGAAGTGCAGCTGAATTGAACAAGTTTAAAAAAAGGAGAAGCGCCTACAAAAGTCTAATTACAAAGGTCATTGCCACTATAGATTCTGCCATAGAGCAAGAGGATTTAAGCTTAGTGACTATACAGCTTTCCATGTTAGAAACTAAAAAGGTTGCTCTAAGCGAAGTAAATGTTAAAAATGAGGCTCTTATAGAAGAGAATGAAATAGAAAATAACATAATTTACTTTGAAGAGATTATTGATGATATAATTAAAGTATGCCACAGAGCAAAAGAGTTTAGCAACTCAGTACAGTTAGAGACCAGGTCTAATAATGAAACACAACCCTCAACAAATGGTGTTTGTGAAGTTAAGGTTACCAGATCTGCAGTTCAATTGCCGAAGCTTGTACTCAAAACATTTTCTGGGAGTATTCAGGAATGGCAAGGATGTGCAGACAGTTTTCAATCAGCAGTTCATTCTAGTCAGGTGTTAAGTGCGGTGGAGAAGTTTAATTATTTGCAGTCCCTCTTGGAAGGGGAGGCAGGAAAGACAATGGCAGGATTAGCATTAACAGAGGCTAATTATAATGTGGCTTGGGATATATTAAAGAAACGGTTTGGTAAGCCAGAGATCTTAATTAAAAGCCACCTCCGTGAACTTTTAGCTATACCTCCTGTTAATAATCCCAATAGTGTCAAGGAGTTACGGCAGTTACATGATGATTTTGAAGTTAGAACTTGGTCCCTGGACAACTTGAGTGTAGGAATGGAAAGGTAGGGTATAATGTTGGTCACTATACTGGAGTCTAAATTGTCTAGCTCAATTTTGCTTGAATTAAGTAGGGGACACTCTACAGAACATGTGTACATCCCCCTTCAACAGATGTTAAGTCTTTTAAGCACAGAATTAGCAAGACGAGAGGGAATTGAGTTTGCACAGTGGGATGTTAAACAAGGGGACAAAGGCAGGCACAGCACCAAAGTTTCTACGAAAAGGAATAGCCCAGGTACAGTGTCAGCTCTACATGCATCCTCTGAGAATAAATTAAAGGGAATCAAGGAATGCATATTTTGCGAAGGCAACCACAAGTCATATAAATGTGAGATGGCTGAGGTTTTATCTTTTGAGGAGAGAAAGGACAGGGTAACTAAGTCCGCAGCGTGTTTTAAATGTTTTTTGAAAGGTCACAGAGCAAGGTTTTGTAAGTTTAAAATTTCGTGCAAAAAATGCAATGCTGGCATCAGCCATTATTGTGTGAAAACACTCCTAGTAGGCTTACCCCGGAAGTAGAAACATCAGTGGCACATGCCACTGCTATGAAAGGGAGTAAAAGTAAAGGGGGATTATTGCAAACAGCTGCAGCCTTATTAATTGGGAATAATGGGGAAGCTACTGTAAGAGTGTTGTTTGATAGTGGTAGCCAGTGTAGCTTTATTAAGACCAGAATTTCCAGAAATATGAAGTTTGAAGAACTTAAAAGGGAAAATTTAAGAATTTCTGGGCTTGGGGGTTCCGTTCAAAACCGAACCAAAGCTAAGAAGGTAGAAGTTCTGGTTAAGGGGTTGTTACCACAAAGTCCCACTATCAAGGTCCAAGCTATAGAGATTGAGGAACTTTGTGCTCCAGTCACTACTTGTTTAGATATGGCATGTGTCCAAGAATTGCAAGTTAAAGGAATTATCATAATTTGGGCAATAATAAGTTTGAAGGAACAGAAGATATTAGTCTTTTGATTGGAGCTGACTATTACTGGGACTTCATCACTGGTAATATTGTCCGCACATCTCGAGGTCCGGTAGCTATTGAAAGTAAGCTAGGCTGGATGCTACATGGTAGCTATTGCAATGAAATGGAGGTTAAAGCTCTTTTTGTTAAGATTGAGGAGAACAGCCATGGTTTGGAACGGCATTTGAAAGCCTTTTGGGAACTTGAATCTATTGGCATAAAGGACAAACAGGAGAAGCAGGCAAGTACAGTGAACAGTGATGTTTTAGAGCAATTTGAAAAAGGGATTGGGTTTAGAGATGGTTGCTATGAAGTTGGCCTCCCTTGGAAGGATTCTTGCAAACCCAGTTCAAACCTTCAGCTAGCTAATCGGAGGTTGGAGACTTCATTGTACAGGCTAAGAAAAAATGAGTTGTTAATTGAATACAATGAGGCCATCCTAAGCTATGTAAAGGAGGGATATGCTGAAAGGGTGCAAGGTGAGCTGGTGAGCCAGGAGGCACATTATCTGCCACACCATGCAGTGGTACGGCGAGACAAAACTACCACCAAACTGAGGGTAGTTTTTGATGGCTCAGCCAAGGACAAATGTGGTGTGTCCTTGAATGACTGTTTGGATGCTGGGCCAAATTTAAATGCAGATTTATTTTCCTTGTTACTGAGATTCAGGTTTGGTAGAGTAGCATTGACTGCAGATGTGAAGCAAGCCGTTTTGCGGATAAAGTTAAAACCAGAGGACAGAGATGCAGTAAGGTATCTGTGGGTGGATATGAAAGACTTGTTGGAAAATGAACCTAAGGTTCAAGCATATAGAATGAAGTCAGTGTTGTTTGGCCTCAGCTCTAGTCCATTTCTGTTGGCAGCTACTATGCAGTACCATTTTAAGAAATATTCTGAAGTCTATCGTAACACTATTGAACACATAAGGAAAAATTTTTATGTTTATGATTTTCTGTGTTCCGTGGCTAATACAGAAATGGCTAAACAGATATTCATGGAGGCTAGAGTTATAATGAGGGAGGCTGGCATGGAGCTTAGAAAGTGGCAGATCAATCATTCTCAGTTACAACAGTTTATGAGTCAGTCCTGTGTAGTACCTGATGCAGCAGAAAGTATTGAGGATTCTGCTATTAAGGCGTTGTGGGCAATAGACACAAAGGTGCTAGGCATTGTTTTGCAGCAAGGAGAGGATTTGTTTACCTTCAATGGGAAATCTTTAGTAGAGCTGGCTTAGAATGAGACAAGGTGGACAAAACGTACAGCTCTTAGTTTGGCTTCAAAGGTCTTTGATCCTCTTGGATTCCTGGCTCCATTTGTGATAAAGTAAAAAATTTGGTTTCAGAGCCTCTCGGAAATTGGACTTGGTTGGGACCAAGAGTTATCTGATCATATGGTGGTAAGGTGGAAATATTGGTTCAAAGAATTGGCACATCTTGCAGACATTGAAATCCCAAGGTGGTACTTTGGAGAGTTGAACAATAGTCCAGACAATTTGGAGCTGCACATCTTCTATGATGCAAGTGAGGAAGCCTATGCAACTTGCATTTATATAAGAGGCACATTGAAAGAGGAAGTAAGTTACAGGTTGGTTGCTGCAAAGAGCAGAGTAGCACCTTTGAAAAGGTTTTCTGTTTCAAGGTTGGGATTGATGGGTGCAGTTATTGCTAGTCGGCTTGCAGTTACAGTGCAAAAGTCTTTGGCGCTTTATGAAATTCCCAGCTATTACTGGACAGACTCTACTATAGTTTGGCACTGGTTAAGAAGCCAGGCAAGGAAATGGAAAGCATTTGTTGCCAATAGAGTGGAGGAAATTCAAGTACACACAGATCCCAAGCAATGGAAGCATTGTCCAGGCACCCAAAACCCAGCTGATTAACCAACACGAGGAATTTCAGTGAAAGATCTTGCACAGTCAAGTTTGTGGTGGAATGGGCCAGAATGGCTAAAACTTGGAAATGAAAACTGGCCTTCTAATCAGCCTATTGTAGGAGAATGCCAGGCTGAAGAAGCATGGGTGAGTGAGGTGAGAAAATGCACTGTGAACAGTTGTCAAGTTATGCAGCAGGACCCCATATTGAGGCTTGAGGACATTAGCAGTCTGAAAAGGTTGTTAAGAGTGACAGCATGGGTATATAGATTTACAAACAACATTAAGGGAGAAACAAGAAGGGAAGGAATTTTGAACAGTAAGGAGATTCAGCAAGCCAGGCAATACTGGGTGGTATATGTGCAGAAGGAAAAATTTGGTGAAGAGAGGGAATTGCTCACCAGCAGTCCATTACAGGTTCTGCCAACACATTCTGCTCTCAAGGGTTTGGATGTGTTTTTGGATCAGGACTTATTGAGAGTAGGAGGTAGACTACAGTTTTCTGGGCTTCCAAAGGAGAAAAGACATCCAATTTTGCTACCTTCTGGGGTGCACTTTGTGGAACTTTTGATCCTGGATACGCATCATAAGTTGTTACATGCTGGAGTTAGAGAAGTGATAATAGAGATTAGACAACAGTTTTGGATTCCCAAAATTAGACAAGTAGTAAAAAAGGTCTTGCATAAATGTGTGGTTTGCAAACGTTGGAGTGCAAAGCCTTATTATGAAAAGGTGACTCCACTTCCAAGAGAACGGTGTGTCTATACTGCCCCATTTGATGTAGTGGGATTAGACTTCGCAGGTCCAGTCTATGTGTATGAGCAAGGGGAGTCTAACAAAGGTTATATATGTCTTTTCACATGTGCTACCACCAGAGCAATCCATTTGGAGTTGGTAAGCAACTTAAGTAGTGATGTATTTCTTTTGGCCTTTAAAAGGTTTGTGAACAGAAGGGGTTTCCCAAATAAAATCATATCGGATAATGCAAAAACCTTCAAAAAGGCTGCAAGGGAACTCCAAGAAGTTCGGTCCTTGCTAAAAGAGGAAGGATTCCACTCCTACTTTTCATACCAAGGGGTACAGTGGGAGTTTATTGTTGAGAGAGCACCATGGTGGAGAGGATTTTGGGAAAGGCTAGTGAGAAGTGTAAAGTGTCCATTAAAGAAACTTTTAGCTAATGTTCATTTGAGCAAAGAAGAATTCTGCACTGTTTTGTGTGAAGTAGAAGCAATGGTGAACAGTAGGTCTATCACTTTTGTTTATAACGGTATGCAGGATGCAGAGCCATTGACACCAAATCATTTTCTTTGTGGTAAACGATTAACATCAAGCCCCACTTTGCCAGAAGACTTGCAGCCTATCCAGAGCACTCAGAGAGTTAAACCAGAAGTTCAAGTACTTGAAGAGCTACAAGATCAGTTATGGAAGAGGTGGCGATGGAATACTTGCCAAACTCAATTATTACCCATCAGGCAATGTAAAGGCTCCAATGCAAATTGTATCAAGGTGGGAGAAGTGGTAATGATTGGGGGATAAAGACCAAGGCAACGCTGGAAGCTTGGAATAATTGAAGAGTTTGTTGTTGGCAAAGACAATTTAGTTAGGTCTGCACTGGTAAAGACTTCAGGAGGAAAATTAAAGATACCTATGCAAAAACTCTATGCTTTAGAAATCCGCAAAAACACGGATAGTCAAGATGAAACATTTTATACAGCCTCATGGAGAAGGCTTGGCTAAATTTGCAGAAGGTAATGACAACAATGCCTCTTCGGTGGGGAGTGTTAGAAAATCTGGAAGAGGAGAGCCATTTTTTGTCCCAAGGCGATATGATGGCTAAGCTGATTATGCAGCATTGCTTGTATATATTAAATTAAGGTGTATATATATCCATCTCATAATTGTAAGGTTAGTGAAAAATTCACCTAATTTAGAGCTAGCATTTTTAGGTTCTTGTGGCATCATTGTTTGGGCACTCTTGTGGCATCATTGTTTGGGCACTCTTGTGGCATCATTGTTTGGGCACTCTTGTGGCATAATTTTTTTGGGGGCACTGCGCGTCTTTCCTACTCGTTTGTTGAATGCGGCACCTACAGGGCGTGGTCTTATAGAGAGCTCTCTTGCAATTCAGTTTTGTTGTTTAGATACAAGATTGTTGCATCGTGCAATGGTGCAGGTTGTGTTGTTGTTGCAAAGTTTAGAAAGAAGACCATAAATAGTGCCCCTTTTGTTTTTTATCTTAATTTTACTCAACTGAGGCCTATGGGAGGCCCACATTGAGTCAGCAACCCTGAGGTAGGACCTAATAGGACCTCCAAGTCCTAAGTTTTTAGTTTAGCTTAACTTGGGCTGTAGGTTGAACTGGCCCTTCAGAGCTTGGCATTCATTGTTCAGCTGGGATTCTGAACCCAATAAAATAAAAAAAATAACACAGTGAGAATATTGGGGTTATCTGATAATGACTTAATTTTATACAGCAATTACTGCCGTTGTTGTATGGTAAATAGCAGTTTACAATTAATATACAATCATTGTTCACTTTTAATTCAATGCCTAACAACCCTACATTATCGCTTGTTAAAAATTTTATATGTTTTGACAATTTTCCTTATTAAGAAAGCAACACAACCAAAAGGCCTACCGTACATTAATTTATCTGACAAGTCTACTGCTGATGACGCATCGTACATAAAGTCATCATGGATGGTAGAGAGGAATTTTAGCTGTTGTTGTTGTCGTTTAGCCGATCAGCCCACCCTGATCGAGCAAGCCGGTGGCACGCAGGTAACCGATCGCCCTCTCCGGAGTGGACCAGAGGTTCAGCGCACTAGTGACGTTGTGTTATGTTCGTTGTTGTGCTAGAGCGGTACAGTCTCGTCATAAGTGTGTTCAATTGTTTGTAGTGTGTCCTGGCACAGGTGACAGGTGTCGTCTGGTGGAGTTGTCTAGTCTGTGTTTATATGTCCGTAAGTTGGGGTGATGCCCACATCGGAATCTGCTAAGTTAACTCGATCCGATCTGCTCAGGCTGATCTCTGATCTGTTAATGGGTGGCGGCTTTCGCACCGGACCGCATTCGGACCGAGTCGTGTCAGTGCTTTGTGGTTAGGTGTGTGTGTATGTGTTTTCTGTACTGTGTGATGTCTGTGGGGCGTGGTATGGAATGGAGTATTTGGTTATAATGTCTCTCTGGCGTGTCCGCAAATTTCATCGCCGCAAATTTCATCGCGACAATTTCATCGCCGGGAAATTTCATCGCCGGGAAATTTTCATCGCCAAGAATTTTCATCGCTAGGAATTTTCATCGCTAGGAAAATACATCGCCGCGCAATAGAAAATATTTTACAATTTTTTTTTTTTAAAATGTTCTAAATATAATATATATATATATATATATATATATATATATATATATATATATGCAAATAACTGCAATGACCGCGCAGTATATAATGATAGAAACGACATAAGTATTAAGGAACGTTTCTGCACACGAGGAGGAGAAATAACGAAATAATGAAAATGAGGCGAACCGCCGGAAACCAGGGCCTTCCAATTGCCGGTCGGACGCTCTACCATTATGCTACGGACCTCACTCAATCACAAATCGGAATTCTCCCAATTCTTCCCAGGCGGTTCGCCTCATTTTTCATTATTTCGTTATTCTCTCTCCTCGTGTGCAGAAACGTTCCTTAATACTTATGTCGTTTTCTATTCATTTATATCTGCGCGGTCTTGCAGTTATTTGCGATATTCACGATTTGCGAGGGTGCTCTCTGAGGGCATTGTTTCTGCCCTATTTGGGAGAATTTCGATTTGTGATTGAGTGAGGTCCGTAGCAATAATGGTAGAGCGTCCGACCGGCAATTGGTTTCCCAGGCGGTTCGCCTCATTTTTCATTATTTCGTTATTTCTCCTCCTCGTGTGCAGAAACGTTCCTTAATACTTATGTCGTTTCTATTCATATATATATATATTAACAAGATTTTCACTGAATTAATTTTTCTTAATAATTTTATGTTCTTAACTTTTGTTATGCAAATTTGTTTATACAAATAAAAATGATTGTTATTGTTAAGTGTACATATATAAGTTATACATACGAAGCTTTAAATGATCATGGGACTGATAATTATAAGATTATGATTAAGTGTCTCATTTTGGCCCTTTTTTGACGTAAATGCAGGTGACTGTTTTAAGAAGCTAAGATGGGAGAAAGGTTACCAGATTAAAATGGTTAGATTTAGCATGCAGGTGACTGTTTTAAGAAGATAAGATGGGAGAAAGGTTCCAAGATTAAAATGGTTAGTTTTAGCCCATTTGTCATGCCCCGCATAAAAGCCCCGCCCCTGTAGTCATTAAAATAGACCTTTAAGATTTTGGAGTATATTATTTGAAATTATAATACGAATTTAATCATTATAGACTTGGTATTGTCGGTGCGTGGTTGTGTTATATATATAAGAAAAGGCAGTACATTCAATATGCCCCTCAACTATGTTTCAAGCACAAGGAATCAGCGGAAACTGATTGATAATCGTCATCTATTTTTAGAGAGAAGGCAAGTGGACAAAAGTATTTGGAAATGCGATCAATTTTACAAAAGCGTTGTCGGGCACGCCTTCATTCAGAAAATTGCTCAATTACCAAACGAGTTGGAGAACACAATCATGCGGGCAATAGTGCTCGTGTTGAAGTAACCAAGGTTCTCAATGCAGTGAGAGAGAAAGCTCGCACGACTCAAGATGGGACTCATTGTATTGTAACACAAACCTACATTGGGTTATCTCGAGCAGTCGTCGGCCAGATGCCCCCTACAGAATCTTTAAAGAAGACAATCCGAAACACTCGAAATCAAGTGGGACAAGTGCCTCCCAATCCAGCGACTTTAAATGATTTGAACATTCCTCCTGAGTACCGAGTGTCACATTCAAATTAACCTTTTCTTTTGTTCGACAGCAACGATGGCCCAAATAGAATCTTGATATTTTCTACTCAGCGAAATCTACAGTTATTGTCTAATTCAAGATGTTGGTATGCAGATGGAACTTTTAAGACTGTTCCACCTTTATTCAAACAACTCTATACAATACATGGAGTCATAAATGGTGATATTATTCCTGTTGTTTATGCGTTATTGACTCGAAGAAATGAAAATACTTACAGCAGACTTTTAGTGGAACTAAAAATTTGGAACCAAACTTGTCACCTACGACGATTATGACAGATTTCGAGCTTGCAGCGATCAATGCCTTTAGTGCAGCCTTTCCAGACTGTCAACAAAAAGGTTTGCTTTTTTCATTTCTCCCAATGTATTTTTCGAAATCTTCAGACAAACGGACTGCAGCAATTGTATGAAAATGATGCAGAATTTGCATTGAAAATGCGCATGATCCCAGCCATCGCATTCGTGCCACTTAATGCCGTAGTTCGTTGTTTTGAAGATTTGTGTGATAATAATAATTTTCCAGAGGAAGCTCAGCCAGTTTTAGATTATATGGAAGATACGTGGATTGGCCGCCCTGATCGTCGTTTAATTCGCGGACCTCCTCCTCCTCGCTTTGCCCATGCATTATGGAACTGCTTTGATACAGCCCTACAAGGTGCTCCTAAAACAAATAACTCATGCGAAGGATGGCACCGAGCATTCAGCGAATTAATTGGGGCTTCTCATCCAATGATTTGGAAATTCATAAAAACCATAAAAGACGAACAAAGCAGAAACGAAGGAAAAATAGAACAATATGTCGCCGGTGCAGAAATTCTTCCTTCTAAGAAGAAATATAGAGATGTTGCAGCAAGAATCCAGCGCATCGTAAATGATTATGAAAATCGCGAAGTACTCGATTATTTACGAGGTATTGCTCACAATTTTGGTTTCTAAATTTTACAAGTTCTGCATTTAATTAATTTTTCTTATCTTTATATTTCTATTATTCGTTATTTTTATTCGTTTACTAATAGTAATGATTAATAATAAGTAACAAAATTTTATATATTATTAATATAAATAAATGTAAATAAAAATAATTGCTATTTACTTTTTATATCTTATTTTTTATTTATTAATATAATTGAATGCAAATAAAAATAAATGCTAGTTACTTTTTTTTCCTTCAAATAAAATATTATACATTAACTAAAATAATATATATTTCTATGGTGTGGCGATGTATTTTCCTTGCGATCAAAATTCCTAGCGATTAAAATTCTTTACGATGTAATTTCCCGGCGATAAAATTTCTGGCGATGAGATTTCTGGCGATGAAATTGCGGCGATGAAATTTCCGTGAATCCTCTCTGGTGTTACCTTAATGGTGCGAGGTGTCGGTGCATGATTGTACATGTAGTGGCAAGGGTGTTGTGGGTTAGTTGTCGCTGCTGTCATGAATTGTGTTCCTCTCATGTCTAAATGGTGCTAGGACAACTGCCCCCCGGACAACCGCCCCCCGGACAATTGCCCCCCGACAACCGCCCCCCCGGACAACTGCCCCCGTAGGACAATCGCCCCCCGGATTATTGCCCCCCATAAGTAAATAAAAATTAAATAGGAATTAAATTTATTAATATTTATAAAAACAAACCTAACCTAACCTAACCTAACCACCAACTATGACTTTCAAAACGACCTTTCAATAAGTATTGCCAACTGTTTAAATATAATTAATTAATCCATAGTATATATGAAATACAATAAGTCTTGCCAACTGTTTAAATAAAATTAAGTAGCTAAACTTCATAATTTTATTATAAATAAGTAAGCAATAATTGGAAAAATTTTTGTTAAATATTGCTAACTTTTTAAATATAATTTTTTTTCAGGCTACAAGCAAAATTAAGCAAGAATTGGCAATAATGTTTAAATATTGTTTTAGCTTGCCATTTTTTAAACGTAAATTTAATTTCTATTTAATTTTTATTTACTTATGGGGGCAATAATCCGGGGGGCGATTGTCCGGGGGGCGGTTGTCGGGGGGCAATTGTCCGGGGGGCGGTTGTCCAGGGGGCAGTTGTCCGGACACCGTCTAAATGTTCCTTAACTTTCAGTATTTTTGTTTCTGTGTGCAGGTGTTCTATTGGTGGTGTTTGAGTGCATCCTGTAATGATATGAAGTGCGTTGTTTTGTATTGTCTGTAAGGTGTTTATGTGTGTTTGAGATAATGGGTGCCCAGCATGGGCTAGCATAGTCCATAACTGAGCGAATATATTGTTTGTATATGAGTGATGTTTCCTGCTGGTGTCCAAAGTTTGTGCCTGTTAGTACCCTAAGCGTGTTAAGTCTTGACGTACATTTGTTTTTAACTTCCTGAATGTGGTTTGCAAAAGATAATGATGTGTTGTATGTGACCCCAAGTATTTTGGTCCTGTGAGTGTGTGGAATGTTGGTGTTGTTTAGTGTAAGCTGTGGAGTTACCTGGTGTTCTTTTGTGTTGTTTGTAAGCAAGGTGATGGTTGATTTTGTGTGCTCTACTTTGAGTTTATTGTGTGTGAGCCAGTCTTGTATATTGTTTATGTATGTTTGTAGGTTATTTGTAGCAGTGTCGATGTTGTTGTGGGTGGATGTTAGAGTGATGTCATCTGCATATGATGATAAGGTAAGCTTGTTAGCTATGGGTGTTGGAATGTCATGCATGTATAAGTTGAACAGTGTTGGTGAGAGAACAAAGCCTTGAGGGACCCCGTTCGGAAAAAGCTTGTTTTTGGATAAACTTGCCATTAAATGTGACATGTGAGTATCTTCCTGAAAGATAGTTGCTCAGCCACCTTTGGTGTTATTGTGCATGTTTGTGTTGAGTATTTTGTTTATTAGAGGGAAGCGTGGGATAGCATCAAATGCTTTACTAATGTCTATTGTTGCTAATAGTGTACGTTGAGCTGGTCGTCTGGAGTTGATGCCATCCATGATGAGGTAAACTATCTGGTGGGATGTAAATGTTGATTAGTGTGGTGTTGTGTTTTGCGCGTGTTTTAATGTTAACTGTCTGTATTTCTATCGTGTTATCTGCTTGGATTGTGTTTGTAATGTTTTGGGTGGCATCAGTGTGGCTAATGCTTTTACGTATGTAAGTGATGAGTCCACCCCCGTTACCCCCAGTACGATCTTGACGGATCACCGTGAAGTCAGGGATGGTGGGTGTTTTGTGTGTGCGTTTTAGTTTTGTTTCTTGTATAAGTGCTATGTGAATGTTTTGTTTATGTACGAATTCCCTAAGCTGCATGATTTTGTTTGTGAGGCTATCTACGTTGTACTGTAATATGTTAATATTATACTTCTATATGTGTCTCATGGTGCTATTGTGGCTATGTCTTTGTGTATGGTAACATGTGTAAGTTGTAGTGGTGCCTGGATTAGTCTTAATGTCGCCGGAGAGTAAGAGTAGTCCGGGGAGCACGCAATTGCTCCCTGTAAATGAAAAAATAGCACGTTGAGAATAGGTCCGGCCCCGGGAGTCGATCGGCACTCTGACCATGCCACACAACAGGCCGTCGACTGCCAGTCTGGCCAACCGTAGATAACCCGCTGCACGGAGATTTGAGGAAGTTTGGCCACCAGCGCGTTGATGTTTTGGTTTGACGTCGCCTCTTCTTCGCGTTGACGTGTCCCGCGCTGGAGGATGCAGCCAGTGTTAGAAGCTTCCTCGTCAGCTGCTAACACTTTTTTCACGTTGTTCTAGCTACCTGTTCAGAGGTTTTTTATAAACAAAGCTCAGTTTTCTGCTCAAAACGGCTCTTTCTAATTTTAAAAATGATTATTCAAGGAAGGAAGATGTTGACTTCTATTTTGCGGCAACAGTTGATGATATTTATGTTACTTTATTGATTAATGAAAATGATTAGGCTCTTCAGGTTATAAAAGATTTCTTTCGTAATAATTGATAAATACGAAACACAAAACGTATATGCAAACAGGATGATGATGCTTAGACTACTCAAGTTGATGAAGTTTTCTCTTTCTCATATATTGTATCGACGTAATACTGTAAATATATTTCAAGTTTCTGCATAAATAACTTGTGTTTCACAGAAAACAAAGACTTCCCTCAATCTTCTATCACATCCAAACAGCTGTTGCTTAGGTAGCCAGTGCTCTTGCAGGAGCATCAAATCTGCACTGTCACAGATTTTATGAACATCTACAATTGAATTCCTCATTGATCTTACATTAGATGAGACTATTTTCAACAAGTTATACGCCATGACTGATAGAAAACTTATTAATCTGATTACAGTGCCCAACAAAAAACTTTTTTTTGCTGCTGATTTAATTGTAAGACCACTTTCTGGATAATATTGATGTGCTGATTTCAAAAATCACCTTAGATTTTGTCAATCACATCAGGTTTTCGTGATGCAATATGCCTATTTTGGGTGATCCATGAAGGGCGCTTATCAAAATTGATGATTTTTGAGACCTGTTAACAGCTGTTTTGCTGTTAAATTTATCTATGGAATACACAAATCTGTGCATTAAATCTAAAGGTCATGTACAACATATTAAAATCTTGGGTATCTGTGATTTCCCCAGGTGTGAGCGTGACGTCATGATCTGAGAGAGATTTCCCATTGGCGGAGTGAGAGCAGCCGGTTCCGCTAGTGACGTCAGTCTGTCCTGGTTGGATACAGCTGCAAAGTGTGTGACGTCATCGCCTGCTCGCCACATGATTGGGAGCGGCACAGAGTTACATGTGGGCAGCATTCAGTGATCCAATACTGCGGCAGTTATTTGCGATCAGTGGTGAGTGAAGGGTGCGTTGCAGCTCATCATCATCATCATGTCTGCTGTTCGAAGAAAGTGTTCAAACAGCCCAGATGTTTTCTACTACATTTGTGGATGCTTTAATAAAGCAGAGGATGAACATTACTGATTTCGTAAAAAAGGCATACCTGGCCTATTTTAAAGTTAAACTTGGAGATCAGGATAAGTCGTGGGCTCCTCACACTGTTTGCAAAACTTGTGTGGAACATTTACGACAATGGACAAATGGAAACAGAAAAGGTTTGAAGTTTGGCATTCCTATGGTATGGCGAGAGCCCAAAAATCATTCAGATGATTGCTACGTTTGCCTTGTGAAGACTTCTGGCTTCAACGCAAAGAATAAACACCATCTAAAGTATCCTAACCTAGATTCAGCAATCAGACCAGTTTCTCACTCAGATGAAATTCCTGTTTCAATTTTCACGGACCTTCCAACACTCACAGAAGATGATGAAGATATGGAATTACCTGATGAGATCGAACGTGATATCACTGATGATGATTTTGAACAGCCTTCTTCATCAACGACACCTCAGCGATTTAATCAACTTGAGTTGAATGATTTAATTCGTGATCTCAGCCTTTCAAAAGAGTCATCAGAATTATTAGCTTCAAGATTGCACGAGAAAAATCTACTTCATCCTGGGACAAAAATAACATCTTATCGCAATAGGGAAAGAGAATTGTTGCAATATTTTGGTGTAGAGAAGGATTTGGTTTACTGCCATAGTGTAGAAGGACTTTTGAATGCAATGGATGTAACCCACTATAGCCCCAATGAGTGGAGATTGTTTATAGACAGTTCAAAAAGAAGTTTAAAGTGTGTCTTGCTTCACAATGGGAATGAATATGGCGCGATTCCTATTGGTCATTCAGTGCATCTAAAAGAAGAATATGAAAACATAAAAATAGTGCTGGAGATGCTAAAATATGATGTTCATAAATGGGTGATTTGTGTTGACCTAAAAATGGTCAACTTTCTTTTTGGCCAACAAAGTGGCTACACAAAGTATCCATGTTTCTTGTGCTTATGGGATAGTCGCGCCAAAGCTGAACATTGGGTAAAGGAAAAGTGGCCACTAAGGCAAAATTTAAATGTAGGAGATAAAAATATTGTAAACGAGTCATTGGTGGATCGAGAAAAGATAATTTTTCCACCACTCCACATCAAACTTGGGCTTATGAAGCAGTTTGTAAAAGCTTTGAATAAAGAAGGTGATTGCTTTAATTACATATGTGCAGCCTTTCCAGGTCTTAGTGATGAGAAGCTTAAAGCTGGTATATTCGATGGTCCCCAGATAAGAAAACTGATGAAAGATCCGCAGTTCAGTAACTCAATGACCGAAACGGAGGCAAGAGCTTGGAATGCTTTTGTGGCAGTAGTTAAGAACTTCCTAGGAAACAAAAAGTCTGAAAATTATAAAGATCTTGTAAAGGATTTACTTGTAAACTTTCAGCAGTTGGGTTGCAACATGAGCATTAAAGTTCACTATCTCAACAGTCATCTGGATAAATTTCCAGAAAATCTTGGTGATGTTAGTGAAGAGCAAGGTGAAAGGTTCCACCAAGATATCAAAGTGATGGAAGAACGATACCAAGGAAGATGGGATACCCATATGATGGCTGACTACTGCTGGAGCTTGCAAAGAGATTGTCTTGACATCTCTCATTCTAAGAAGTCCTATAAGAGAAAATTTATCAGCACTGAAAAGTAAGAAAATAAGAAAAAGACAATGTTAAGAAAACTGGTCCCGTGCTTGCTTTAATATGGATTCATTTTTTGCTTATTTAAACACTTTTAATCACTTTATGTGTCAATATTACCATTGTATATTAAAGTTCACTCCCTGCACAATTGTTTACTTTTCCATGCTGATTCTGAGTATGTAAAAACTTATTTTTTGAAAAGAAAAAAAATTGGGCATAACCCTGCCAAAATGCGATATCTCCAAAATATCCGTATTTGATTGCTCGAAAACCTGACGTGATAGGCAAAAACTAAGGTGATTTTTGAAATCAGCACACCAAAGTTACCTAAAAACAGGTGTTAGAATTAAATCAGCAAAATTGGTGTTGCGCAGTGTTATTATTATACACAGTACAAATTTCAGGCATTACCGTTAGGGTGCCTATCATTATTATTATTATTATTTTGCCTGCTATCAAATCTCCTGGAAAAGTTAATAAACTCCTTAACAAATAATACTTTTCGACCACTGACTCATATTGTACGGGTTGAAATGCGAATTTACACCTTTAATTATTACTTTAAATGAGTTATAATACGGAGATTTTGTGTTTAGTTTATTAACTAACAATATACTGTGTTCACCACCGACCTCTTCCATCATGTGCCGAATATCGCTTCCCTCGTTCGAGAGCTGAATTCGCGACACAAAGAGGGTGAGATTCTTCACCGGTGGCCTTGCCGCGCTGACAGGTTGAGGAACCCTCCGTGGAGAGGGTTCTAAGTAATTATGCGCGCGTCTGTTTTTTTAGAAGGCATGTATTCACACAGACGTATTGTGCCACGTGCATCACCTCAGTTCGCCTACATCTGCTCGTGATGGAAGACGTAAACATAGAAAATATTGTACAATATAACGGGTGTGCGATAAAAAAAGGGTACATTTTAAAAAGGCTATAAAATCAACATTTGTCATTTAATTTTAATAAAACGTTTACACAATAAAACATACGTATTTATCTATGTGCAAACAAGTTTTCAGATTAAAATATAAAATAATTCAAATTCTATCAACATTTAACGAAAGAGTATGATTTTTCTACTTAACATGCAAAAATTATTAAACCTTTTTAATATTGTTTTATAAAAATAATTTTTAACAAAATTTACCTGAAATTATTAAAAAAAATTGTTCGAAATGCTTTCCTTCCATTTCAATAACTTTTTTTTATTCTTGGCCGGAATTCATCTATGGCTCGATTTACTTGTTCCTGTGGAAGCTCTTCCCATTTTTGAATGATGATCTCGCGTAAATGAGCGACATCTTTTATTCTAATCCTGTAGACTCGCTCTGATAAGTTCTCCCATATTCCGGCCAAGAATAAAAAAGTTATTGAAATGGAAGGAAAGCATTTCGAACAATTTTTTTAATAATTTCATGTAAATTTTACGTTAAAAATTATTTTTATGAAAAAATATTAAAAAGGTTTAATAATTTTTGCATGTTGAGTAGAAAAATCATACTCTTTCGTTAAATGTTGATAGAATTTGAATTATTTGATATTTTAATCTGAAAACTTGTTTGCACATAAATAAATACGTATGTTTTATTGTGTAGAAGTTTTATTTAAATTAAATGACAAATGTTGATTTTATAGCCTTTTTAAAATGTACCCCTTTTTTTATGGCACACCCGTTATATAATGTACATAATATATACTATAATAATAACAAAATATATACTCTTTAGATATAGATATCCAAAATGCATTTTCATAATACATAATTACTTAAAAATACGTACCAGACAAGGAGGCATTTGCAGTAGGATATTGACTCTGGCATTGCTGAAACACAACTGACACACGACAAAAAATACGTTCGTCTGAAGTACTCCATTGCCACACACAGTGGCGGATCTACTATGAAACTAATGAAGCTTAAGCTTCAGGGCCCCTAATCCAGGAGGGGCCCTGAAGCAACTTTTTTTTTAATGAGTGAATTTTTCAACAAAATCGATGGAGTTTTTTTAAGTGTTTGCTATTAAAATAAGGCTATTTTAGTGATAGAATCATAAGCCAATGGGTTGAAGTACTTAATATTGACCTTAGAATATGCTCTAATACCCATTTCATATGGCCTCAAAATGCCCCTGTAATTGGTCAAATTTTAAAATTTTCTCGGGGCTTGCAGCGCCCGAACCCCCAGCTGTATGGGCTCGCTGAGCTCGCCAGAATCTATTCATAGTCTACATTTTGGCAGCTGGATCCTCGAATCCTTCGTTGGTGCAGGGCTTAATAGTTCTATAGCTCAGCCCTTAGGCTATGCTATGTTTTATTTCATCATTCTATGATGCATCATGCATGTATATAACGTTTCCCTAATTTTCATCCCCCCATAACTCGAAAACTATAAGGCATAGCCTAGGAAATTTTTATTCACACCAGTGACTTTGACATGTGAGATAACCCAGTACAGCAATTTTAATCAAAATCTGAGATGTAGTGGTTAAATTTTTAAAAAATTTGTGGTGATTTGCCATAGAACAACCCCATTGAAGAAGATAACAGCGGTTACCCAGACCTCGTTGCTGGTGGGAAGGGGCTCACTGTATGGCCCATTTTCAAGGACACCACCCCACCACCCCGTTCTCCGCCATTTGGGCCTCGAGGTCCTTGCAAGGGCAGCAAGGCCCTTTGAACCTTGTTGGATGTTGCCCTATTGCTGCTGGTTGCGAAGGGGCCCCCATAACAGTTCAAGCTTCAGGGTCCCAAAAATGTAGGTCCGCCACTGGCCACACAAGAAGTCTAGAACGCTCAGCTAATTTTTATGTGTCGCGTTTTGGAAGTACGGGCGTTTGGTGAGCGTCTGCGCCGCGTTTGTTTTGTCGCGCGTACGCCGTGTGAAAGGTCCCATTGAGCTCCTTTGATTTCTAAAACGCGAGTTAAGAAACGCGCGACAAAAATACGCTCGTGTGAAGCGGCCGTAACCGTGACCCACCCGTCCTCTTCCCTCAATCTCCCTGAGGCAGGGTTCGCCTGCCTGGGGTCAAATTAGTAAGACAAGAACGATTACGTCAAAAGCCGTTTGAGAATCTTTGATTAATTTATTAATTTCTAAGTAATTAACTATTTTGTCTCGAACCATCGTCTCCATGAGCTAACCAACTACTGAAGTCAGGCTGATGAGACAATAATTTCCCGGGAGTCCCCTTTTTTAAATATTTGCGTAATGTTTGCAAGTTTCCAATCGACCGGAACTTCTCCAGACTATAACGATTTATTAAATATGTATGTAAGAGGAGAAATTATTGCGCAGTTCACTTCTTTAAGTACTCGAGGTAGAGCTTATCTGGACTGGAAGTTTTATTAGGATTAATTTTACCTCTGCCCGAGAGTACTTCGCTTTCACTTATGGTAAAATCGTGACGCTTTAACTGATCATCACTGAGCATGATTACGGGAACAGGAGTGTTGTTCATATTCTCGTTAGTGAAGACGGAAGAGAAGAATTTATTTAAAACTTCCATCATTTGTAAATCATCGTAAATTTTTTCGTTGGTTTCGCCTATGAGTAGACCAATAGTCTGCGAAGCTACTTTTTTATTCCTAACATAATTATAGAATTCCTTCGGATTCGATTCAATTTGGTTCACTTTCTCAACAGCTTGTAAGCATTTTTATCGGACAATTTTTTTGTTTCTTTAAATTTAAAATATGCCTTCGTTTTTAACGTAAGCTACTTTTAATTTCAGCATTCCACCATTTAGGTTTAACAGACTTTGCTAGTCTCTTTTTACGTAATGGGATATTACTTAATTCTAAATGTTTAAAATAATTATAAAAGGAAGTCCATGTGCCATTGATATCATCGTGCGGTAGAGCCCAATTATGGGTCGAAAGTTGCAGTTTCATGTCACGAAATTTAGCTCTTTTAAAGTCCAAAACGTATTCCGGATCTCCGAATTATGAACATTAATTTAAATTTCAAATGTTATTTGCCTGTGATCACTGGTGGAGTAGTTTCCTACAGAGAAATTAAGTCTAGGCCTGTACTTAAAACTAAATCTAGAATATTGCGTTCTCTTGTCGGTTCCTTGACCATTTGAAAAAGTAAACTTTTGAGCAAATCCTCGTACAGTCGACGACCGAAATTAGACTGCAAAGGACCACCCCAATCTCTGCACGGTAAATTAAGATCTCCCATCTTTCGTGAATTGTCTTTAATTTCAACAAACGTCGCATTTATATTATCAATTTCTACAATTTTTTTAATTATGGGTTTTAAGTGTGATCGAACGTAAACAGCTCATAACCAGATATGATATTAGCCGAGAAAATCTCTATTCTCTGTATTTAACCAGGATTCAGTAATTGCTACAACCAGGGCCTGGTTAAAGCATACGCCAGTTACGCCATGGCGTAGGGCACCCCCCTCCAGATTTTGGGGTTACCGCGAAATTTCTCCTCCCCCTCTGTTTTATCGCTCGCCGTACTCACCTTAAAAACAAATAAAATCAAATCTTTTAACATCTGTAAATACAAGATTGTTTAGAAACTGAAAAAAAGGCAATCATTATGACCACATAATAAAACAAGTTTGCGTTAAGTATAAGAGTATATTGTTTTTTTATTGTGATAACCATGTTTCTACTATAAGCGTCTACAGCAATCCAGCAACTGCTAAGGGGAACTACCCATTTCGTCGAGACATTAGACTACCAGTTATATTGTAGCGCAGCAAAATCTGACTATATTTGTTTTAAGACTTAACTAAAAGCTTAGGCCCATTTCGCAACTATGCCAGTAGTATAGCCGCAAAAGGGGAGAGTGCAAGAATGTTGCAGGTTATTATGTAATGTTGCAAAGGGGGGTGGGGGATGTTGCAAAGGGGGTGGGGGGTTGCGGGGAAAAAAAAAGAAAAAAAAGAGTACTGGCCTTTGTTGCCAACCTAGGTTGCAAGGGGCATGCAACTTGGGGGCCTCCCCCAAGCTATTCCCCCCAAAGGGCCAGAGAGAAAGGAGGAGAGAAAGGAGGAGAGGTGTTCACCTGGCAGGAGCCAAGTGCACATTAAGACTTCAGCCGAGTAGGCGTTGTTTTATAGGCTCCTAATCAGCCAGAATCAGCCAGTTGGCTGAATCAGCCAGTTGACTGAGCCAAGGGAGTAGGGGTACACCTGAAGAAGAGAGAGACGCCTGAAGGAGAGAGAGAGAGACCTGAAGGAGAGAGAGACACCTGTAGGAGAGAGAGAGAGAGAGATACCTGAAGGAGAGAGAGACACCTGAAGGAGAGAGAGAGACACCTGTAGGAGAGAGAGACACCTGAAGGAGAGAGGAGTTCTCCCCCAAGTTATTTTCGTTTTCCTAACCTAAGAGGCCACTAAGGGGTTTTACCAAAGGGCCTGAAAGAGAAGGACCAGAGGTCCTTCCTCGGCTGGGAGCCGAGGTGGAATGAGTCTTTCACCAACTTCGCGGTCTTTTATAAGCCTCTATTCTGGCTGAATTGCCAGATAGCGCAATGTGTTCAGTTGCTGAGTTGTCAGATCGCACCATGTATGCAGATGCAGAGTTGCTACATCAAGCCATGTAATCGGGTGCTGATGTGCCAGATTGCACCATCAGATAGCGCCATGTATTCCAGAAATATTAATCATCCATTGTGTAACACAATATGACGATAGTTATTCCAATTAAATTCTGTTTAAATACACCTTTATTAATTGCATACCTTTCCAGTTTTTTTTTGCAATGATCGGATTGCTAGATATATATATTATATATATATATATATATATATATATATATATATATATATATATATATATATACATTCTTTTCTTATGTTAGGTAAATATATATATATTAGTGATGGGACGATGCATCGCAATCGCAATCGCGATACAATCGCACATTTTTTACAATCGCAATCGCAATTGCAATCGCATTTAATGAGTGCGATTGTTGCGATTGTGAACAAAAGATTTAAATCTCTACAAAAGTTGCTATGAAAGCTGCTCTTTCATGCGTACTTAAAGGAAAGTTTAGCTAACAACAATACGGAATAATAAATAAATAATAAATAAGTCAAAAACAGAAATGAAAACGGGTTGCGAATTAGTTGAAAACAGAATAAAAAATTGGTTTAATAATAACAATAAGTACACCTCTTTATTTGCTCTATGTAAAATTGGAATGTTAAAAAATCAAGCTAACCCTATGGTAGGTAACGCGTTTAGGTATATTTAAAGCATAAATGAGCGTTATGTGAGGCTAAAGCTAAAACATCGCAATCGCAATCGCAATCGCGCGATTTTCAAATTCTGACAATCGCAATCGCAATCGCAACAGCGATTGTATGAAATATGACAATCGTCCCATCACTAATATATAATATTATTTATTTTATAACATTTAATTTTAGTTTAGAAGCAAATTTAACATTAACTTCATTGAACTTAAACTTTTCGAAACAAATAACATAGTTTACCTTCGAAAACTTCATAATAGAAAATAATTAATTTTATGGTTAACTAGTTTATTTCGTTTACTATAATTATGTATATAGTCTTTTAAGCAGCTTATGATATATATATATATATATATATATATATATATATATATATATATATATATATATATATATATATCTGAACTCTTTCAGCTAAAGAAGCCTTATGTATAGAATTGGTTGTGTAATAGCTGATATTAAACTCTTTTAACATGTTCTGAAAGCACGGCTTATAATTTCCTTCCCCATATCCAATAGCACTTCAAGACATTATTGTATAGAAATAAGGTAACACAAGTACTACAAGAAATAAATCCTAAAATAATTATATAAGATCGAAGTAATGGTCTGGCGTGAATCCAATTAAACTCTGTTTATAAACATTCGAATATCAGTGGGGAAAAACGAACGGAATTGAAAATTTATGAAACAATTCGACGATCGTCATTCCCCAAACCCGTATATATATATATATTAGTGATGGGACGATTGTCATATTTCATACAATCGCTGTTGCGATTGCGATTGCGATTGTCAGAATTTGAAAATCGCGCGATTGCGATTGCGATTGCGATGTTTTAGCTTTAGCCTCACATAACGCTCATTTATGCTTTAAATATACCTAAACGCGTTACCTACCATAGGGTTAGCTTGATTTTTTAACATTCCAATTTTACATAGAGCAAATAAAGAGGTGTACTTATTGTTATTATTAAACCAATTTTTTATTCTGTTTTCAACTAATTCGCAACCCGTTTTCATTTCTGTTTTTGACTTATTTATTATTTATTTATTATTCCGTATTGTTGTTAGCTAAACTTTCCTTTAAGTACGCATGAAAGAGCAGCTTTCATAGCAACTTTTGTAGAGATTTAAATCTTTTGTTCACAATCGCAACAATCGCACTCATTAAATGCGATTGCAATTGCGATTGCGATTGTAAAAAATGTGCGATTGTATCGCGATTGCGATTGCGATTGCGATGCATCGTCCCATCACTAATATATATATATATATATATATATATATATATATATATAGAGAGAGAGAGAGAGAGAGAGAGAGAGAGATATATATATATATATATATATATATATATATATATAGAGAGAGAGAGAGAGAGAGAGAGAGAGATAGGATCTGTAGTTAATCTTACGCGAGGTATGAAAATCAGGAAAAAATGCCAAATGGGCATTATTTTAAAATGAAACTAAACGCATATTAAATTAAAACAAATGAATTTTGGCTTTTAAGAGATTTATTTATTATAAGAATTTAACTACTCGATGTAAGAAATTAATTATTAAACGCACGCGAAACTGTAGTTAATAACACTGGGCAACACGTATTTTATTGAATGATATCTGACACTTGATTCTAGGTAATTTGGGTGCGCTGAATACGAATTTCAATTCGGTTTGGCTCTATCAGGTCCTGATTCTTGTCGACAGCCTATGTGCCATTTTCCAGATTTTTCAAATTAGGACTAAAAAATCAAGTCATGTGTTAAATTTTTTTTTCAAGTTTCATGAATACAAGCAGTTCAAACTACAGTAAAATTACATTATAACGATAGAAATGACTTAAAATAAAAAAACAAACAGATATGAAGCTTTCACTGTGGCAAAAATTTTCTTTTGTAAGACTTTCTAGCGTATTTGCTTGTTGATGGCAGGTCTCTTTTCAAGCACCAGCAGTAATCAGCCATCATGTGGGAATCCCAGCGGCCTTGGTACCGTTCCTCCATAATTTTGATATCTTGGTGGAATCTCTCCCCTTGTTCGTCACTTACATCACCTAAATTACTTGGAAATTGGTCAAGATGGCTATTCAAAAAATGCATTTTTATGCTCATATTGCAACCTAACTCTTTGTAGTCCCTTAAAAGTTTTTTACGATTTCTTCGTAGTTATCTGCCCTATAATTGCCTAAAAGTTTTCTATCAAGTCCACGAATGAGAACCAGCCATTTTTTTCGCGTTCATTCATGACATTAGGAAAATTGCTGTCTTTAATCATTGTTCTTATTTGTGGACCGTCGAAAATTCCCGCCTTGATTTTTTCATAACTTAAACTTGGAAATTTTGAAGTTATGTATTTGAAACACTCGCCGTTCGTATCTAAAGCTTTTACATATTGTTTAATGAGGCCTAGTTTTATATGCAGAGGAGGAAATATGATTTTATCTCTGCTCACTAAAGGTGGATTAATTACGTTTTTTTCTCCGACAGTAAGTGATGTTCGTGCTGGCCAGATTTGTTTGAAATAATGTTCTTCCTTGGCTCTGCTGTCCCATAAGCAAAGGAAGCAGGGATATTTAGTATACCCTCCTTGTTGTCCTAGCAGAAAATTAACCATTTTTAAGTCAACACATATGATCCACTCGTGCTCCCTATATTTGATAGATTTAAACCTTTTCTATATGTTCATACTTTTCTTTTAATTTTGTTGAGTGCCCAATCGGTATCGAGCCGTATAGATTGCCATTATGCAACAACACACACTTAAGACTTCTTTTCGAACTGTCTAAAAACAAGCGCCAATCATTTGCATCGTAAGACTCAACCCCCATCTTCTTTAACAAACCAACTATGTCGCAGCAATATACTAAACTATCCTCTGTTCTAAAATATTTAACAAGTTCTTCTTCTCTTTTTCTGTAAAATGAAATGTATGTGTTTGAAGTAAGCAAGTTTTTCTCTTTAAGTCTTGAAGCTAAAATTTCCGCAGCCTTTTTTGGCAAATTTAGATCCCTTACAAGATCATTCAACTCGGCCTAGTTAAACTTTTGCGGATCGTTTTGACTTTCAAATACGCTGGGGTCAAAATCGGTGTCTGACTCCTCAAAGTGCATAACAATATTTTCAGGAACATCTTCAACTAATTCTTGAGTTGGCAGACCCTTAAATTTTGGAATGGGGATCTCATTTGAATGTAGCACAGGTCGTATCGCGGTGTCGAAATTTGGGTACTCGATACAATGTTTATTTTTCTTAGTGAAGCCCGAAGTCTTGACAAAGCAAAGGTAGCAATCGGTCTCGTGGTTAGTAGGCTCTCGCCACACCTGATATGGAAAAAAAATTGTAAAGCGTTAACAAAAGCGACGAGAGACTTGTTTTTATGAATTTTATCAAAAGTTATCACCCAAACATTTAACATTTCTATGTGTTTCAACCTTATGCAATATTTGAGATTCTTATAAACATTTTCTGTAAATTTTTGTTTATGTACCTAAGTTACAATTACATTTAGGTAAGTTACAGTATACTAGTGATTAAATTACGTAGTTTTATGAAATCATAAACTTACCATCGGAACTCCAAAAGGTATTTTTGAATCCGAACCCTTCGTCCAATGTCGCAGTCTTTCAATGCATATAGTGCAGGCTTTATGTGGAGCCCACGATTTATCTTGGTCCCCCAGTTTTATGCCAAAATAAGCTAAGTAAGCTCTTTTTACGAAGTCAGTTATATTTGCTCGTTGATGTGGAAGTGTAAAATTTCCACATATATAACAGAAGGAATCAGGGTTGTTTTTGCATTTGAACTTTCTAGTGCTTGATGACATATTGCTTGATTGTTCTGCCAATTTGTAAAGGTATTTAAAGCCCTTAATTCATATAAATTTAAGAAAATCTGAAATATAAACACAAAAATTAGTTTAAATAGGTACTTATTATGAAATAGGTACTTACAATCTATGAAATTAAACTAGAAACACGGATGAGTAGGTACAATATAAATTACGTCTAATTAAATCAACTATATTAAATCACGATGACAAAATTACTCACTAAATCATATGCCAATTCAAAATTATGTTAATGCCCAAACTTAATTAACTAACTCAACTGACTGACTGACTGACTGACTGACTGACTGATTGAATTGACTGATTAACTCTGGAAACGAGTCGCTTTTATATATTTTAGTTGTCCCTCTAGAATACTCTACAGAGAACAGGAACGCTGGAGAAAATTTTAGAATTCTATGATATTTTTAGCTTAATTTACTAATATTAAAATGGGTTAAAAATGACAAAATTAAAAATATTTTTAGGGTGTTACATATAAAAATATACATAATACAACAATACCATAACAATAGGTACAAATACCTAGATAAAAACCTAGTTGCATAATGTGTAACTGCAAAAAGACTTAGCGAGTATTGAGAAAAAAACCTTTTTATGAATACGACGAAAGAGGAGGGGTGTTGAGCAAAATCAGGACCTGATAGAGCAAAACTGAGTAAAAATTCGTGCTCAGCGCACCCAAATTACCTAGAACTAACTGTCAAATCTAATTCAATAGACAAAAAGTTGAAATTTGTTCCCCAGTGTAATTAATGTATTTTTTCTAACGAAGACTGAGTTACCAGATACCACTTTTTACCATTATTATGGTGAGTTGTCTCCAACTAAAAGATTTCGTTGTGAACAGCAGCTCATAACGAGAGACCTTCCCCCCAATCCCTGATAAGTCTCCCTTCACTTCAAATGAAGAGAAATGAAACATACGCTTGTCTGTGCACAAAGCATATAAAAAACCATAATATATTTATATAGTTAATCAATCGAGCCCATCTATATATAGATGTTTATAATATAAAAAACCATAATATATTTATATAGTTAATCAATCGAGCCCATCTATATATAGATGTTTAAAGTGTTTTACAATAGATGTATATAGTGTTTAACGATTAGGTCCATCAAATAAAGCATTTCAACAATGATTTCACTGTTTCAGAAAGATTTACGTATGACTTAAAAATATATTATTGATATGCCTAACTTAAGATCAGGATGCTTTTATAGTTTACAGCATCTTTTAAAAGTTTAACTACCAAGTTATAAATTAATTATCAACCGGATTGATTAAAAGTAAAGTCAGCTTTCAATATATTTTAGTAATATAACAGAATTAACAAAGTTACCCAATAAATAATTCGTTAGACAGAAAATGAATTTTTATAAGGGATGCCCAACTAATTATGACGCATATTAAATTAAAAAATAATAACAAACGTAAATAAAGCGTATATTAAATTTTTTTTCGTTTTATTCTTTCCTTATTGATAACTTATTTAAACTAATCTCTGTATATGTGCTTATTTAATCACAATGATTTAAGTTTAAAAGTAAAAACTGTTTTCTGTGAAAACATGATGATAATTATTTTATTCTGTTCTTCGGAAGAGCTTCAATTCGGTTGCCAGATACCACTTTTTACCATTATTATGGTGAGTTGTCTCCAACTAAAAGACTTCGTTGTGAACAGCAACTCATAATGAGAGACCTTCCCCCCCAATCCCTGATAAGTCTCCCTTCACTTCAAATGAAGAGAAATTTATGGAGAGAGTTTTGTTCAAATAACGGGATATGCTTGTACGAGTTTACAATTAGATCATTATTGCTCTGCATTACGCAGTATATGCGGCTTAATAATATTTCACCGCTTAAAGTATAGGGAAGCCTGTATTCGATATGAAGGGCTTTCATATCGTTCAGTACTATTTTTGTTCCCACTTTACAACCGGTTGGTAAGTCATCTTTAAACACGTCTAGAATACAATCAAAAGCACGCACAAAGAGTTCATCGTTAGCTACATTATTAAATACAAGTTTATAAACACGCTTTTCAAATCGAGGGTTTATTTCTACCGACTCGAGCTTTTCAATCGTGAACTCACTCAACATAGCGGCAATTGAAATAATCTTCTAAATCGTTACGACAACTGCGCGTTATATAAAGAAATAGTTCTTCAGGGTGAACGGTGTAGGTGAGCTCAGCCTTGTACCAATCAATTGCTTTATACCAAGTTTTATAAGAAACACCAAATAATTGTCCCCTAGCGCAATTGGAAAGGTTTTCACCCCACCTTAGACCCACAGTTTAACATTAGAAAAATTCTGAAAACCTGACTCAGTGCAAAAAAAAAAAGAAACACCAATAAATTGTCCCTAGCGCAATTGGAAAGGTTTTCACCCCACCTTAGACCCACAGTTTAACATTAGAAAATTCTGAAACCTGACTCAGTGCCAAAATGAATCACCAAATAATTGTCCCCTAGCGCAATTGGAAAGGTTTTCACCCCACCTTAGACCCACAGTTAACATTAGAAAATTCTGAAACCTGACTCAAGTGCCAAAATGAATCACCAAATAATTGTCCCCTAGCGCAATTGGAAAGGTTTTTCACCCCACCACCTTAGACCCACAGTTTAACATTAGAAAATTCTGAAACCTGACTCAGTGCCAAAAATGAAACACAAATAATTGTCCCCTAGCGCAATTGGAAAGGTTTTCACTCCGCCTTAGACCCACAGTTTAACGTGGATTCAGAAATGTTTTCACTCCGCCTTAGACCCACAGTTTAACGTGGATTCAGAAATACATCTCGTCGATTGCTCACTATTTCATCGAGATAATTAAAGCTCAGGACCTGCATTGTCTATAAGATCTGTGGCGCGTGGAGCCTTCAGAAGAGGTGCCAGATACCATTGTATACATTATCATGGAGAGCTGACAGACACCATTGCTCAGGTACACAGTTGACAGATTGTACCATTTATTTTCTTAAAAGTTGGTTTAGAATTCCGCTAGTAGGTTTACAAGGCGTAACATGATGTAATTAACCAAAAGAATTAAGTAAAACATCATTCTCTTTATTATAAATATATAGAAAATAAATATACATTTGAATGATAATAGAAATGAGGAATATGCATATAATCCGCCAATATAACAGTACAGGACACACACACACACACACACACACACACACACACACACAATTATGGCGATATATAGAAATAAATATACATTTCAATAATAATGGAAATATGCATATAATCCTTCAATATATCAGTACAGGAGAAATATCACACAAATATATAAATACATTTCACTTTTTTTCAAAATACTAAACTCGCACTTAATCGAGTTTACAATTACATCATTATTGCTCTACATTACGCAGTATATACGGTTTAATAATATTTCACCGCTTTAAGTATAGGGAAACCTGTACTCGATATGAAGGGCTTTCATATCGTTCAGTACTATTTTTGTTCCCACTTTACAACCGGATGGTAAGTCATCTTTAAATACGTCTAGAATACAATCAAAAGCACGCACAAAGAGTTCATCGTTAGTTACATTATTAAACACAAGTTTATAAACACGCTTTTCCAATCGAGGGTTTATTTCTACCGACCCGAGCTTTTCAATCGTGAACACGTCTTCACTCAACATAGCGGCAATTGAAATAATCTTCTAAATCGTTACGACAACTGCGCGTTATATAAAGAAATAGTTCTTCAGGATAATTTTCACGAACTAGGCACATTTTATAATGTTTTACTAAACATCTTCACACACCGGCGCACTATTTGAGAGGAACATATGCTCATATTTTTCCTTTCTGCCCATCAAACGATACTCATCTCTAAAGTCTGTTAAAAACTCACGCAGGACACTAGCCACAACCTCACTACGAACCTCGTCATGATATACATTAATATAGTGATAAAAATACTTAAGATTGTCCATGATCACGAGATTCACATTTTCAGTCGTAGGGTATGAGTAATCGACATGGTGTAGCATGACGTAATGCCGCTTGTCACACCACCCATCCGCAAGACTCATTATCCATACCTGCTGCTTCTCTTCTGCACGCGTTGTTTCTTTTACTTTACGGTATATGTGAGACTTTATAAAGTTTAGCTCTGCAGCATACTTCAGCACATCGTCAGTGCAACGAAAGCCTTCAATGGTCTCACCAGAACATCCGTAGAGTATTTGTACATCTTGGAACTTCACACAATCCAATGTGGTTTTAAAAGAGGCATAGGAGGGGGGAATAGGAAGTTTTTCGGTATCCACCACATCCTGGCACTTTGCTGAATACCATTTCATAAACGTTGTACAAGCAATATTAAAGGTAGCCATTTGAATACACGTCTGATTTTTCTTCTGAATACACGTCTGATCTCTCGGTCTTACTGCAGTCGACTGATCACGCAGGGAATCACAGATAGCAACATGACTCACGGTCTTACAGTGGGCGGAGCTTAGAATTTTCGCCTGTGCACACACAAAGGAGAAAGTGAAACGCTAATTGAAACATGAGTTATTTAATAAACGAGATATTCAGTTAACACAAGAAATAACAGAAAACACAAGAAAAAACAAATGCTTAGATTTGGTGATCACAAACAACAGAAACCTAATACTTTAAAGAAAGCATTCTATTAAATACTTTTAGCCTATGTTCACGAATTAATACCGGTTTTAAAATAGATTCGACAAGAAGACCGGCTGGACTGATTTTATAGAAATTCAAGGATTCCAAGTTGATCACGAGAGAAGTTATGTAGTCATCTTCCATGCTGCAAAATCTCGTCGTTAGCCTGTCTGCTCAGAGCACCGACAAGAGGTAAAATCGAATCCACATCAACACAAAATTTTAGTCGCTAAAATAACAGCCTGAGTATTGTTCATGTTCTAAATTATCTTTGATTCGTTTTGATAAAATTGAGTAAACTGCAGCCTTTGTTTCCTGATCAGAAACTCTCCGTCTTTTTCTGGTATGGTGCAAGGCTTCGTTGCAACCATATTCACTGCACGAGTCTACTTCACAGTCGTTGCCTTCTAATCTAGATTTACACTCTTCACTAATGCATTCAATGGGTGAATAATCATCTTGGTTGATATTATTGACACCACATTCGAGAGGGCTCACTGGGGTAACGGACACTTCAGGTAATGGTGCGGACGCTTGAGGTGGGTCGGGGACAATCTCCTCAGGTTGCCCTTGTGGCGGGGCAAATATTGTGTGGGGGTAATTATGTGTTGCTTCTAAGTAAACAAAACGGGCTTATGTAACACAGTGGCAATTAATAATGATTTATGCAAAGATGCACCAGCTCTTCTGGAACGTCTGGATGCAATTTTACCGAGCGATATATTTATCAACTTGTGTGCTTCAAACCCGTTTGGAACGTCAGATATCATGTTCACCACCTAGGAATTGGTCAAGGCACAGAGAGCTAACTAACACGACTCTATCCTCTATTTCCAATCTTGTAATGAGTTAAAGTGAAAGTTTCGCCTGCCTTTATACAATGTCGTTCTGACGTCGTTATCAAGCTCCACACAGGGAATTTCCAGGAAGTAACATGAATCACGTTGCTGTTCTTTCACCTGTACAACGCACACACACACACACACACACACACACAAAGGAGAAAGTGAAACGTTGATTGAAACATGATTTATTTAATAAAAGAAATATTCAAGCTATATATATATATTTACAAACACGTGTAATAAATAAGTTAACAACAGACACATCAATGATTATATTCAAGACATATATATTTAAAAACATGTGTAATAAACAAGTTAACAAATGAAATTATGTTAACCCGAGAGACGACGGACGGAGTCATTACAAGCGCCTTGTAATGACTCCGTCCGTCGTCTCTCGGGTTACAGAAATTCAATTGTTAACTTATTTATCACACGTTTGTAAATATATGTCTTGAATATAATCATTGATGTGTCTGTTGTTAACTTATTTATTACACGTGTTTGTAAATATATTATATAGCTTGAATATTTCTTTTATTAAATAAATCATGTTTCAATCAACGTTTCACTTTCTCCTTTGTGTGTGTGTGTGTGTGTGTGTGTGTGTGTGTGTGTGTGCGTGCGTGCGTTTGTACAGGTGAAAGAACAGCAACGTGATTCATGTTACTTCCTGGAAATCCCTGTGTGGAGCTTGATAACGACGTCAGAACGACATTGTATAAAGGCAGGCGAAACTTTCACTTTAACTCATTACAAGATTGGAAATAGAGGATAGAGTCGTGTTAGTTAGCTCTCTGTGCCTTGACCAATTCCTAGGTGGTGAACATGATATCTGACGTTCCAAACGGGTTTGAAGCACACAAGTTGATAAATATATCGCTCGGTAAAATTGCATCCAGACGTTCCAGAAGAGCTGGTGCATCTTTGCATAAATCATTATTAATTGCCACTGTGTTACATAAGCCCGTTTTGTTTACTTAGAAGCAACACATAATTACCCCCACACAATATTTGCCCCGCCACAAGGGCAACCTGAGGAGATTGTCCCCGACCCACCTCAAGCGTCCGCACCATTACCTGAAGTGTCCGTTACCCCAGTGAGCCCTCTCGAATGTGGTGTCAATAATATCAACCAAGATGATTATTCACCCATTGAATGCATTAGTGAAGAGTGTAAATCTAGATTAGAAGGCAACGACTGTGAAGTAGACTCGTGCAGTGAATATGGTTGCAACGAAGCCTTGCACCATACCAGAAAAAGACGGAGAGTTTCTGATCAGGAAACAAAGGCTGCAGTTTACTCAATTTTATCAAAACGAATCAAAGATAATTTAGAACATGAACAATACTCAGGCTGTTATTTTAGCGACTAAAATTTTGTGTTGATGTGGATTCGATTTTACCTCTTGTCGGTGCTCTGAGCAGACAGGCTAACGACGAGATTTTGCAGCATGGAAGATGACTACATAACTTCTCTCGTGATCAACTTGGAATCCTTGAATTTCTATAAAATCAGTCCAGCCGGTCTTCTTGTCGAATCTATTTTAAAACCGGTATTAATTCGTGAACATAGGCTAAAAGTATTTAATAGAATGCTTTCTTTAAAGTATTAGGTTTCTGTTGTTTGTGATCACCAAATCTAAGCATTTGTTTTTTCTTGTGTTTTCTGTTATTTCTTGTGTTAACTGAATATCTCGTTTATTAAATAACTCATGTTTCAATTAGCGTTTCACTTTCTCCTTTGTGTGTGCACAGGCGAAAATTCTAAGCTCCGCCCACTGTAAGACCGTGAGTCATGTTACTATCTGTGATTCCCTGCGTGATCAGTCGACTGCAGTAAGACCGAGAGATCAGACGTGTATTCAGAAGAAAAATCAGACGTGTATTCAAATGGCTACCTTTAATATTGCTTGTACAACGTTTATGAAATGGTATTCAGCAAAGTGCCAGGATGTGGTGGATACCGAAAAACTTCCTATTCCCCCTCCTATGCCTCTTTTAAAACCACATTGGATTGTGTGAAGTTCCAAGATGTACAAATACTCTACGGATGTTCTGGTGAGACCATTGAAGGCTTTCGTTGCACTGACGATGTGCTGAAGTATGCTGCAGAGCTAAACTTTATAAAGTCTCACATATACCGTAAAGTAAAAGAAACAACGCGTGCAGAAGAGAAGCAGCAGGTATGGATAATGAGTCTTGCGGATGGGTGGTGTGACAAGCGGCATTACGTCATGCTACACCATGTCGATTACTCATACCCTACGACTGAAAATGTGAATCTCGTGATCATGGACAATCTTAAGTATTTTTATCACTATATTAATGTATATCATGACGAGGTTCGTAGTGAGGTTGTGGCTAGTGTCCTGCGTGAGTTTTTAACAGACTTTAGAGATGAGTATCGTTTGATGGGCAGAAAGGAAAAATATGAGCATATGTTCCTCTCAAATAGTGCGCCGGTGTGTGAAGATGTTTAGTAAAACATTATAAAATGTGCCTAGTTCGTGAAAATTATCCTGAAGAACTATTTCTTTATATAACGCGCAGTTGTCGTAACGATTTAGAAGATTATTTCAATGCCGCTTAGTTGAGTGAAGACGTGTACACGATTGAAAAGCTTGGTCGGTAGAAATAAACCCTCGATTGGAAAAGCGTGTTTATAAACTTGTGTTTAATAATGTAACTAACGATGAACTCTTTGTGCGTGCTTTTGATTGTATTCTAGACGTATTTAAAGATGACTTACCATCCGGTTGTAAAGTGGGAACAAAAATAGTACTGAACGATATGAAAGCCCTTCATATCGAGTACAGTTTCCCTATACTTAAAGCGGTGAAATATTATTAAACCGTATATACTGCGTAATGTAGAGCAATAATGATGTAATTGTAAACTCGATTAAGTGCGAGTTTAGTATTTTGAAAAAGTGAAATGTATTTATATATTTGTGTGATATTTCTCCTGTACTGATAATTGAAGGATTATATGCATATTTCCATTATTATTGAAATGTATATTTATTTCTATATATCGCCATAATTGTGTGTGTGTGTGTGTGTGTGTGTGTGTGTGTGTGTCCTGTACTGTTATATTGTCGGATTATATGCATATTCCTCATTTCTATTATCATTCAAATGTATATTTATTTTCTATATATTTATAATAAACAGAATGATGCAATGATGTTTTACTTAATTCTTTTGGTTAATTACATCATGTTACGCCTTGTAAACTTACTAGCGGAATTCTAAACCAACTTTTAAGAAAATAAATGGTACAATCTGTCAACTGTGTACCTGAGCAATGGTGTCTGTCAGCTCTCCATGATAATGTATACAATGGTATCTGGCACCTCTTCTGAAGGCTCCACACGCCACAGATCTTATAGACAATGCAGGTCCTGAGCTTTAATTATCTCGATGAAATAGTGAGCAATCGACGAGATGTATTTCTGAATCCACGTTAAACTGTGGGTCTAAGGCGGAGTGAAAACCTTTCCAATTGCGTTAGGGGACAATTATTTGGTGTTTCATTTTTGGCACTGAGTTAGGTTTCAGAATTTTCTAATGTTAAACTGTGGGTCTAAGGTGGGGTGAAAACCTTTCCAATTGCGCTAGGGACAATTATTTGGTGTTTCTTTTTTGGCACTGAGTCAGGTTTCAGAATTTTCTAATGTTAAACTGTGGGTCTAAGGTGGGGTGAAAACCTTTCCAATTGCGCTAGGGGACAATTATTTGGTGATTCATTTTGGCACTGAGTCAGGTTTCAGAATTTTCTAATGTTAAACTGTGGGTCTAAGGTGGGGTGAAAACCTTTCCCAATACTTAAAGCGGTGAAATATTATTAAACCGTATATACTGCGTAATGTAGAGCAATAATGATGTAATTGTAAACTCGATTAAGTGCGAGTTTAGTATTTTGAAAAAAAGTGAAATGTATTTATATATTTGTGTGATATTTCTCCTGTACTGATATATTGAAGGATTATATGCATATTTCCATTATTATTGAAATGTATATTTATTTCTATATATCGCCATAATTGTGTGTGTGTGTGTGTGTGTGTGTGTGTGTGTGTGTGTCCTGTACTGTTATATTGGCGGATTATATGCATATTCCTCATTTCTATTATCATTCAAATGTATATTTATTTTCTATATATTTATAATAAACAGAATGATGCAATGATGTTTTACTTAATTCTTTTGGTTAATTACATCATGTTACGCCTTGTAAACCTACTAGCGGAATTCTAAACCAACTTTTAAGAAAATAAATGGTACAATCTGTCAACTGTGTACCTGAGCAATGGTGTCTGTCAGCTCTCCATGATAATGTATACAATGGTATCTGGCACCTCTTCTGAAGGCTCCACGCGCCACAGATCTTATAGACAATGCAGGTCCTGAGCTTTAATTATCTCGATGAAATAGTGAGCAATCGACGAGATGTATTTCTGAATCCACGTTAAACTGTGGGTCTAAGGCGGAGTGAAAACCTTTCCAATTGCGCTAGGGGACAATTATTTGGTGTTTCATTTTTGGCACTGAGTTAGGTTTCAGAATTTTCTAATGTTAAACTGTGGGTCTAAGGTGGGGTGAAAACCTTTCCAATTGCGCTAGGGGACAATTATTTGGTGTTTCTTTTTTGGCACTGAGTCAGGTTTCAGAATTTTCTAATGTTAAACTGTGGGTCTAAGGTGGGGTGAAAACCTTTCCAATTGCGCTAGGGGACAATTATTTGGTGTTTCTTTTTTGGCACTGAGTCAGGTTTCAGAATTTTCTAATGTTAAACTGTGGGTCTAAGGTGGGGTGAAAACCTTTCCAATTGCGCTAGGGACAATTATTTGGTGTTTCTTTTTTGGCACTGAGTCAGGTTTCAGAATTTTCTAATGTTAAACTGTGGGTCTAAGGTGGGGTGAAAACCTTTCCAATTGCGCTAGGGGACAATTATTTGGTGTTTCTTATAAAACTTTGGTATAAAGCAATTGATCGGTACAAGGCTGAGCTCACCTACACCGTTCACCCTGAAGAACTATTTCTTTATATAACGCGCAGTTGTCGTAACGATTTAGAAGATTATTTCAATTGCCGCTATGTTGAGTGAGTTCACGATTGAAAAGCTCGAGTCGGTAGAAATAAACCCTCGATTGGAAAAGCGTGTTTATAAACTTGTATTTAATAATGTAGCTAACGATGAACTCTTTGTGCGTGCTTTTGATTGTATTCTAGACGTGTTTAAAGATGACTTACCAACCGGTTGTAAAGTGGGAACAAAAATAGTACTGAACGATATGAAAGCCCTTCATATCGAATACAGGCTTCCCTATACTTTAAGCGGTGAAATATTATTAAGCCGCATATACTGCGTAATGCAGAGCAATAATGATGTAATTGTAAACTCGTACAAGCATATCCCGTTATTTGAACAAAACTCTCTCTCTCCATAAATTTCTCTTCATTTGAAGTGGGGAGACTTATCAGGGATTGGGGGGGAAGGTCTCTCATTATGAGTTGCTGTTCACAACGAAGTCTTTTAGTTGGAGACAACTCACCATAATAATGGTAAAAAGTGGTATCTGGCAACCGAATTGAAGCTCTTCCGAAGAACAGAATAAAATAATTATCATCATGTTTTCACAGAAAACAGTTTTTACTTTTAAACTTAAATCATTGTGATTAAATAAGCACATATACAGAGATTAGTTTAAATAAGTTATCAATAAGGAAAGAATAAAACGAAAAAAATTTAATATACGCTTTATTTACGTTTGTTATTTTTTTTAATTTAATATGCGTCATAATTAGTTGGGCATCCCTTATAAAAATTCATTTTCTGTCTAACGAATTATTTATTGGGTAACTTTGTTAATTCTGTTATATTACTAAAATATATTGAAAGCTGACTTTACTTTTAATCAATCCGGTTGATAATTAATTTATAACTTGGTAGTTAAACTTTTAAAAGATGCTGTAAACTATAAAAGCATCCTGATCTTAAGTTAGGCATATCAATAATATATTTTTAAGTCATACGTAAATCTTTCTGAAACAGTGAAATCATTGTTGAAATGCTTTATTTGATGGACCTAATCGTTAAACACTATATACATCTATTGTAAAACACTATAAACATCTATATATAGATGGGCTCGATTGATTAACATATAAATATATTATGGTTTTTTATATTATAAACATCTATATATAGATGGGCTCGATTGATTAACTATATAAATATATTATGGTTTTTTATATGCTTTGTGCACAGACAAGCGTATGTTTCATAATTTCTCTTCATTTGAAGTGAAGGGAGACTTATCAGGGATTGGGGGGAAGGTCTCTCGTTATGAGCTGCTGTTCACAACGAAATCTTTTAGTTGGAGACAACTCACCATAATAATGGTAAAAAGTGGTATCTGGTAACTCAGTCTTCGTTAGAAAAAATACATTAATTATTAATTACAGTTTCGCGTGCGTTTAATAATTAATTTCTTACATCGAGTAGTTAAATTCTTATAATAAATAAATCTCTTAAAAGCCAAAATTCATTTGTTTTAATTTAATATGCGTTTAGTTTCATTTTAAAATAATACATTTGGCATTTTTTCCTGATTTTCATACCTCGCGTAAGATTAACTACAGATCCTATCTCTCTCTCTCTCTCTCCTCTCTCTCTCTCTCTATATATATATATATATATATATATATATATATATACGGGTTTGGGGAATGACGATCGTCGAATTGTTTCATAAATTTTCAATTCCGTTCGTTTTTCCCCACTGATATTCGAATGTTTATAAACAGAGTTTAATTGGATTCACGCCAGACCATTACTTCGGTCTTATATAATTATTTTAGGATTTATTTCTTGTAGTACTTGTGTTACCTTATTTCTATACAATAATGTCTTGAAGTGCTATTGGATATGGGGAAGGAAATTATAAGCCGTGCTTTCAGAACATGTTAAAAGAGTTTAATATCAGCTATTACACAACCAATTCTATACATAAGGCTTCTTTAGCTGAAAGAGTTCAGATATAATATATATATATATATATATATATATATATTATATATATATATATCATAAGCTGCTTAAAAGACTATATACATAATTATAGTAAACGAAATAAACTAGTTAACCATAAAATTAATTATTTTCTATTATGAGTTTTCGAAGGTAAACTATGTTATTTGTTTCGAAAAGTTTAAGTTCAATGAAGTTAATGTTAAATTTGCTTCTAAACTAAAATTAAATGTTATAAAATAAATAATATATATATATATATATATTACCTAACATAAGAAAAGAATGTATATATATATATATATATATATATATATATATATATATATATATATATATATAATAATATATATCTAGCAATCCGATCATTGCAAAAAAAAAACTGGAAAGGTATGCAATTAATAAAGGTGTATTTAAACAGAATTTAATTGGAATAACTATCGTCATATTGTGTTACACAATGGATGATTAATATTTCTGGAATACATGGCGCTATCTGATGGTGCAATCTGGCACATCAGCACCCGATTACATGGCTTGATGTAGCAACTCTGCATCTGCATACATGGTGCGATCTGACAACTCAGCAACTGAACACATTGCGCTATCTGGCAATTCAGCCAGAATAGAGGCTTATAAAAGACCGCGAAGTTGGTGAAAGATCATTCCACCTCGGCTCCCAGCCGAGGAAGGACCTCTGGTCCTTCTCTTTCAGGCCCTTTGGTAAAACCCCTTAGTGGCCTCTTAGGTTAGGAAAACGAAAATAACTTGGGGAGAACTCCTCTCTCCTTCAGGTGTCTCTCTCTCCTACAGGTGTCTCTCTCTCTCCTTCAGGCGTCTCTCTCTCTCAGGTCTCTCTCTCTCTCTCCTACAGGTGTCTCTCTCTCCTTCAGGTCTCTCTCTCTCTCCTTCAGGCGTCTCTCTCTTCTTCAGGTGTCTCTCTCTCTCTCCTTCAGGTGTACCCCTACTCCCTTGGCTCAGTCAACTGGCTGATTCAGCCAACTGGCTGATTCTGGCTGATTAGGAGCCTATAAAACAACGCCTACTCGGATGAAGTCTTAATGTGCACTTGGCTCCTGCCAGGTGAACACCTCTCCTCCTTTCTCTCTGGCCCTTTGGGGGGAATAGCTTGGGGGAGGCCCCCAAGTTGCATGCCCCTTGCAACCTAGGTTGGCAACAAAGGCCAGTACTCTTTTTTTACTTTTTTTTCCTTCGCAACCCCCCACCCCCTTTGCAACATCCTCCACCCCCTTTGCAACATTACATAATAACCTGCAACATTCTTGCACTCTCCCCTTTTGCGGCTATACTACTTATGCCGTCACAACCCTGTTAAATTTTAACATGGAAAGCGTTATTTGAAACTGCATTAATGCAAATGACATAAAATTTTATAAGATTTTAGTTGTTAGAATAATATATATATATATATATACACATATATATATATATATATATATTAGTGTCTCCAGAAAATACTTAGTGAAAATGCATAAAAAAATATTGGAGTCACTTTTATTTATTAAAGATACGGTTAATGCACATAATAATGTACTTCATTTCGTTTTACATTTTTGTCTCATGCATGCACACATTTTATACTGTATGTGTATATATATTTTTGTAAATTATTGTGCATTTTAAGATCACGCATATTGAACAAGCTACATTATAGTGTAAATGATGAGCTTGAGGCCCCCCTTGAGCCCTTGGCGTAGGGCCCCCCCTAACCTTAACCAGGCCCTGGCTACAACCTTAAGTTTTTGGTCAAGGGCAATACTTAATAGCTCATCAAATTTAAATTTTAAACTTCGAGCATTAATATAAAAGACGCTTATAAAATCTTGAGTACCGCAGTAGAATCTCGAGGTTTTTTGAGGAGGCAATCGTTTGCTGTAAGGAAAATTTATGTTAGGCGGTTTGCTCTCATAGGGGGTGCTCAATAAGGGGGTTTATTTTTCCTGGTTGGTGGCATTACCGCCCGTCTCACAAACACAAACTTGAATTTTATCAATATCAAAATCAAATGCCCAAATAAAGATTCACTCAGAATAAGATTTATAAAATATGTAAAATAAGCTATACTATATATATATATATATATATATATATATATATATATATATATATATACAAAGGTGGGCAGTTGCGCCGCAAAAAGTTGCGGCGCAACTTGCGGCGCAACATTTTTGGTTGCGCTTGCGCTTGCGGCGCAACTTTTTGAAAAGGGTTGCGCTTGCGCGTGCGGCGCAACTATTTCAGCAGAGTTGCGGTTGCGGTTGCGGCGCTACAAAAATCGTTGCGCGTGCCCACCACTGCAGATATACGTTAAATGCAAAGGTGGGCAGTTGCGCCGAAAAAAGTTGCGGCGCAACTTGCGGCGCAACATTTTTGGTTGCGCTTGCGCTTGCGGCGCAACTTTTTGAAAAGGGTTGCGCTTGCACGTGCGGCGCAACTATTTCAGCAGAGTTGCGGTTGCAGTTGCGGCGCTACAAAAATTGTTGCGCGTGCCCACCACTGTATATATATATACACATATAAAACTTCAAAAATTTATATGCAGTCGGAAGATTCTTTTGTCTGATGCAAAGTATGTAAATAATGTAATAAACCTTGCCCCCCCTCGCCCATAGCCTAAACCATTAGAGGTACAGTAAAACTAAACATACCTTACAAAAGAGAATTTAATCCTGCATTTAATGAGAAACAATTAAAACTTGGTGTTTTCGCCATTGGCTTCCAAGACAGCCTGAATTCGCTTTGGGTAGCTTGCCAAAAGTGACGTGAATAGATCTTGATCGTTACGCAAATTTGCTAAAACAGTTTCAATGTGTTGCGTCATTGTATCCTTCGAAAATCGATTTGCTCTAGGTTCTTGAAACGAGAGACATTCAACCTTGTCCTTTATAACTGATCAAATGTGTTCACAGACGTTCAGGTCAGGAGAATTTCCTGGCCATTCTTCATTTCCAAAGAAATCGATCTCATGGTTCCGCAACAACTGTTGAGTGGCTAATGCCTTAAAGCAGGGGGCCTTATCGTGCAGAAGTGTGACCTGATCGACATCCATAACATCGCTTGGGTTTCTTAGAAAAGGAATGACATGCTGGGATAGAATAATATCACGAAAATACTGTCCATCAGAACTCTGACCATTTGGTTTCAGCACCCACATGAGCTTCTTTGCAGTGAACAAAACAAACACACCAACACAGTCTGGACTTTTTAATAATTCGCGATAATGTTCATTGTCATCGATTTCATCTGGTGTTGTGGCCCACACTCGATCATTTTGGTAGTTAGGCCGACGTGTTACGTAAACAAAAAATTCATCGGAGACAGCTAAAGGCATGAAATCATCCACATCCCAATCTTCAAGATAATGGGCAAACCACATTCTGTCATCGATGTTAAGTTGACTTTTTCTTGGCTTTGGAAGTTCATGCCAAGGCTTTAAACCTTGCCTATGACGGTACAGTCGAATGATCTCACCACTAACGATCTTTCCTCTCAACACTTCGATCTCTCTAGAAAGTTTAGCACAGCCGTTTTTCCGCTTACGCGTACCGCTTTCAATGATGTCCTTTGTTTCCTGAGAGAGTGGCAAATTTGGGCGCCCAGATTTGGTTGTATCCATTTCACATTCATCCAAAGTTTTATTCCAATTTCTTTTGACGAAGTCCTCACTTCTTCGCAACTTTTTGGCAACCCATGAACGTGTTATAAAGGTGGCTCCAGCATCACGAGCTTCCCGAAATGTTATTGCTCGTATGCGATCTATCACACGTTGCCTCTCCGAATCACCAATTAATTGAGAAGCCATTATATTATCACTTTATCAGCTAGAGTAATTTTAATACCTGCAATAAGTAAAGAATTTTATATATTTTTATAATCACTAAAAACTATTTTGATATAAGTAAACATGTAAGCTGCAAATGGGGAGGCTAAGGTTTTTTGGAACCCCTTATAGAAACTTTTATTACACAATATTAAGTCCATGTATAAACCATTTTCATAAGTACTTTTACAGTTTTTATCATGCACAAAAAGAGCATATGCTTCTGTGTCACTATATGGATATACCATTATGCAAGGCCATATACTGTACTGATAGCTTATTTATACAGGGTGTTAAAAAAAGTGAAAAGTCACTATCTATATTTTTTTCACATCCTTTTAGACAACCCTGTACATAAATAGTTATGTACAATATAGTATATAAAATAATTGACAGATCATATAACTCTACGTAATGCACAATTACATGCAATTATTATATGCAGTTTTATATTGTATACATTTCATATGTATGATGCTGCCGTTAACGAGGCATATATATACATACACAGAGGTTTGACAAAAATAAATATAGACACCACGATGGTAATTGTCCTGAAGAACAAATGGCAAAGCTCATCAATGGAATGCCAGAACGTGTGTCACCTTTACGCAATACAAAGGGGAAAGCAACACCATTCTAAATATAGTCATTCAATAAATCTGTTATTATTATTATTTAATGACTTCTATTATCAAATCAAAATCTATGGAAAAACCGAATGTGTCTATCTACGTTTATCAACACTCTTTCTGTGTGTGTGTGTGTGTGTGTGTACTGGTTCATCGACCAGTTTCTGTTATTTCCCGTTAACAACCAGCATGGGTGCATTCCTGCTCACGAAACAGAGTAACTTTTCTGGTAATCCTAGTAATTTATTGGAAATAGTACACCGTAGTAATATTAATAATATTGTTGTGACGGCAAATTTGCATGCCGAAATCTCTTACGAGAACAGGAGCAGAAATTTTAGTTTTAAGATTTTGTGGTTTAAATCTCTAAAGCAAAAGGTAGTTTAGAGTATGGTTATTGGAGAATATCAATAGGTTTCTTATGATAATAAAAACCCACTCTAATAGACAGAGTTTATTTCCACAACAGTTTCAATGCCCACTGGCATCCTCTTCGTATTTAAAAAGCGGGTTCCTTTAATAAAATGCCCTTCCACTGTCGGGATAACGGGACCTAATCTATGTGCGAATTTCTTAAAGGCTCTGGACTGGTTTCACTCTTGTTTTTGGCTCATTCGTCTTTCTGTATCCACCCGAAGAGGATGCCAGTGGGCATCGAAACTGTTGTGGAAATAAACTCTGTCTATTAGAGTGGGTTTTTATTATCATATTGTGACTTTCACGTAGAAAAAGTGAAGTTTTTTTGCATTTAATCGGTTTCTTGTTACAGGGTTAAAAATAAAAATGTTTCAGATTGTTTAACGTTCGTTCGATTTTTATTTTTGTGTTCTCACGGTAAGAATATAACCCAGGACAGCCTCCGGTAAAGATTTATGGTAGGGTCGAGGAACGGCCCTAGATTCAAAGAGAAGGGAAAACAAGCTGGCCGGGTTCAGATGTAAAATGGTTTGTTTTCTCTTCGCTTTGTAGTTAAACTTTTGTGAGACAGACTTCGAATCCACTTGTTAAATTGGACCATGACGTTAGTCATAAATTTGAGGAACCAAGTGGCTTCGAAGAAAGAACTTTATTTTAAGTTGATTTTAAGGAAAAGGAGGAGCTTTGTTTTTGGAAGGGAATGTCAATGTCCAATCAAAGGACAATTAATTTTATAACACCCAGTGAGGGAAAAGAAAAGCTCCTTCTTTCCTTATGTATAGATGAAAGTTTTCGTAGGAACCACCTTATGTAATGAAAATGTTTTTGATAGGTCATTCAGAATATTGTAAGGCGGAGTCCTTGAAATTTTAAGGTGTAACTTAGATTTCTAAGTTAGTTGTAGTTCGGTCCTGTAAAAATAAAGTGACTTGTAAAGAATGAATCTTTAGGCTCTGTGGCGTGATTGAAAATTTCTAAGTTGTAGCTCCGTCCCCGAAAGTTAAAAGTGGCTTGTAAGAATAACTCCTTAAAATCTGTGACCTGTTTGAAAATTTCTAAGTTGATTTTAAATTTTTCACGTTGTACTTAAAATATGAATTGCTTTTGTTTTGGGCGAACTTAGTTGGAAGAGCTTAATTAATGTTAGTCGACAGACAAAGAATTTTGTGAAATTTCATTTAATTTAATTTTGTTCAAATTAAATGTTAAACTGTAAGTTTGCGACATATTAGGTTTCCTCAGGGAAGAGTCAATATTTTGTGTTGAAGTTGGTTCCCGTGGAAACCCGGGAAGTTAGTGCATGACCATTCAGTTATTATGAGAAGAAATTTAATTTATTTGACAGACTTTTTTCCTGGAAAAAATATGCGGAACTTGCGTAGAACTGTTGAGAGTAACTTTCCAAAATTTTTGTAAGTAAACCATTTTTCCAACTTCTCAGATTAAGAAATTTTAATTTAGTACTGTTTTTTAAAGTTACACGCAAATAAAAAAACCCTCTGTATAAATGGTTTTTGAGATTTAAATACTTGCAAACATTTTCTTTAAATTAATAATGTGATTTTTTTAAACAAAATTTGTAATCGTACATCCGCCTATTTCTGTGAATTTATGTACTAATTGGAGTGAAATTAAATAAACTTTATAAGAGGGAGTGTGTCGTTTTTATGCTACCTTGCAATAGGCCTCTCTTGTAAGCTGAGGGTAAATTAACATTGAAAGGTTGAAATCCAAAGTGGGCTTCAAGTAAGCCGAGGGAAAATACGCGTATAAAATTAAAGGGCCATCCGAGTGGATAGGCATTTATTAGGCAGTCATCCTGAAAAAAAAAACCGAACACGCACGTAAGAAATAAGTGCAATCGAAAAAAGGTGCGCACCACATAAATTAAGCGGTTGCGCACCACAATATATATATATATATATATATATATAGGTCAGTCAAAGCTAAATCGAGTCTCGTACTTTCGTGTTAAATATACAGTATATTCCAAGAATTGCAGGAATAAGTAGAAAGGTGTATATATATATACTCGTACATCACGAATGGCATACAGGTTTAAATATAGAAAACAAATTCGATTGCCATCTCTGGTGTATATATATATATATATATATATAGGGTAGTGCGAAAGTCGCGCATCATAGGAATTTTCAGTGTTGACTATATTATTTTTCTTCTTTTAGGTATGGGATGGCTGCGAAATTAACAATAGACGAGAGGGTGAGCTTGGTTTTAATGTATGGAATACCAGGTACAACAAATCGATGACTGGTACGGAATTTAAATTCTGAACCGATTCATCGATTTGGTGTATATATATATATATATATTAGGTGCATGACGTCAGAGTGGGTGGAGTTCAGCATCGGGCTCCTCCAATTTTATTCCTTTTAAGGTCATGTTTCTTCGTCTTGTTTTAAATTGTTTATTAGGACAGTCGCCGGCTGGATCTGATTAAATGAGGTCTTTCCAGATCTCTCTCTCTCTCTCGTTGTATACATATATATGTACACATATTTGTATGTATCACAACTACGAGTATGTTAATTGCTAAAACTAACTTTATCTTTACCGAAAGTTGATACTTAAGTTGTAGCTTAGCCATTTTATATATATATATATATATATATATATATATATATATATATATATATATATAAAACCTTTGGTTAGCTTCTGCCCGAATTGTTCATTCTGACGAAGGTCAAGCTTTTCACTCCACCTTAGACCTACAGTTTAACGTGGAATCCGAACCACGCCCCACCAGCAGCCGGACATCTTAACCACTAGGCCACCAATTTATCTACCAACCACTTTCTTTATTGCGTGGAAGGATGAACAGCTGGGTTTTGCTGCGCGCCGGCTGCCGTCGGGTCTCGAACCCGGAGCCGATGGATTCGTAGTCAGTGACGTTAACCACTATACCACCGAGGCGCATATATATATATACTTTTGCATTTATTTGGTATTTCCAGGTCATATGTGATTTTATACCTTATAAGTTAAAAAGTTATTACTCAGAATGTCATAAATTGTAAGGTTACTAAAACGCGATATTGAAGGAAAACGAACTGGAAATGCACAAGGAAAGTGCAAAACAAAGAACAAATATTGTCCTGGCTAATATTCAAGGAATAAAATCAACCAACTCGCTAAACAAAGTTTCCTACCTGAAAAGATTTATGGACGAAACAAAGGCGGATATCGAATGCCTCACAGAAACGCATCTTAAAGATTGACGAAGAAACTGCAAAAACTGCAAATAACTGTATTGATGAGAAAGAGTTGCATATAGATGGTTTCAACTTACTAATAGCGGATAGAAGAGCGAGACGTAAAGGTGACTTTGCTATTTATGTACATGAGAGTCATATGACAGAGACGGTAATAAGTAAATCAAACAGTTTCGTGGAACTCCTAGCAGTGAAAATAGAGAAACTAAACGTGGTATTGATAGTGATCTATATACCTCCAAACAATCCAAGTGAAAAATTCTTGGATGCCATTGATGGTATCGGAAACCTAATAAAATCCATAAACACTCTATCCCCCAATATAACAGAAAGCACCAGAAAAAATAATTGTCTAGATCTGGTATTCACAAATAACAGGAAATGGATTGCTGATATGAAAATAACCCCAACTATTATCTCAGACCACAACATAATCGAGATATCAACAAATATAACAAAAACATTAAATGATAATACCCATATAGTCCGGTTGCACGGGGTGGGAACCCTGCATTGTTTGTTATAAAGCAAATCTTGACACATTTTGAAAGCTTATACCACCCCATTAAAGAATCCATCGGGTGTACACCTGACCTCCGCTTGGCTTTTTCAATATGGCCGGCGAAACTGAAAAATCCCATATCCTGGTCAATACTCGATGGATTTTGATGATCTTGGTGTCATTCCTAGGGGTTTTTAGGATGATGAGTCGATCTGGAGGGGTTGCAGATACTTTGGGATTCGTTTTGACCCACATTCGTCAATACTCAAGGTCATTGGAGGTCAAACGCCCCCCGAAATAAGGCATATCCCGTATCCCGGGCAGTCGTGGAGATATTTTGGTGATCTTACTGTCGTTTTTATGGTTTTGGGCGAGACTGAGTAGTTCTATAGGCACATGATAACAGTAGGATATCATTTTGCAACTCCATGGGTCAAGTGAAGGTCATTTGAGGTTAAAGTTTGGCCTTGAAATATGATAATGCCACAGTTGACATCACTGTATTTGCTTTATTTCAGTGCCAATTTTTACAATCTAGCTAACTGCTGAGTACTTAACATCTTTTCTGCAGATAAAACCAGATCATAATGCTTAAACAACATAACCCACATTATATGGATATGGATATTCGGATATAAACCACAATTTATGCTGAAGTGCAGGGCACATGCATTCTATGGAAGGTTGCAAAGCTACAAGATATGACCTCGTAAGCAAAACAAAGCTCACACCTAGCTGGGGGATTGGCATTGCAGTGGCGTACTAAGGGGGGTGTGAGGGGGGCGGTCCGCCCCGGGTGACAGCCAGGAGGGGGGTGCCATCGGGAGAGTTGAAATACCAGTAAAAGTTTTCAAACCAAATGAAAAATTCGCCAAAGTAAGAAAAAAAATTTAAAAATGTTCAAACTATTACAACAGCTTAATGTTAATTTCCACTATAAAATAAATTTTTATTTTTATTGGCAATACAAAATTTACAAACGAAAAATTAAATATTTGATAAAAATTACAGCGAAAGGCGAACGTTTGTTGACGTTTTAGTCATCAGTTTGTTGAGCATAGCCAGCTGGCTGCAACTGACATTCCAAGTCTTGTTCACTTGGCACTGTGACTCCACATACATGAAGTATGTTTCATTAAATAATTATGATAAAGCATAAACCAGAATCTTCCTTTTCGTGGTCACAAAGAGGACATGTCATCAGCAAACAAAGGAAACTTCATGGAATTGGTAGAGTTGCTGTCAAATTATGATCCAGTTTTGAAAGAACATTTTGTAAGGATTAAGCATTCTATTCCATCTGGGAGGAGAGTGGCTTCGTATTTATCTCCAAAGATTCAGAATGAGTTCATTTGCCTTTTGGGGAATTACGTCAAAAAGAAAATAGTGGCTGATATCAAGAAAGCAAAGTATTTTTGGATTCTTTTTGACAGCACTCCTGATGTGTTCCACACTGATCAGATGTGTGAAGTGATCAGATACGTCCATATTGAATGTGACAAAGTTGAAGTAAAGGAATCATTCTTGGGCTTCTTCCCTATTGCCGGAAAGACTGCTGCTGAGCTCACAGGGGATATCCTGAGACATCTGGAGAGAGATGAACTGGACATAAACATGTGCCGTGGTCAAGGATATGACAACGCTGCAACTATGACCAGAGCTGGGCAATAAATACATTGAATGTATTTAAATACTAAATACTAAATACATGGGAGAAATGTATTTAAATACTAAATACTAAATACATTTTACGAATGTATTTAGATACTAAATACAAAATACATCAATTGTATTTAAATACATTTGTAAATACATTTTAAATACATACAAATTTTAACATATGCATCCACTAATTCATGAGTAACAACAATATAAAATGCTTGATAAAGGATAAAGAAATAGTACAATCTAATTTCCGATTATATATTTCCCTTTTTAGAACAAAACAAAAACAAAAGAACTTAGAACTTACGATGTTCAACCAGTGACATATTATACTCATTATATCATTGCAAAATGAGTTACAATTAATGAGTAGATGAGACATAAACGTAAACATAAGACGTAAACATAAACATAAGGCACCTTACGAATTCTCTTTTATTTCATGGTTGCTGCGGATCAAAACCAATCTTTCAAAAGTTTTGTCTGAAAGAGAGTTTCTTTTGGGAGTCAAAGTGATTCCCGCGAATGAGAATATTCGCTCTACCGGTGCCGAAGATGGTAATGTCGTGTTATAGCCCACTTAAGGCAGAGCCGTTTTGTACGATTATTCGGTCAATTTCAAGATATTTTTTGATGTCTAAAAAAACACTTACCTTCAGATGAGTGTACAGATTCGTTGTAGCATTGCTTGCAGCAGAGACTTCGTGTTTACACAGCAAGCAGGTGCACTTTACCTTATTACCGTCTTTAAATTTAATTTTAAAGTATTTTCCATCAAACAGAGGGTGCACTAAATTGTTATCTGCAGATATATCACTGTTTGATTCACCGGATTTGCTTGTTGAAGCCATGACACGCACACGATAAAGAAATCAACCACTTTCGACTAAGAGTGGCACACAACTGATTGAACTGACACGTTGAAACATGAACCATGCTGTACTACACTGTCGACGCGTCGTACTGTGCTAGTACAGAACGTGTATTAAACCAGTAAAAGTATTTACATTTTTATATTTTGAGTATTTAAATACATTGTATTTAAATACTCATTGAAGTATTTAAATACTATATTTAAATACATGAAAAAAATGTATTTATAAATACAGTTCTAAATACACAAATGTATTTAAATACGTATTTAAATACAAATGTATTTAAATACTGCCCAGCTCTGACTATGATGGGATTCATGGTGGTGTTCAGTCAAAGACCAGAGAGATTAATCCCAAGGCTTTGTTTGTGCCTTGTGCAAATCATTCTCTGAACCTTTGCGGAGTGCACTCATTTGGAAGTGTTTCTTCATGTGTGACTTTTTTTGGAACCTTGGAGAGAGTCTATTCCTTCTTTTCAGTCTCAACTCATCGATGGGAAGTGCTGATGGAGAATGTAGGCATGACAGTCAAAAGACTTTCACAGACAAGATGGAGTGTTCATTATGACGCTGTGAAACCAGTGAAGGCAAATTTTGAAAAGCTGACCTCAACCCTTGAAGTACTGTGCGATCCCAAAGAAAATGTGGACACAAGAGGATGAGCTCAGATTTTGCTGTCTGCTGTATGTGATTTCTCTTTTTTGAGTTACCTTTCTTTCTTGTGTGAAGTCCTGGAAGAAATTAATCTCACACAAACGTATTTGCAAACAGTTGGAATCAGCCTTGAAAAGTGTATTGTGAAGCTCCAAGCTCTAAAACTGTTTCTTGAAGATCAGCACAATGAAATTGTGGAGAGGGCCATTCATTATGCAACTACAAAGTGTGAGGAAGTGGACATTTCTATGGAGAGAAGAGGGAGAGTAAAGCTCCGAAAAAGGATACCAGGAGAGACGGCAAAGGATGCTGGTCTCACATTGCCAGAGGAAGTAAAAAGGGCTATGTTTGAATGTCTTGATCGCTTTCATCAAGAATTGGAGATTCGTTCTAAGGCAATGGATCAAATTCTGTCAATCTTCGCTGTTATTCAGCCAAACACTTTGGTTGTTGCAACAGAAGAAGAACTTCGGAAGTATATTCCAAATTTGACTCAGATTTTCGATGAATTCTCTGATGAAGACATCAGTGTGGAAATTGGACGACTTCGGAGGCATTTGGAAGCTGCCAAAATCAGCGTTGAAGAGGCATTGCAGTTTCTGGAGTTTATTGTGAAATGGGATTTTTGTGAATCTTTTCCAAGCTTGTCACTGTGTTTGAGATTCTTTTTGACTGTCTGTGTGTCTACTGCTTCATGTGAAAGAAGTTTTTCCAAATTGAAATTGATTATGGAAAACTGATGAGTGGGTAGTTGGGAGGTAACGAAAATGGTTCACTGAGTAGGTAGGTAGTTAATCTAACAATCATTAAATTCATTTTATGTCAATAACTGGGTGGATGAAACCAATTGGTTGCTCACCAGAGTTATTCTCCACACTAGTATTTATATACTGTGTGGGAGGAGCGTGCTCGGTAGTGGAGATACATTACCGCTCAACCAACCGAGGAATAAACCAAGACAACGCTGGTACGAGAAGCCCCGCGAAGAGGAGAACAAAGGGAGAACGAAAACGACGAACGGGGCGAGAGGACGTACCAGCAAAGTGCGCTCTCGAAAACATAACCGGAGAAGGGAGACACTCCGATAACAAACAGTAAGTGACTAATTGAGTTTTTACACCAGTAAGTTATAAGCATTAAATTAAGCTGGGTCAGACAAGTTAGGCCTACATTGTGGCCTAAGACCCACCATCAACTCATAGCTTAACAAAGGTGAAGGTAGATTGCCCTAACCTAATTCTTTGAGGAATCCTACTGTGGACCTCAATTTATCTGCCCGCTCTGGACCATTTCCGGAATCTCTAGGCTGACCCCTCTAGGCTAGACTTGATCTACTCTATAGTTAGACTGGAGATATAAGGGTGGGTTAATTGTGGACCAATTCATACAGAGCATTTTTCGCATTGGTGGTCCGTGTGTGGGGAATTTACAAACCTTAAGCTTACTTAACAAAAATTGCAGAATTAGGCTAAATAGTCTAGCCTAAGCCTAACCTGAGCAAGCCTAATTAGGTCTACAACCTAGGGCCTAACTAGGAAACATTTACATTTAAGGAGTCTCATTCTCTTATAAGCTTAGACCTGACTGACATAAGTACTTGGGGGGGATTAAACCAAATTTAAACTTGACTGTTTTGTCTGTGCTCTCTCTTCTCTGGTAATTTCTTCTTGTCCTCTATTTCATTACGATCCCCAGTTAAACAATTTTGACTTAGACATGGACAGTGCAGAATTGAAAAAGTTAAAAAAGAAAAGGGGGGCAAAGTTGGGAGCTGTTACAAAGGCTGTGAACACTTTTAACAATATTACACAACCAGGTAAGAAAAATATAGAGTGTGTAATTATTAAATTAGAAATTAAAAAGAAGGAAATAATAGCCATTAATGAGAGTATTTCAGAGTTAGTTGAATCCGAAATGGCTGAAGAACAATTGATAGACCTTTACGCTGATGATGATGATCAGGTAAGCTCAATTGAACAGCAAATAAGGGAACTACGGTCTCGGTTGACTGACTTAACACCAAAAAAACCTAATTCTGATTTTAATCAAAGTAGGGCTAACCTTCAACAAAATTTAAGTGGCATGCAAAATCCTGAGTCACAAGAATTGAGGGCTCAGTTACCCATTTTGCAAATACCAACATTTGAAGGGGACACGGTACAATTCCCATCTTTCATTGACAAATTTGAGAATTTAATAGGTAATAAACCTTATATTTCAACTGTTGAAAAGTTTAGTTACTTAACTAGTTCCCTTAAAGGCCCAGCCTATAACCTGATAGCCTATTTACCAGCCGTAGGGGATTCATATGAAGTAGCTATTGATCTTTTAAAACGTAATTACGTTAATAAAGATGTGATTATATATGAATTATCTCAACAAATTTTTGAATTTGCACCCATAAAAGATAACCATAGTGATATGGAAATTTTTTATACAAAATTAGAAGCTATTATAGGACAACTGGTTAGCAATGAGATAGATATTAAAACTTCATCTTGGCTTATACAAAGCATAGTACTTAGGTGCCTTCCTTCGAGGGTTAAAGATAATTTAATTCTAAAGACGGGAGAAAATTATCCTAATTTAGCACAAATAAGACAACACTTCCCCAATATCCTAACTAATTACAACTTGAGAGATTTTCCAACACATAAGACCCAGACTATGGATAAACCAAAGACTGTTCCCAGAGACCAACTAGCTACAGCCAAACAGACAAAACTTGATACTGTAGAATCAAATGTGACCAACTACAAAACACGAACACCTACATTACAGAACTTTAATGTAACTGCTGCCTCAACTTACACACCATATTGCAAATTTTGTGCAAGTAATGAACACAGTAGTACTGGGTGTGACAAATATTCAGATTTTAACCAAAGGGCTAAAAGATGTGAACAGTTGAACCTGTGTAAAAAGTGTACTGGCCAGGGACATTATAAGAAAGACTGTAAATCTAGGTTAAGATTCAAGTGTAAGTTTTGTAAAAGTTTACGACATGTCTCATCAATGTGTGATTCACCAAAGTGTCCAAATAATAGTACTCAAACTCAAAAGATACCTCCCCCAAACAAAGGTAATCAAGAAAATGCCACTTTCATGGGACATTCTGCTTGTTCAAACAATGTAACAAGAAACACTGAGATTCTTTTACCAACTATTACTTTGGACTTAGTGAATAGGGAGGGTAGTACCACTCCAGTGAGATGTCTTATAGATTGTTGTTCTCAACAAACATTTGTTTCAAAAAATGTAGTTAATAAATTGGGTTTGACACCAAACCCGAATGAACAAAACCTCAATATTGCGTCCTTTGTTAAGGATAACTCGGACAAAAATAGCTATAAGACAATTGACCTGGAACTACATTTAGAAAGTAAATTCAAGAAAATTGAAGCAGTTATTATTTCTAAAGTAGGACAAAACAAACTGGTTATACCCAAACTAGAACAAACCATAAATCATTTGAAAAAACACTACAAAATAGCTGATAGACATATCACTAACAACACAATAGCTAACATTGAAATGCTAATAGGGGCAGATTATATTAATCTTATTCATAAGGGCATAGTAGAGATAGGTAATGGTATAGCTATTCAGACTCCATCAGGGATAGCCCCTTTGGGTGACCTATCAGAATACAACCTAGACCTAAACCAAAACAGTGCATGACCAACAAATACTATGTGCCTCAACTCAGTCCTACATAACACCTGCAAGAATAGCAACACTTTGAATAATATTATCTCAACTGAGAACATTAATTCATCATTATCAAATGAAACTTTGGATGAGGCAATTCAAACTTTATGGTTGCTAGAATCTGTGGGTATACATGACACACATCAAACTTCAGAAGATCAGTTAATGGTAGAAAGATTTGAAGACACCATTCAGTGTAAAGACAATAGTTATTTTATTGAGTTACCTTGGAAAATAAATTGTCCAACTTTAAGAGATAATCTCAAAGTAGCTAAAGGACATTTATATAAAGTAATGAAAAAACTCAAACAAGAAAATAATGTAAAAATATATAATGATGTCTTCAAAGAACAGCTACAGAAAGGCTTCATTGAAGAAGTAACAGATAACCCTTTTAAAAAAGATGGTTGTCATTATTTAACCCACAGGGGGGTTTATCGACAAGATGCCCCAACAACAAAACTCAGAGTAGTATATAATTGTAGCCTCAAAGACAGTGATAAACACAGTTTGAATGATTGCTTGATTGAGGGTCCTAATCTCATTTCTGACCTTGTGAAGATCTTACTGAGGTTCAGGTTAGACAAATATGCTGTACAAAGTGACATTTCGAAGGCATTTTTGAGAATAAATCTTAAAAATGAATATGATAAGAACCAACTTAGGTTCTTATGGTTCAAGGATCCATTTGATTTGAATAAAGGGTTCATAACCTATAGATTTAATGTTGTGTTGTTTGGAGCCAATTGCTCACCTAGCCTATTAGCATTGACAATTAAACATCATTTAAACCAGTTTAATAACTCTCTAACATTGAACTTCCTTAAGGAACATTTTTACGTAGACAATCTAATAGGCTCAACGACAACAAAATCTGAATTATCTGAAGTCTATGAACACTCTCAAAACATTATGCAACAAGGTAACTTTGAACTTAGAGAGTGGATTTCAAATAATGAGGATTTAAACAAAAAGATTTTAAAAGATAATATGGTCTTACTGAGCCATCAGACAGAGTTAAAACTTTAGGTATGAACTGGTATTTGGATGCAACTTCTAACAGTCATGATTCAATCTGTACTAAAGGTTTTAAACTTGATGAGGAAGCAAATACTAAAAGACAAATATTATCAGAGGCTTCCAAAATTTTTGATCCTATGGGTCTATTCCTGCCTTCAACAATAAAATCAAAGATTCTCCTCCAAGAAATTTGGAGGACAAATGTTGGGTGGGATGATCCAATAACAAATGAAAATAAAAAATCTTGGAAGAAGTTAGCTACTGATTTAACAAAAGTGCAGAACATTAAAATTCAAAGGTGCTGTGGGTTTAGGGATAAGCCCCAGAGGCTTCATGTGTTTGCTGATGCAAGCACACAAGCTTATGGGTGCTGTGCGTATCTTGTAAGCCCTACAGAAAGTCATCTAATTTATGCAAAAGGGAAAGTTGCACCTCTCAAACCTACCCGAACCATACCTCAATTGGAACTATTGGCTGCTACATTAGCCATTAAAACCATTTCATTGCTTAAGGATGCTTACTATGATGTGTTCATAACTAATATCCACGTCTGGCTTGACAGTCAGATTTGTCTTGCATGGATACGGAATGATAGCATTAATAGTAAGAATATCTTTGTAAGAAATAGGCTAAAAGAAATAGCTGACGCTAATGAAAGCCTACAAGTAAACTTTCACTATGTTCCAACTAAACAGAATCCAGCAGACTTTCTGACCAGAGGTTTATCCTACAAGTTGTTGAAGTCAAACAAAACTTGGTTTATGGGACCTAAGTGGCTCTGTAATACAGACTAATGGCCTGTGGAACAAGTTAACTTGACATTAAATTTAATCTTTTCAAATGAAAAGGTTGAACCAATCACTAATTATGAAAAGTATTCTGATTTCAACAAACTTGTTAGGGTGACAGCCTACTGTTTGAGGTTTGCTCACAACTGTTTAGCTACAATTAACAAACAGCTAAATAAAAATAATCATAATTATACAGAGGTTGCAACCCAATACTGGATAGGCCAAGCCCAACAAAAAGAGTACAATAAAGAGTTAGAATTCTTAACTAATGGGAAACAAACAAAAGAACCTGTACCATCAGTAGTTGTGGATCTAAACTTGTTCAGGGATGAGGAAGGCCTTCTAAGGTGTAAAGGGAGATTAGACAAATCAAAACTGTCATACAAAAGCAAAAATCCAATCCTTTTACCTAGATTTAGCTATTTGACAACATTAATAATCAGGAAAACACACAATGATGTATATCATATGGGGGTACCACAGACACTAACTACATTAAGAAAAACTTATTGGATACCCAAGGGAAGGATCACTGTTAAAACAGTCCTGAGTGAGTGTGTTACATGTAGGCGTATTCATGCTAGGCCCTATAGGAAACCAAATCCTCCTGCTTTGCCAGAGGAGAGAGTTACTCTCAACAGACCCTTTGAGACTGTAGGCATTGACTATACAGGAGCATTGACTGTAGGGGTGGGTGACACTGAACAAAAAATGTACATTGTACTGTTTACATGTGCAGCCTCACGAGCTGTTTATTTGGATGTTGTGGAGGACCTAACAGCAGAATCTTTTGTTGCTGTCTTTAAGAGATTCTGTGCACGACATTCAGTACCCAAGACAGTTTGGACTGACAATGCTACATATTTCAAAGCTGGTGAACAAGTCATCCACGACTTGTTAAGCAATGAAATCACACAATTATATATACAAAATACAAACATAAAGTGGAAGTATATTCCGGTTGCCTCTCCTTGGTATGGTTCTATCTGGGAGAGGAATATACAGACAGTAAAGAATTGCTTGAAGAAAGCAATTGGCAAAAAACAGATACACTTATTTGGGTTACTCACTCTCCTGGCTGAGATTGAGAACATCATTAACAATAGACCACTCACTTATGTGAGTGACAACATTAATGACCCAGAACCATTAACTCCAAATCATTTGATTCGGGGAGAACAAGTTAGTCTCCTGCCGGACTACAATATAGACTCTTCAGAAGACCCAAACTGGACTCAACGACATGATGAGCTCCAGACTAAGTTACAACATTTAACTAGAGTTAAAGCTCATTTCATTAAACAGTGGAAAACTGAGTACTTGATGGGTCTAAGGGAGAGACATAAACAAATGACTAAGAAGGATTGGTCTGACACAATTAAGGTAGGGGACCTTGTTCTCATACATGACAGTACTCCAAGACAATACTGGCCTCTGACTAGAGTTTCAGAACTCAGACCAGGGGCAGACGGGGTAACAAGAGTGGTCAAATTAAGGACTTCAACGGGTGACACAACAAGAGACATTTCTCTTTTGTACCCTTTAGAGTCTGGACCCAAAACAATGGACTTTGGAGAACCTTCTCCACTGACAGTAACAACTGGAGACACTGAACTTCCAGTAACTATTCCTTTGACAGTAGGAGTGGTAACGCATCCTACTACAACATTGACAGACACAAGACCTCAGCGACAAACAGCATTAAAAGCGCGACTATTTTTACAACAAAAAATAGATGCTGGGGAATTGTAATTTTATCTTCTAACTTTCATTTTTTCTTTTCTTATGGTAAAGACCATAGACAGTTTCATCCTATGGATGTATATTTTCTCTTCTAATTAAATGCTACACCTTCTCCATGAGAAGTTGAGGATAGGCACTGTTAATCAGATTAACAGGCATTTACAGTTAAACAGTTAGCTAGTCTACACTCAGACAAAAATTGGTGACATTGACACCAAAATTTTTATCTCCCGGGGCCCCCAGTATATGGAAAACTGATGAGTGGGTAGTTGGGAGGTAACGAAAATGGTTCACTGAGTAGGTAGGTAGTTAATCTAACAATCATTAAATTCCTTTTATGTCAATAACTGGGTGGATGAAACCAATTGGTTGCTCACCAGAGTTATTCTCCACACTAGTATTTATATACTGTGTGGGAGGAGCGTGCTCGGTAGTGGAGATACATTACCGCTCAACCAACCGAGGAATAAACCAAGACAACGCTGGTACGAGAAGCCCCGCGAAGAGGAGAACAAAGGGAGAACGAAAACGACGAACGGGGCGAGAGGACGTACCAGCAAAGTGCGCTCTCGAAAACATAACCGGAGAAGGGAGACACTCCGATAACAAACAGTAAGTGACTAATTGAGTTTTTACACCAGTAAGTTATAAGCATTAAATTAAGCTGGGTCAGACAAGTTAGGCCTACATTGTGGCCTAAGACCCAGCATCAACTCATAGCTTAACAAAGGTGAAGGTAGATTGCCCTAACCTAATTCTTGTGAGGAATCCTACTGTGGACCTCAATTTATCTGCCCGCTCTGGACCATTTCCGGAATCTCTAGGCTGACCCCTCTAGGCTAGACTTGATCTACTCTATAGTTAGACTGGAGATATAAGGGGTGGGTTAATTGTGGACCAATTCATACAGAGCATTTTTCGCATTGATAAAAAGTTTCTTTCGCTCGACCATGAGTCAGACAAGATTGACAAATCTGGCTTTACTTTCAATTGAACATGAATATGCAAAAAAGGTGAATTTTGATGAGGTCATTGATCAATTTGCAGAAATTAAGGCTCGAAAGCAGAGACTGTGAATCCTCTCTATTTACCTTTGAAGAATAGGCTGAGCGTTGAAACTGGATTTCCTGTTTTTTGTATAAAATAAAATGCAGTATTACCCGTTCACTGAATTTTTAGTGTCCTGCATTTTTCTTATTACCAATTTGCTTATGACAGTACTGTACTGTTTAAAAATCTACTTGCAAACATAATATACTTTTCTGCGTGTTTAAATTTTAAAATTATTTATGGGGGGTGCCAAAGGAAGGATCCGCCCCGGGTGCCAAATACTTTAGGTACGCCCCTGTGGCATTGACAACTTTGATGCAGTTATTCACATTAGGTAACCATTTATTGGGGGCAAATATAAAAAGACATGGTCGTGTCAGGATCGTCAGGATGATCAGTCTGCTCTTCGTTTGCGTTTTGGGTCAATGGATTGTTGCAATCCAAGCCGCTGCCACATGCACAGAACATTGTTCAAGGGATCCCGCGTCCCATGCAGCCGCAGCGACCCCCCCTGCATGCTGATTGTGATTCACACCCACATCTGATTAGCTTCAGAACTTCATCTGGTGCTAAGCACACTCCTTCACCAACTGTTTTTGGGATGAGAACTCTGTTTGTTTCGTCTCTCTCCCACCTATAATGCACAGGATCAAGTGGTAGTGGGTCACACTTTAGTGCATCGAGCCAGTTCGCCACAGTGTAGTGGGCTTTGAGCACATTTTGATGGAAAATTTCAGTTGTTGGTGGTAGCAGGCCTGGATTAACCATTAAGCAAAATAAGCACGTGCTTAGGGCACCAAGGGAAGGGGGCACCACAGAGTTTTAATAAAATAAAATTAATAAATAAAATTAAAAAACAGGTTATATTTAATACAGTTGTGGGGTCTGGCCTGGGGGATGGCCTGGAAGAAAACTGAATTTTTAATCTATTATTTCACATTCAGCACTTATTGAGTCTTAATGTCTTGTCAGTTAGACAATGGAAGGGTCGAGGGGGAACCATTGTTGGGCTGTGCTTAGGGCATCAGTTGGCCTTAATCCGGCCCTGGGTGGTAGAGAACATAGTTTGGGTGCAGCAGTTCCCGACTTCCCTGTCTTCTGAGCCCATACTCGCTGACGACACTCAGTAAGAGATGAGGATTTCTTATCCCCATAGCATGCAACAATGAACGCTGTTGCCTTTTTCTCGATATGGTCAAAGCATGCATCAAGGGACCCCAGCTTGTCTAGCTTCCGACCCTTCTTGGCTGTGGCAATGGCAGTGGCTTTGCCGATGCCATGTATTGCTGCAACTGTGTCACAACCACTCAAAGCGTGTAGTTTGAGGATTTGTGAGATGATGTCTGTGCTGGGTTACAGTTGCTCGGATGTCCACTGATTTTCTGCCACGCACTGAAGACTTCATAATCATGGGACAGCCTAGTTTCTTAAATTCATAGAAGTGAGTCAGCATGGCAAACACGTCTGTGTCATCACAAATGATGGAGATGCGGGCATCAGAATCTTTCTCAGCATGTGCGATAGCGTGTTGTGTTATTATCACGTCAACCTCTTCATGAGATGATGAGAGCTCCAATGCTGCTCGACTCCTGCCTCGCACAATGGAAGTCGGTATGGTCTGCCATCCTGCAAGCACTAGCGCATGGTCTTGGGTTACAGTTGCGAGATACTCACTGTCAGCAAGGATTTGCTCACAGAGCAGCCTGTTTAGTTGCTCCTTGTTCACGGTGCACGAGAGAACAGCGTCTCTTGTAGGCAATCGGGTGTTGAGGTCCAGCTTGTGAACTCTGCTGCTCTTGCTTCTCACTGCCCGAGTGCTTGATTTCGGAGAGAAATCATAGTAACGATCAAAATCTAGTACTACAGATGCATGAGAAAGATGTTTCGGTAGCCATACTTTGAAGGTTTGGATAAATGTAGCAACTGTGCCACTAGCAGGCCAGTCGACTGTCCACAAAACAGCTGACACATCCATGATAACAACTGCTGGTCGACCCCATGTTCGAGAGGATGTTTCCACTCCCAAGTTCTGCTTCAATGCGGACTTAGCTGCAGTTCTCATTAAGTCATCTAAACCCTATAGAACTACTCAGTCTCGCCCAAAACCATAAAAACGACAGTAAGATCACCAAAATATCTCCACGACTGCCCGGGATATGGGATATGCCTTATTTCGGGGGACGTTTGACCTCCAATGACCTTGAGTATTGACGAATGTGGGTCAAAACGACTCCCAATGTATTTGCAACCCCTCCAGATCGACTCATCATCCTAAAAACCCTTAGAAATGACACCAAGATCATCAAAATCCATCGAGTATTGACCAGGATATGGGATTTTTCAGTTTCGCCGGCCATCTTCGAAAATGGCGGCCATATTGAAAAAGCCAAGCGGGGATCAGGTGTACACCCGATGGATTCTTGAATGGGGTGGTATAAGCTTTCAAAATATGTAAAAAATTTCTTTATAACAAACAATGCAGGGTTCCAGTAAAATCAGGGTCTGTGCTACCGGACTAATACTGAAGAAAGAAGCAAATTTGAGACTTTAACTTAAACTCCAAGACTATAAATTGGAAAGAAATCAGATCACACATGGCTCAAATAGAGTGAAAAATAGTTTTCGAGACTAAAACAACCGAACAATTGCTAACACTGTTAGAGGAAAAGACGATGGAAATTTTAGAAAAATATGCTCCGAAAGCTTAGTCAAAAGGAAAGAGGAACTGGTGCGAGACAAAAGCGAACAATTTTCCGCAAAAGAAAGAGTAGCGGAGAAGTTAGTTAATTGTAGAGGTAATAATACCAGAAAAGTAATACAAGAAAAACTGGAGAGTATCGATAGGGCCATACAGCGAGGGAAGAGGAAAAGGCGGTAGAAGTAATAAAGAATAATCCAAAATACTTCTATAGCTATCCGAAAAGAAAAACAAAAACGCACGCCACTATCGGGCCCTTAAGGAAAGGAAATAATGAACTAACCGACGATCTAAAAGAAATATGTGAAACATTGAGAGTCCAGTATGAATCAGCCTTCAGTACTCCAAAAAGTGACAAAGCAACACCCGACAGACACTTTCTTTGAAGAGAAATTGCATGGAGATTGTATAACAGGATTTTAATTTTACGCCAGAAGATATAGCGCGAGGTATAGGACAACTGAAATCACACTCAGCTGCAGGTCCAGACAAATGGAACGCATTATTGATTAAAAACTAAAAATAAAATAGCCATACCCGTATACTGGATATGGAGAAGATCCCTAGACTCTGGGGAAATACCGAGTATCTTGAAAAGAGCAAACATTGTCCCATTATATAAAGGAGGGGACAGATCTCAAGCAAAAAACTATAGACTGGTGTCTTTGACGTCCCATCTTACCAATGTATTTGAAAGAATAGTTAGAGAGGAAATCTATGACTTCTTGGAAACACTGGAAAGATTCAACGAAAACCAGCACGGATTCCGATCAGGAAGATCATGCCTATCACAACTTATAGAGCACTATAACGATATCCCAGACGCACTTGAAGGCAATGAAAACTATAATGTCATTTTCACGGATTTTGCTAAAGCTTTCAACAAATGCGATGATGGTATGATAGCGCATAAAATGAAACATATGGGAATAATCGTTTTTTTTCCGAGGTCCGGTGCTTGTCTCCCCGAGCAACTGATACAATGAAAAAGCGGATAACAGGCAAAGTGGGAAAATGGATCTACAACTTCCTCAGAGAACGTCTACAGGTCGTTAAAATTCAAGGTATAACATCATCAGAATCGGAAGTACGCAGCTCAGTACCACAAGGAACAGTATTGGCCCCGCTCCTTTTCATTATCATCTAACAAACAGACAATGAAGTAAACAGCAACAGTATAGTAACATCCATTGCAACGATACAAGATCAGCAGAAAAATCGGCGATGCAAAAGAGGTGGAGGTCTTGCAAAGGGACACAAACAGAATATATAAATGGTCAGAAGACAACAACATGACATTTAACACCGAGAAATTTCAGCTCTTGAGATATGGTAGAAATGAGGAACTTAAACAGGCAGCATATTATATTCCGACAGACAGGAAATTCAGAGAAGCACGAAAGCCATAGATTTAGGGGTCATAATGACCGATGATGCCAAATTCGAGACAAAATCAGATAGCAATAAACAAAGCAAAAAGAGTCGCGGGGCAGGTACTAAGAACCTTTAAAAAAGGGACAGAACAGTGATGATCCCCCTGCTAAAAACATTGATTATACCAAAATTTGAATATTGCTCAGTCTTGACGTCTCCATACAAGAAAGAAGAAATTAATAAACTAGGAGATATTCAGAGACATTTCACAGCCAAGATCGGTGGCTACAAAGAACTAAACTACCGGGAAAGACTACATAAACTAAATCTGTACTCCTTCAGAAACTGAAGAAGAAGAGAGGTACACCATACATGGAAAATGATCGAAAAACTGGTACCAAACCTCAAACTAAATCCACTTACCATCCAAACAACACTAGGAAATAGGAAAAGCAGGATGTGTAGTGTTCCCAAATTAAAGGTCCGACAAGGGATCTCCTCAACACCGAAGGAAAACAGCTTGGTTATCAGGGGTCCAAGACTTTTTAACCAGCATCCAAACGACTTCAGAAACGTTACAGGGGTCAAAGTTAGTCTTCAAAGGAAGACTAGATGCCTGGCTGAGGATGGTACCAGATGAGCCAGGTGTGTCTGGTTATGTGCGGTGGAGAGCGGAAGAGAGCAACTTGCTTCTCCACCAAGCCAGGCCTAGAGGCGGAGCCACCAGCTTGACCTTCGTGTGAAGAGAGACCAACGCACGGAACTGCTACGAGGTTACGAGGTGTATATATATGTGTGTGTGTGTGTGTGTGTGTGTGTGTGTGTTTTACTTCATAAACGTGTGTATATGAGGCGCTCCGGACCAACCACAACCTGCCAAGCGCCAGTGGGACCAGAATTGAGTTATTTATACCACTATATTCCCCCACCCTTCCTCTATCTTGTAGCTGAGTCAAGGAGCAGATTGTGGACCTGTACGTATGGTCGAAACCAATCAAATATCGTTATTAGTTCAAAAGTTATGGCATTTTGCAAGTTGACAAACTTTAACTGCATTTTTCTCCATTTTTAAATTTTGGCAGCTTGTGGTCCGGAGCCTCGCATATATTCAGGGTAATTTCATAATGATATTAGTAACTGTTTCACTTATATTTCTGTAAATATTTCTTTTACTTTACATTGAAACAACAGAAAAAAATCCTCGAATGCAGCAACCAAACTTTATTTGGACCACTAGACAAATGTAATTGATTCAACCCAATACTTTTATTCAATTAACAATTACTATCAGAAAATTGAGTTTGGTTAGTATATTGATCGCATGCATGGGTGAATTATAAAGCCTAATCATTCGGGAGGGTCAGAAACTGGCACAGTGCTCAAGCCAGCTAAAACGGGTCATTGCTCTATCTTCTGTATTATTATTGTTGGCATCATCGCGGCTTGAACCCCCGACCTCAGTCTCTTCTATATTCGCTAGAAAGAAGACAGAGGTACACCATAATATACGCGTGGAAAATAGTAGTGAAACTAATACCCAACTTCAAAATGAATCTTATAATCATCCAAAACTAAAAGCCAAACGAGGGACATCCTCAATTCTGAAGGAAAATATTTTTGTTGTCAGAAGGCCAACACTATTTAATCAGTTACCTAAAATAATTAGGAACACCACAGCTATCGAGGTGGAGCCCCTCAAAAGAAGAACAGACACCTGGCTCAGGACAATTCCAGATGAGCGGGGTGTACTTGGCTACATGAGATGGAGGGCTCAAGAAAGCAATTTTCTCGTTTACCAATCTAGCTCTAGAGGAGGGGCCACAAGCTTGATGTCTGTATGGGGACAATCATCACACAAAACTTTTCCAAGGTTTGAAGGTATATATATATATATATATATATATATATATATATATAAAGTATAAAATGCTAATTAAAATTATGTCAATTCTGAATGCGTTTAGATTTCCTCCTTTATGTGGGTAGCACACAGTTCATGTGGATACCCTCTTCGAAATCTTCGCTGGCTTATCAAGAACCAACCCTCTTCCCGTTAGCTGGTGAGTGGTTAAATTGAGGGGAAACCTCACCTTTAAGGCAGTACATGCCTTTTAGGCATGTACATTAGCGTGTAGCGTCGTTGGGCAAAGTGTAACGGATCAAGAGGCACATTTCAGGTTTTGTACAATTGACCTCCCTAAATTCAAAAATGAAAACAAAATTTTTTTGTGACAAGTGCAACACCTTTTTCGCATGTGAAAATCGTGAAAATTGCTAGTTACCCATAACTTTTGGACACTTGCTTTCCTAGGGTTTGAGCTATCATTTGACCCCTTACAATGTACTGCTTTTCAGGAAAAATGGAAAAATTTATTTTTGGAATAAACATATACACTGTAGGTAGGTAGGTAGGTAGACTAGATAGTTTTATTTAGTAAATGATACATTAAAATCTTGTTTAGTTTTGAATGACGGCATAAAGTCACGGGATTTAAGTACTGCTCTAATGTAACCATCTCTTGAATCCTTTCCATACACTGCCCCAGACGCTTCAGTTACCATCCTAACACAGCGTTCTACACCTTGGGAGTGACATGGTATCCGGACAACAAGGGGCTCTTCAGTGATCTTATCGAGTTGTTCGACAGAGAACTGCTTCGTGAGTGGTGGTTCCATTGTGCACTCCTCCACTGGTGGAAGTAAATCTTTCAAATTCTGAGCACTTTGTTTGATCTTTGGTGGCCGAAATTCTCTGACTTGCTGTTGAGCAGGTTTGGGAGCTCGTCGAATGGTCTTGATTACATCGATGGCCAATTTCCGGTTTGCTTGATCTGCATCTGCAAGCATTGCCAGTAGAACATTTTTAGGGTGAGCCCAATATGCATTCCTTTGGATCACAGGCCATGTGACAGTCTTGCTAGCTGGTGGCAGTAATCGTAGCAGCTTGATTTGCTCCAGGAAATGTTTTGGGCCATCTGTGCACCTTGGATGGCACTTGATGCTAAACCACATGGGTCCATAGTGGCACACGACAAACTGTGTTAGTGAATACAGTTCATCACTTGGCTGCGCCATCGCTACATATAGCCGACAAATTCTGCTGGTAGTTGTAACCCATCTTGCATGGGAGATTGGTCCAGGCTTCTCTCGTAGAAGATCTTCATTAATGACACCAGTCCTTATCGCTTTCATCATTCTGTAGAGGTAGGCTTGGTCACAACTCAATTCAGTAAGGTTAACATCCGGGAGAGTGTGGCCATCAGCAATACATTGAATTCCTCTAGAGGAAAGTGGCAAACTTTCACATGTGGCCAAAGCTTTGCCAATTGGTCCTTTCCATTGAGTTGCAGATTCTGTTGGGCCGATGAGTTCCTTGCACAAGTTGCGCAGTGGGAGTTCATTTAAATGCAGACTACAGATGAACCAGTGCAAAGGGCGACCCAGGCGGCACTCTAGCAGGTGTATTGCTCCACTTCTGTGCCCTGTGTTTGTGGCTGTGCTGTCGGCTCCCACTGCAATTATCTTGTCTGCAATACCCATTTCTTCAATCGCATTTTGAAGTCCATCCGCAATGACAGTGCCAGTTCCTCGTTCCAGGGTCAGATGGCTTAGATAGAAGGTTCCAGGCTCTCCGACCAGCACATAGTGGTCCTCAACTTTCTTTGTGCTGTATCATTTGTTCCCCTTTTTCTCTTTGACAAGTGTCATGTCTTTCTGCCCATCAAAAAATAAAGCAGTGACTTCCACATCGTGGTAAGTTACTGCTTCCTTCAGATCACTTCGTACCTTCTGCCGTGCTCTCCATACTTTGTGGTGGTCAATTACGTTTATCTGATCATCAGAACTAATGATGCTATAGTCAACCAATATTGCAGTGCTGATAGCTGCAGCAGCCCTGTTCGATACACCATACTGGTCAGCTTCCAAAGCAACAGTGGGAATCGGTGTGATGTTCCTGTCCTCCTGGGCACTATCACCTATCCACTCATCACCAACACTTTCACCACTGGAGTCTGCTTCTGCTTGAGCTGATTCGACCACATCTGCAGAGGATGCTACCTCTTGCCGTTCCGTTTTTCTTCTATTCTCTTCTTCTTGTCTTTCTTGCATCCGATCCTCTCTTGACTTCCTTCTCTCCATCATCTGAGTCACATTCGTATCCACCCGACTGATCTGCATGATCCATGTGGTTCTCTGGTCGATCAGAAAGGCATGCTCTCGTCGTGGAACTTTCATTTCTTTTTCACAGTGGCATGCAGACAGATCATCGTATTGGCAGACAGCTATGTCAAACAATTGATTCAGGCTTTCCTCGAACTTCTTGGTTTTTGTGGCCTGCTTGCCTTGCTTCGATGCTTGTGAGCCTTTTTCCATCAATCGGAGCAGCTTGGTCTTCACATTCTTGATTGGCTGTGATGGAATGTTAGCACGATTCCAAAGGTCAATGAGTGTTTGGCATACCTCCGGAAGAATCTCCCTGTTGCTGGTGTACTTGTTCTCCTTCAAGAAGAGGAACTGCCTTGCAACTTGTATACGGGTTGGAAGTTCAGACAGAGGAAACTCTGATAGTGGAGAACCAAAGACAATGTGGCTGGCAGATCCCCGTGTTCTTTGCGTGCTCATTGTACCAGCAAAACTCAACAAGTATCACACAGGAACACTGAAACAAAAACACAAAAGTATAAATAAAAAATATATATGATTATGAGTATATATATATAAGGCTTGGTTTATTGGTAAACAATAAGTTTACCAATATATATATATATAAATATACTGCACACACATATGTATTATGTATATAAATATCCATAGGTATATATATACACACCCTAAGACATATAACAAACTTATAAACAATGTAAAACACAACAAAACAAAACAAAGAAATGTGTATAATGTATATATCACAAAACGCACCTTTCGTTAGTACTTGGGGTTTTTGAACACCCCATCCACAGAAAAAACATTTGTTTCTCTCAAGCGAGCTAGCGTAGAACTAAGAAATTCCAGGGGATGACTTACTGAGAATAATTAGAAAGCTGCCAGAAGTACCATGTCAGTCAGTGTTGCCAACTGTAATTAACAAGAATTTTGTATTTTTTACATGCGAAAAAGGAGGTGTTCTGCTTGTTGCAGAATTTTTTTTATTTCTTTTCTGAAATCAGCAAGGTTGATTGTACAAAACCTGAAATGTGCCTCCAGATCGCTGATGACGCTACACGCTAATGTACATAGTATACGAATATACATAATCGATTTGCTATACTCACTTGATTAAGTTAAATGTTTTTACTTTGGTTGAAGAGAAAAACTAAGTGTGGTACACGTTTCCACCTTGGGGAAGAGACGCGTTGCCAAAAAATAACCGTTGCGCATAACAGACAAATTAACTATTATAGTCCTCGGGGTACCTGACCCCCATGATGCGGCGACACATTCACTCCTATTCGGTGTTATCTTTTGTTTCACTTTCCTCCTACACGGAAAATAGGTACTACTTTGTTGTAGGAGTTGTTTATTTTAGTTAAATTTAGGTTAGGTTAGGTTAATCTAACCTAACCTAAAATATAATAAAAAAAAAAAATGTGTGTGTAAAAGCCTGAGGCAGCATGAAATATAGTAATTTGACTGAGTTTTTCAATTCAAATCCTAACACTAACGAAATTCGAAAATATAATCCTTATATAGGGTAAAAACGCTAAACTTTTTAATGAAACCCCTCCCTACCTTATCGCAAGCGTAAGTGATTAAAATTTTGATGAAATAAAAGACATTACATGTTGGAATTAATGTAATTTCAATGACCACCGACAAAAATGTGGGAGGAATTTAGCGATTTAGGTATATATATATATATATATATATATATATATATATATATATATACAGGGCTATTCATAATGATTCACCTGATTTCAAATGAGAATATTTTTAATGTTACAAATACAGAGTGATTTGTGGCACATCAACCAAAAGAAAAACTGTCCAAATTTTGTCTCTCACCTCATAAATGCTCTATGTGACTTCCCCTAGTTACACGAGCAACGTCGACACGATAGTCGAATTCCTCCCATACTCGCTCCAGCATGTCCGTTGTCACTGACTCTACGGCAGTAACAATGCGAGTTCGGAGCTCATCCAAAGATGTGGGCAACGGTGGCACGTACACAGTATCCTTAACGTACCCCCAAAGGAAGAAGTAACGTCGACGAAACTCACGCTGCACTGTGACTACCGATTTACAGCTCGAAAACTGCAACACACAAAACGCCTTCTGCTGTGCGGACGCCATTTTCACACTGACTGTTTGTTGCTAGGCTAGGCCACGGCGTGACTTTGGAGCCCTCTCGCGGTGATCTTGTAAAACTCGAAGATTTCCTCTTTCATGTGGTGTATGCCCAGTTGATGCACGGTTGATAGGTACGGAAGTATTCTCAGTTGAAATCGGATGAATCAATTTAAATAGCCCTGTATATATACATTTAAACTGCAAACACGCAGTATAATTAACGTAAAGAACGACGCTTGTATAGGAGAATATTCCGCGCAAGATGAGAGAGAGAGAACGAAACAAATGAAAAAATGAGGTAACCACCCGGGAATCGAACCCGGGATCTCCCGATTGCCGGTCAGATATGATAACCATTACACCATGGGCCTCACTCAATCAAATGCCGTAATTCTTCTACATACGCGCAGAATTACAGCATTTGATTGAGTGAGGCCCATGGTGTAATGGTTATCATATCTGACCGGCAATCGGAAGATCCCGGGTTCGATTCCCGGGTGGTTACCTCATTTTTTCATTTGTTTCGTTCTCTCTCTCTCTCTCATCTTGCGCGGAATATTTATAATGTTATAATGTTATAATGTTACAGACCAACAAAGACCCTAGGATCCACTCATGGTTGGTCTACCTAACTGTGTTCGTAATTGTGTATGTCCTCCGTGGTAGCGGAGGGGACCTACAATTTTACGTGGGTTCCGAACCACAAGAACATAAGAAATTTATGCAAAAACTGCCTGTACATTGGCAACGACCAATTTTTGCATAACTAATTAATTATCAATTTAAAACTAATTAATTATCGATTTAAAACTAATTAATTATCGATTTAAAACTAAAGATAGAATCTCTGGATCCAGAGGATCAAGTCATAATAGACTACTATCCACAAATATGTTACACTCTATATCTATTTATAACCAACATGCAAATATATCAGATCCAAAGAATCCAGTCAATTTCACTACGGTATCCATCAATACTAGTACCTTGCCAACGAAAAATAAGTCACGGTCCATGTCGATTGCGGACCAAGTCAAAATTTACAATATACATTACAATATATATACTTAGGAGGAAAAGTGTAGGTGTGGCTGTAAAGACTGTACAGTAATGTAGAATGTGTGCACCCCCATTTTGGGTCTCCCATTTCAAGGTGTTTGTGGGGCAAGTGAAGATCATGAGTTTTTCAATACTTCACAGTACTATGGGGGGCACCGCTAGGCAGAGGAATCTCTTTAAATGGGGTGTGTAAGGACAGAGAGTATCCCCTAACCCAAGATGCTGCCTCCCTATATCCCACAACACTTGTGTTGAGCTGTGGGATCGATCACCACAAAGCCTTACTTTTACTACCTTAAACTATACCCAATCTATCAACATATTTGTCTAATCGATTTTTAAACATGTTTATAGAAGTGCTACTAATTACTTCTACCGGCAAACTATTCCAGCTATTTACTATTTTATGCGTAAAAAAGTTTTTGGCAACTGCTGTCTCGAACCTTCTACTTGTCAACTTACACCCGTTATTTCTAGTCCTATTATATTGAGATATTTCGAAAAAGCTATCTCTACCTACGTTATCGAACCCATTCATAATTTTGAAAACCTGGATTAGATCACCCCTTAGCCTCCTAGTCTCGAGTGTTGTCAATTTTAACTCCTTAAGCCTATCCTCGTACGACTTTGACCTAAGCGACGGAATCATCTTAGTTGCTAGTCTTTGAACTCTTTCGATTTTGTCTATATCTTTGCGCATATACGGATTCCAAAATTGGATCGCGTACTCCAAATGGGGTCTAACTAATGATTTATAAAGGGGAACTATAATATCGCGCGATTTGTACTCAAAATTTCGAGCTATAAAACCTAACACTTTGTTCGCCTTATTGACCGCTGCTGTACTTTGTTTCGCTACTTTTAAATCACCAGTGACTATAACTCCTAAATCTTTTTCCTGCTCTACGCTTGTTAAATCTTTCCCTGACATACTATACGCAAAATTACCGTTACGCGAACCTATATGCAAAATTTTGCACTTATCAACGTTAAATCTCATTTGCCATGTGACTGACCAATCGACGATTTTATTCAGATCTTCCTGGATTTTACCTCTATCTTCGTCATTAATCGCCCTACCACCCAGCTTCGTGTCAATCCGCAAACTTTGAAACTGTGCTGACTAGGCCGACATCTAAATCGTTAATATATATAAGAAAAAGCAAGGGGCCCAATACAGAACCCTGAGGAACACCACTCGCTACATTAGCCCAACACGACTCCGCTCCATCAACGACCACCCTCTGTTTCCTACCTCGCAACCATTCTTCTAGCCAATTTATTACTACACCCCTGATTCCATGAGCCTTAGTTTTTTCAATGAGTCTTTTGTGCGGCACGGTGTCAAACGCTTTTTGAAAATCTAAATACACTACATCAACCGCCCTATGTCTATCTCCTATTCTCCTATACAAGCGTCGTTCTTTACGTTATATATATATATATATATGATAAATAACTTAGTTTATGCCGATGATATGGTGTTAGTAAGTCCCTCTGTTAAAGGTCTGGATCGGCTACTAAACGTCTGCGAAGTGTATTCGCAGAAACATGATATTCTTTTTAATGTTACAAAAACTAAGGTTATGCAATTTCATCCTAAAAGCTGTAATCCGCCAGCTGATATAAGGTTTAAAATGAATGGTGAAGTAATTGAGGAAGTACAAGAGTTTAAGTATTTGGGTCAAACTATTACCAGCTCCTTGAGTGATGACTCGGATATAAGAAAACAATCTCGAAGCCTGTGTGCTAAAGCGAATATGACCATAAGGAACTTTCGATTCTGTACAAGTGAAGCTAAAGACACACTCTTTCGTACTTTCTGCAGTAATATATACGGACAGCAACTCTGGGTGAATTATAAAAAAGGTTCTGGCAGAACCCTAAATTTGCTGTACAACAGGTCTTTTAGACTCTTACATAAATTACTCCCGAGATGCTCAGCTTCGCAAATGTTTGCTACCCGCAATGTCCCGAGCTTCCCGGAGGTAACAAGACGTGCTCAACACAGTCTAATGCAAATAATTAAAAAGTCAACCAACCCGATCATCCAAGCTATCCATGAGTCCTGCCATTTATCCTCTAAGCTATGGACTTCTTGGTACGAAAACGTCTGTCTGTAGCTCCACTTAACTTCGACAGTGCAGTATTATTTCTAATCAATTGTATATATTTCTATCCTTAGTATACGAACTGTCATTGTATTAATAATATTTGTCATATGGACTATAGTCTGCCAATAAACCTTTTCATTTCATTTCATTTCATACATATATATATATATATATATATATGTAGCGGATCGACAAGAAATAGACCAACAAATAGACAGACAAATTCTTCTTTCCACACCTTCATCAAACATCCTCAAAGACACACGTGGGCAAGGAATCAGAAAACAATGAAAGCGTCTGTTTTCCTCCAAAGGCCCGCCAAAAGCGAGCCCTTAACAACTAAAGGACGCGTGCACAAGGCGTCTCAAGTTTGGCGCGAAAGTCCGCGTCACAGGAACTACATATAAAAGCGAGTTTCCACTCACACTCATCCTCACTTATTTGCTCTCCACCTTCACGAGCAACACTCGTCCGTCAACCGTCCTCCGGCTTCATGCCGGAGGAGCGGCCTGCTGCTTCCCTCAAGGCCTTCTACAGACCGCCTGCAGAAGCAATCCTTCGAGGCCCAGCGCCGTTTCGACTTCCGCCGGTTTGCTTCTCAAGCATCACCTCAATTCTACAACAAGCGAATCAACACTGGAGGCGACCGGCATCTCCTCAGGCCTACAGTCTACAAGGGTCAGCATCTCCTCAGGCCTACAGTCTACAAGGCCTGACCGACACGACCAACACGTAAGCGACCAGCTTCAATAGGACGATCAACGACACTTCGAGCCTACAGCAATAGGTTCACTCAACACTCTTCAACAGAGGTTTCATCGTCCCGGTAAGATAAGTACATCTTTTCTAAGTACTTTCGTGAAGCCTACATTAGCCTACCGCCGAACGGTAGACTATACCCCAAGTGTAATTAAGCATTCCAACTGACTCTCGTTAAAGAACGCAGTAGGCCTATTATCCAATTCAAGTGTCATTCCGAAACCGTAATTCTGCGTATCATCCGTTTTTGTGTTCACTTCATATATTTATGTGATAACTAAATATTCTCTTGGCGTAATCACTTAGCATCACATAATGGCCTTATATATAAATGATATTTGTGTAACCATTGTCAAGCATTTCAATCCATTATTATTGGGCCGCATCATTTATTCTATGTTCATCCATTCAATCATCTAGCCTACTTAATCAGAGTGTCACGTATTCCATTCACTGTACAACGCACGTGCATTCTTTATATCATTTACTAGGCCCATTCAATGTTCCATTTTGCATGCCATTTACATACCATCAATGAATGTATTACTTGTCAATGAAGCTATTAATCATTCATCTTATTAGCTAAGCTCTCTGTCATCAGCATAACGTAAAGGCTATCAAAGAATCACTGTCAGTCCTTTGTTAATCACTGTGAATAAATAACATCTTTATTTTCATAATAAAATACAAAACAATAAGGTATTTTTATAACCTTAACATTAATTTGCTTGGGTGTAATCCAAGCTGGTGACCTCGTTGCAGTTCATGTCACTTCCAATAGTATGGTGGGCCTACTCCATTAGCTACTTTCCAATCGGTGATACTGTACGATATCATAAATTGTTAACCTAGCCTATCATTAATAAACAATCAACTTGCATCAATTAAGCGCAAGCATAAAATTAAATCATTATCACCTTAAACAGCTAAAACTAGGTTCACTATATATATATATATATATATATATATATATATATATTATATAATATATATTTAGGCCGGGTCGAAAAAGGGTCAAGGTCAAGATTTTGCTTAGGTACATATTGTGAGGTTGATCATTTTGTAATAGTAGTATCCACACCAAAAATCAAGGCTGTGGGACCTTCGCTACGCCCCCTTACCGATACTCACTTTTTCCATATGAATTTGTATGGGAAATAGGCCAAAAATCGAAAATCGTAAAAATCGACCCTAAATATTAATTTTTTTGCTTTCGGATGGCCAAAATCGGGTTCCCCGGCACGAATTACATCAGAATAGACCATTCACCAACTTTTTTGGAGATCGGGGGGTAGTACGTAGGGTCTTAAATCCGGTGCTGACTCATAGCACCAGATATAAGACAATATTACATTATTTTTGTTTTTTCTTTCCAGATTCCTATTTAGGTACCTAGAATGTTAAAAGTTTGTATTAAAATACATTATTTAATTTTAAAATATCAGTAATAAATAAAATATAGTTCAAATCTTATTAAATTAAATTATGGCTCCTAGAAAAAGAAGCCACAATGCAGCCTTCGGATATCCAGCAAAATTTTCATCTGCCATGACGCCATCAAAAGCTGATGTTGTAAGGCTCTTCCATTTTATTGTTAGAGAGGAAGAATCTAAAGCACAGGGTAAAATAAGTAAAAATGATTGCTATAACGTACAGTAGTTGTTCAAGATATAAAAGAAATTTGGCAAAAATTTTCTTTCCCAACAATTGATACAAAGGGAATTTATGCTAGAGTTACTAGACTTATAGAAGATGCTGATAAGTTAACTAAATGCCCTATAATAAAAGGAAATGAAAAACATTATGAGAAATTACAGAAATATGACGAGATGTTTGACATATCTCCATGCCACTGTTATGATAAAGGCATAAGGGATAGAAAACTTTGTAGGTGTGAACATAAAATATCTATTACAGAATGGGAAGCTTTTATTGGTCAAAAAGAAAGAAAAAACCAGTTAGGAAAAATTGATAAAAAAAACTACTTCAAGTAATTTGAGAAAGTTGGGCAAAATCCAAAAAGTACAGGAAAGGGAAAAGAAATCAAAAGAAAAATTAAGAGAAGCAAGGGAATTTGTATCACCAGAAGTGATAGATGATAATGAAAATGAAGATGTCGATTTTCAAGACAGAGAGGACTTAGATTATGAAGAAGACTTAGAATTAATAGAAAATTTTCAAAATAGATATACCTATGAAAATTTAGCCAAAACTTCAGAGAGATATAGGGTAAGCAATAGGACCACAGCAGCCCTTATAAACGCTGCCTTAAAAGATATGAAGATTTTAAGTTTAGAAAATATGCTTGATCGAAAAAAAGCTGAAAGAAAATAACAGAATTGGTAAAATAAACAATGATAAGTATAAAGAAGAAAACCAAAATGTGGAATGTATTGGATTTGATGGAAGAAAAGATGATACACTGACAGAATCAGGCAAAATAAAAGAAGAACACTATGTTATAATTAAAGAGCCGCAAAGAGTTTACATTGATCACGTAGTACCAGATAATGGCACTGCAAGGGCGATTGCTGATGAAATAATTACTGTTATTGAAGATTCAAATAGTGCTAATTCAATTAAAGGTCTACTTTGTGATGGAACCCCAGTGAACACAGGCAGAGTTGGAGGGGTCATTAAATTAATAGAACTTCATCTTGGCAGGTCCCTTCAGTGGCTCGTTTGTGAATTACATTTAAACGAATTGCCCTTGATGCACTTTTACAAAAATATTGAGGGCAGAACCACTGGCCCAAACACCTTTGAAGGGCCACTTGGCAAGAAATTAAAAGCTGATTTAACAAAACTGAAAGTAATAAATTTTGAACCGATAGAAGGTAAAGTTTAAGAAATACCTCCTAATATTGTAAAAGATTTGAGTAGTGACCAAAAATACTTGTACGAAATGTGTCATGCAATACAAACAGGAAATGTTTCTGAGGGTCTCGCAGTCTCGCTGTAAGATCTCCAGGACGACTAAATCACGCCAGGTGGCTGACTTTAGCTAATAGGGTTCTCCGCCTATACATCAAATCATGATACTAACCTAAAAGATCTTGTCATATTTGTCATCAATTTTTATGCCCCTGCGTGGTTTCAAATAAAATCACACCAAAAAGCCACTGAGGGTGCGCGAAATTTTTGGTTTATGACAATTCTTCTTCGAAATTTAGATGTAAAATTCAAGAAAATTATTGAGCCGGTCATGAAAAACAACGCTTACTTCGCTAATCCTGAAAATATACTCCTGTCAATGGTTTCTGACGAACGATTACATATTAGAGAGCTAGCAATTCAAAAGATAATTCTTTCCAGAACTGGGTTTTCAGGAGCCAGAAATTTTGAGCTACCAAGATCTATAAATTTTCTAGCAAATGATTATATTCATTTGATTAATTGGAATGAGCAGATAATCACTCCTCCACCTTTGCTAAGTAATTTTACCAATGAGCAATTGCTTCAGACTAGAACTAAACCTCTAGAAATACTAGATTTTCCATGTCACAGCCAAAGCGTTGAACGGGGTGTGAACTTAGTAACTAAATCTATGTAGTAATGCTTAGTTAAGAATATTAATTTCTGTTTAATTAAATAAGATAATGTTTAATGTAAATCATTTACCAATAATTATGAAATTACGAAAAAGTATGTTAGATTTAAATTGTTTAAAATGGTTAGAGTTGGCAGTCCTGAATAGGGGCCGAAAAAGAGTGGCCTACCCATAAGGGAGTCAGTCTTGAGGCAGGCGCGATACGCGTAAGATTTGGAGCCATGTGATCTTAAAATCAAATTGTTTTGTGTTCCTCTCCGACGTAAATTATTATAATAGAAATTTCATACTCGCATACCCCTAACTTAACTAAACCATTTTTGGAATCAATAAAACGTTCACAAGTGTTAAAAAAGAGTATTAATATACTCCCCTTCCCCCTTTGTTTTGTAACGGTTTTCAGAGTCAGGTCTCGGCGTGGCTACCGGACTCTTTATACGATACGGCAAAAAGAGTGTAGAGAAACAAAGTGATAAATGAAAGAAAGAGCCGATAGAGAATAAATAGAGATATAGTAAAGTAGAAAGTAGAGTAAATAATGAAGAGAAAGTAAATTAATAAGGGCGTACACTACATCTAGCCAGGAAAGAATTGGTTGTATTAATCGGCAGAAATTTATTTTAAATACTTTAGAGTCTAGAAAAGAACTGTCTACTTTTGAGTGGAAAGGTCAATGGAAGGAATTAAAAAAACATTAGTTTTAGGTCAAAAATTTTATTGAATTTCTGTCTCTTAATTTCTAAATTTCTACCAATAATAGCTAAAAATGTATGTATTAAATTTTTTTTTCACGCATTTTTGTATTTTTTAATAAAAAAATTTCGAAGTAAATCGCAAATTATCTCGAATTTTACGAATTTTCTGAAAAAACTGAAACCGGTAGGGGGGGTAGGGGTCCTCAGAATTCAGAAATATTTTACCAGGGTGTTACTATGATTGATTAAACCACCTCACACTATGTACGTAAGAAATCAAAAATTTTGACCCGGCCTAAATTATATATAGACTATATACTTATATTAGTGGTGGACCGGATGTCAGTTTTTCAACATCTGCGGATACGGATGCGGATATTTAGTTAATTTATCAATATAATATAGAATTATGAATATATGACATCATTTTTCAAATTTCGTGATATTACTATTATGGCAGGCAATGCATAAGAATTAAAATTAATATTAATGTTTTCATTATGATAAAAATAATAACTTTCTCAAGAGTTTCAGCCACAGAAAATTCAATGAAACAAGTTTCATTCAATTTTCTGTGTTACCAGGTATTTATATTTTGAGGTTTACATATTTGTTTGTTCATTAGTGATTAATACTTTACATCAAATGTGCATGACTGGGCCTTATAAGCTACTTTATAAGCTAATTTAATTGTAAATTGCATAATTTATTAGAGGTAATATCCGCATAACATCCGCAGTCAGAATTGCGGATGCTAAAAATTATGCAGATATCCGCGGATGCGGATATCCTGTCCACCACTAATATATATATATATATATATATACAGGGTGTCCCATAAGTCCGGCATCATAGGAAAAATAATAAAAAAAGGCAAAACAAAAACTTTTATTTACAGAACGTGTTCAATATGTCCACTATTGTTTTCAGTACACAAATTCAGACGTGATACCCAGTCAGCAAGCACACGGTGAATGATGTCACGAGTAATGGTGTTACATGCCCCAATAATGCGCTGCCGCAAATGTTCAACACTCCTAATTTTCTCTGCGTATACCAGCGCTTTCAAGTGGTCCCAGAGATAAAAATGTAGTGGCGTGAGATCGGGCTTCTAGCTGGCCATTCCACAGGCCCTCGACGTCCTATCCAATGACCAGGGAATTGTTGGTACAGGTATTCCCTTACTTGGGTGCTGTAATGTGCAGGAGCGCCGTTTTGCTGGAACCATGTTGGGAAATTTCCTTCTTCGTTCAAGACACTGGGAAATGCTTCTTCCTTGAGCATACGTAGGTAGGTGCCTCCAGTGACATGTTCATCGAAAAAGAGGGGGCCTATGATGCGATCCTTCCAAATGCCACACCATACCATCACCCGAGATGCACCTTGTTTCTTTGAAGAGGTATACCAGTGAGGGTTGTTTTGAGACCAGTAGCGGGTGTTCTGTCGATTTACCTCACCATTTCCATAAAAAACAGCCTCGTCACTGAACAGAATAGTGGACGGGAAACTGGCATCCCGAGCATATTGTTCCGTAGCCCATTCACAAAATTCCATCCGCCGGTCGGGATCATCTTCGCTTAATTTCTGTAGGATCTGAAGTTTATATGGATACCACTTGTGAGCCTGAAGAATGCGATGGATGCTACTTTTCGACACTCCTGTCTCGGCGGACAATCGCCGAAGAGACTTATTGGGACTTCTGTTAAAATGAGCCAGGATAGCAGTCGCTGTATCATCGTCAGTGGACCTCCTTGAAGGTCCACTGCGTGGTTTATCTTCTATGGATCCTGTTTCCTTAAACTTTGCAACAAGTCTGCTAACACAACTCTGTGTTATTGGCTCGCGGTCTGGATGCAGTCTGTTAAATTCAGCAGCGGCCTCTCTTTGACTCCGATTTCCTATGAGTAGAATTATCTGGATTCGTTCTTCCTTGCTCACAGACATTATGGCCTGTAGAAAGAGAAAAATATGAATTATGGTTTGTAGAAATAGAAAAATATGAATGTCTCCTATGATGCCGGACTTATGGGACACCCTGTATATATATATATATATATATATATATATATATATATATAATATATATATATATATATATAGGGTGTTTCAGGAGGAAAGGTCAATACTTCGGGAGGTGATAGTATCGGTCATTGTGAGAAAAAAGTTCATATGAACATGTGTCTAATTCTGAATGGTTACGGAGATAGAGCTGTTTGAATCTACAAATACAAAAGCATTGTTAATGGTAATCAAGAAAGAGAAACCAATTACTGTTTCTAACATTTAATGTTTAAACACTGGCATTTTGAATGGTATCAGATACAGAAATTACAAATCTGTTACAGTTTACAACAGGGTTGTGGAGTCGGAGTCGGAGTCGTGGAGTCGGAGTCGTGGAGTCGCACGTTTCAGGGCGGAGTCGGAGTCGGAGTCGGAGTCGGTAAAAAACTTCCGACTCCGACTCCAATTTCTGTCCTGTGTCACCCTTAATTTCTAAATCCTAAATACTAACATTTAGGTTATTTAGTTTTTTTGGTCAATAAACCTTATTCATTGATAGCCCCTAGATTAAGTTTTTTTAATATTTTTTTTTTACATTTTCAGAATATACAATTAATATTTATTTAAATATAAAATATAAAATATAAAATTTCACACTTAGTGTGGTGGTGATGAAATGTCTTATTATTATGATAATTATAGAGTGAAACACTAGAGGAGTCGGAGTCGTATATTTAAAATGTGAGGAGTCGGAGTCGGATTTTTAGATTTTTTACAATGTGTGGAGTCGGAGTCGGAGTCGGAGTCGAATTTTTGACAATGTGTGGAGTCGGAGTCGGAGTCAGAGTCGGAAAATTTTGGACCGACTCCACAACCCTGGTTTACAATACGTTTTCGAAAATCGCACCGTCAACCTCAATGCACTTTGCAACTCGTGTGCGAAGAGATCGAGTGTTGTTCGTCTGAATTGATCTTGACGTTCCTTTATGCTGGCAGCAGCATCCAAAATGCGCGCGAGCAATTCGTCTCGTGCATCCACCTTTCTTTTGTAAACTTGACTTTTCATCCACCCCCACAAACAATAATCTAACGGAGAGAGGTCTGGAGACCTTGGTGGCCATTGAATGGGACCACCGCGGCCGATCCATCGACCAGGGAAAGTTTGATTTAGGTATTGCATCACCAGACGGGTAGAATGTGGAGGAGCTCCGTCATGCTGAAAGTACATACCAGCGCGTGTAGCCAAAGGAACATCCTCCAATAGTCTTGGCAATTCATTTTGCAGAAATTCTAGGTAACTTTGTCCTGTAAGACGATTCTCTAAAGTAACAGGGCCAATCAGCTGATCATCGATGATACCGCACCACACATTGGCAGAGAAGCGATGTTGAAAATTTGTTTCCACAGTGGCATTTGGATTTTCGTCTGACCACCGATGAGAGTTACGAGTGTTGTTGATACCGTCACGGGTGAAAGTAGCTTCATCGGTGAACAGTATTAATCGAAGCAATCGGCGATTAGCATTTACCCAATGACAAAATTCCAGTCGCATGGCAGCGTCTCCTGGTTGAAGGTGTTGTACACGCTGTACATGATATGGATGCAAGCCTTCCTCACGTAATGTTCGCCATACTCTTGTGTGTGGTACACCGAGACATGTAGAAATTCTTCGTGAGCTAGTAGTAGGACTACGCTCTACCAACTGAAGAATGTTTTCCACTTCACCCACATCTTGTTGACCTTCACGTTCAGATGAAACATGAGCGCTGGGAAGTGTACCAATCTCACGCAATGTGTTGAAAACCCTGGTAAACACTCTTCGATCCGGAATTCTGCGGTTCGGAAACCGTCGACGGTATTCTGCAACAGCAGCTGTTGCGCTTCCATCGCAAAAACTGTAGACATACACCATATCTGCATATTCGGCATGTGTGAAGGTGTGTGACATTCTTAACAATGCTTCAAACACCAAACAATGTCACTCACAACAGTCAGCTGTCGATTGGCTTGTTACATACTTACATTACAGCTTACATGGTTGAAGGTTATAGGGGTGGGAAGGGGGAGGAAGAGCTGCGCGCGCATCAGATTCAAACAGCTCTATCTCCGTAACCATTCAGAATTAGACATGTTCATATGAACTTTTTTTCTCACAATGACCGATACTATCACCTCCCGAAGTATTGACCTTTCCTCCTGAAACACCCTGTGTGTGTGTATATATATATATATATATATATATATATATATATTATATAATACAGTATATATACACAATAATAAAGAATATGGAGTGAAAGCTAAGAATAATTTCTTCTAATTAAGATAAATATCTATTAGAAAAACTCTTCAAACGAAGATTGAAGACCAAAAACGTTGCTGAAAACCTGTTTGCAGATCTACAAGTTTAAAGCTTTTTTTTGTTGCAAGCAACCTCATACATCATAACATAAATAAAATCTAATCAGAATTGGTTTATATATATATATATATATATATATGCCAATTGACAGTAGGCCCTATAATGATGTGATTAGATTAATTAAAGTAATTAAGGTTTGCTTCATTGAGGTCACCAGCTGATCTTTTGGTCAGAATAAGTAAATATCATTAACTTTTAAAATCAGGGTTTTAATCATTCCACAATTTGAAACCTACGAAAATAGGTGACTTTTGAGATGAAGACACTCTAAGGCGAGGAATAGCATGGCTATTTCCACTGATACAGTAGTCTGGTAAGACTAGGAATAGAAATAGCCATGTTATTCCTCACCTTTGATAGTCTTCATCTCAAAAATCACCCGTTTTCTTAGGTTTGAAATTATGGAATGATTTAAGCACTGATCTTAAAAATATTTCTAACGTAAGTGCGTTTATAAACACGCTGAAATCAATTTTAATAAAGGAATACTGAAGTTATATTAATGCATTTAGCGCTTAAATACTATAATATTTGCCTAATTGTTCTATTTACTATTAACTCTTAGTACCATAGGCTTCGTAACTATTATAATTACTAATACTTAATTTAATGTATACGTACTGATAACAGAATTTATTTCTCATGTCAACTATAAGTTCGTTTGTGTGGACATCCTAAAACTATTACCTTCACATAACCATAAACCTCTTCTTTTCTTATATGTAATCATATTGAATCATATTTATTCATTACATAATCATAACTACTAAGTTTATTTTATATTATTATAAAAAATCATAATATTTATATTACCAAATCGTAATTACCAATATATGAAATGCCTTTATCTTACAATTAATCTGAGAGCCCAGTAAAGGGCCAAACTACCAGTGATGTAGTCGAGACCACCATTGCCGAGATCGAGACAGAGACTAGTAAAAAAGGTCTCGAGTTCTACATCACTGCAAACTATGCAAGAAAAATAAATAAGTATATTTTGTTAAAAAGTTATTGCAAATTGTAATGGTGTAATATTTATTTTTTTAAAGAAAGCTTGATTTATTATTGATATTATAATTATCATTAGTAGTGGCAGTAAAATAAATATATTCCACCCGATCGTGACTTTTGGACGACCCTGTGTATGATACACTGTAATAGTGTAATATATTATAACAATCTTAAAACAATTTAGTTATATTGACAATTGCTTTGAGTTGTCCACGAAAGAGTATATTGTAGGAACTGGACAGATTATTCCACTCAGAGAAAGAACCTATATTACTTGTATACCTGTTTGGGCCTCATATAATCAAATTTGTGGTGAAGCAGTTACGCCTTTCGATCCTTTTTTGTCATACAATCCCGAACGAACACTTCTTGCGTATCGCATATACAGAACAGAATCTTGTAAATGTAATTTTCTATTTGGTATTATCATTGTCATTTCTCGTAATGTCTGAAATTTTCTAACTTAACGTAACTAACCTAACCTTCATGAAGTGATTAAGGACCACAGGTACTACGGCTTAAACTTTTAGGCATTACATGAAATGACTGCATGGTTTCATACTGACTGTAACATACAGTACGAGTATAATATGATTTAGCAGTTTCATGTGAATAGTCCAGAGTTCAAATGTCTTTTAAAATTCTTATATATATATATATATATATATATTATAAAATAGTATGGAAATATATGAACCAGATAAAAAAAAATGATAAATCGTACTTAATTAATATTCATGTGATTGCAAATTAACAAACGCCTGAACAGACACAATTATTATCGTACGTCTGGTAACTGAAGTTATTTGCAATAACATGACGTCAGAATGACGTCATTCAGCTGACTCATTGGATGAATATTGGTAAAAAAAATATATATTTCAAGCTATAAATGGAAAATGACGTAATCATCTTAGAGTTTTGCATACTTTCACTCTATAAAAGAATGTAAATATGTTTTTCGAAGTAAAATGAATAATTTTTTATGACATTGTTCGATATTTACTTCAAATTATTTATTTTTTACTAATTAGTGTTCAGCAGAATAACACTCAATGCATAGCCTATTATCACCAAATTACTTTTCCTGTTTCGTAATACAGGCGTCAAAATTTAACATTTTGTGAAGTCATTTCTCGTCTATTTCAATAGTTATTAAATGATATAGGCATGCAATTAGCATAAATTATTTTAATAATAATTTTTAGACTTTTAAGAGAGAGAGAGAGAGAGAGAGAGAGAGAGAGAGAGAGAGAGAGAGAATTTCTTAAAGAATATCAGGTACAAACTAATTCGAAAACACCTTTTTCATCTTCCACGCTTTGACGCGAGAAATTCTTTGAAATTATAAACATTTTATTTACTCGCGTTACTTTACTTATTTACTGACATTTACTTCTTTATTTACTTACCTTCTTATTAGTTTAAATTCTATTTATTCATTTATTCTTGCAAGAGTTAAAAAAAATTCAAATTGAAAAAACAGAGTACAAATACTTACACATGCAGTGACGAATTCAGGATTTCTCCATGGGTAGTGCCAACGAGTTTACCAATCAAATTATGATGTGGTATTTTGATTTTCTAATAATTAATATTACAAAAGATATTTTCATTATATATAATTTTTTGGATATTTTTCCCCATGGGGGTCCCGGCTCCCCTGCCTCCCCCCTTGAACCCGCCACTGTACGCATGTTTGAAAATCATTAATTTTTCAAGCTTGAGAGTTACTATAATTCCTTTACAATTACTCTCAAAGTTTAAAAGAAAGAAAAAACAATGAAAACGGATGGTTTCGAACACTTTTAGAGAAGATATCACGAATGTGTTTCCTTGTATTGAAGAATATTTCTCGTTCAAATGAAAACGATCTGTGTGATCGTGTTATAGAATAATGGATCTGCGAGATTTTGAGATTACTAATCACAATTAAACAAATACTCGTAAATATGTAATAAGCATATACATACATTTGCATGAAGAAGTTCGGGTACCCCAACTAAATTTCTGAAAATGTTTGAATTTTAATGCATCCAGAGAAGTAGGGCCTATAAATGCTCGGATATATGTATATAAATATATTGGTTAACCTTGGTTTTGCTTCCACCCAAATTGGTCATTTTGACGAAGATCAAGCTTGTCACTCCACCTTAGACCTACAGTTTAACGTGGAATCCGAACCCCACCCCACCACCACCACCAGCAGCAGCAGCAGCAGCAGCCCAGCGTTTTAACCACTGGGCTACCTAGGAACCCATTTATCCACCAACCAATTTCTTTATTTTGTGGAAGGATGAACAACTGGGTTTTGTTGCGCGCCGCCTGCTTTCACCGGGTCTCGATCCCGGCCGATGGATTCGTAGTTAGCGACGCTAACCACCACACCACCGAGGTACAAATTATCAAACTTTTATATAAAAATCGACAGCAGTAAAAACGGATAATAATGTTTATTAAAAAATTCAACACAAAAGCTTACACATCCTTCAATTTAGTAACTTGTACAACTTCCAGTATGCACGAATACATCACAGGGCTATTCAGTCTCAATCAAATTTTATTCGTACACACTTCCATCCAAAGTTTAGACTTTCATAAATGTGTTAAATATAATCTAATAGATATACCTTGAAAGTATTTCAGTATGAAAGAAGCCTCGACTTTCTAATTCAATGTCAAACCAACGATGGGTCCTTCGAGAGAACTTTCAGAAGACCAAATACGAAAGAATATATGTAAACGAGTCTTGAGGAGGCTGCGAGAAAATACCGCGAGAGTCTCGACCCACAAACTTGTCACTACGATCCGGAACATCATAAAGAAATGGTAGTAGTTTGGTATTGTTACATCCTTGATGCGACTCGGTGGTGTAGTGCTCTAGTGGCCGAATCCATCGGCCCCGGGATCGAGACCCGGAGACGGCAGGCGTCGCGCAACAAATCCTAGCTGTTCATCCTTCCGCACAATAAAAATTGATTGGTAAATAAATGGGTACCCTGGGTAGCCTAGTCGTTAAGACGCTGGGCTGCTGGTAGGGCGTGGTTCGGATTCCATGTTAAACTGTAGGTCTAAGGTGGAGTGACAAGCTTGACTTTTGTCAGAATGAACAATTCGGGCGGAAGCTAAACCAACGTTATATACGAGTATACAGGGTGAATCACGACGAAATGTCATAACTTCGGGAGCTTATAGTTGAGGTTATTCCCAGTCAAAAACTTCATATGAGTATAGGTCCGATTCTTAACGGTTATGGAGCTATGGATGTTTGAATGTTTAAAAATAAGAATAAGCGAACAAATAGCTGCTAAAGTTTTTATTCATACATTTACAATAACTGTTCAAAATGACTACACCCTCGGCCTCAATACACATCGCGGCTCGTCTGTGAATCGCGCGTGTAGCTCGCATTAATTCATTACGATTGTCCTTTATGAGGGCTGCAGCATCCAAAATGCGACGGAGCAATGCATCTCGTGTTTCCACTTTTCTCTGGTACACCAGCTCTTTCATGGCCCCAACAGATAAAAATCTAGAGGGGTTAGGTCCGGAGATCTGGGTGGTCAATTTTGTGCACCACCACGACCGATCCATCAACCAGGGAAGCGACCATCGAGATGCATTCTCACTACACGGCTAAAATGGGGAGGAGCTCCGTTTTGTTGGAAGTACATACGTAATCGTGTTGCCAAAGGTACATCTTCTAACAGTGGCGGTAGTTTGTCTTGCAGAAATCGTAGATAAATGTCACCTGTAAGACCACCTTCGAAGATAAACGGACCATCCAGCTGACCGTAGAGAATACCACACCACACAATGACACTGAACCGATGTTGAAAATTACTTTCCACAGTGGCATGAGGAGACGATTCATTTCTGACCACACATGTGAATTGCGAGTGTTGTTGACAACGTCGCGGGTAAATTGAGCCTCATCACAGAACAAGACGTATCGATGCAATTGTCAATCGGCATTGAGCCAATTACAAAATTCCAGCCGTTGGGCACGATCCACAGGTTGGAGGTGCTGAACGCGCTGTACGTGGTATGGATACATGCCTTCTTCGTGTAACGTTCTACATACGATCGTTTGAGAAACTCTAAGACGTGTGGAAATCCTTCGCGTCTAACATGAGGACTCTGCTGTACATCTGAATAATGTTTTCTTGTTCAGCCACATCCTGTACCGGATGCTCAGATAAAACAGTAACACTAGGAAATGAACCACTCTCTCGCAAATCTCCAGAAAACGTTGCTAAACACTCGTCGATCCGGATTTCTTCGATTTGGAAAACGTCGCTGGTATTCAGAGACAGCAGCAGTAGTATTTCCATCGCAAAATCCTTAAACATACACCATATCGGCATATTCGGCATTTGAAAACGTAAAAGGCATACTAAACGCACAAAACATCAACTGCACGCTGTGAAACACGACACTCTACTGCGTAGTTAGTTCGGTTCGGTAAGTAACTGTCAATTCAATTCAAGGTCACGCATGCGCATGCTTGAAATTCAAACATCCATAGCTCCATAAGTTAAGAATCGGACCTATGTTCATATGAAGTTTTTGACTGGAAGCTATAAGCTCCTGAAGTTACGACATTTCGTCGTAACTCACCCTCTATATACTAAGATCAGTATCGAAAGATCGGAAGTGTATATATATATATATATACTTCCGAAAGTATTTCCTACAGCTCGGAAGAAGATTGGCCGAGATGTCGCCCAAGATTACCCTAACTTACTGCCAAGGACCTCCAGTCGTCTCTTGAAGTAGCGGGTGCAGTTTCGAGAAAAAGTTCACCTAGAAACATAAAATTTAAAAAAAATCATAAAAATTACTAATTCGTAATATTTTTTTTTATTTTTTTATTTCCTTTTATTGAAAGTAATAAAATTTTAAAAACCAAACCTAGTCATTACTAATTAGTATTTTTTTTTGCTTTTAAAAGAGTGCATGTTTCTATACGAACGTTTTTTCCCAAACTGTGCCTCAGTGCACACATCAACGGTTCAGAGAATTGTCTGCACGGGAAGGTTACGAGGAAGTCATCGATTTTCCCCTGCTGATTATTTTTTTATAAATACATTGCATCATATTTATACCTATTATGCGTGAGCATTTATACTTCTCTGAATTCATTACGATTCAAATATTTTTAAGAATTTAGGTGTGCTCAAACTTTGTATACAACTGTAGAGGTTGGCAATATCGTTTCTACCTTTTGAGAGGCAAAATACAACGATGGACTTTTACGCAAAGAAAAAATATTATTTTTTCTATAATTTTTTAACCTGATCTAAACCTTTGCGTTTCAGCTAACATTTATTCAGTTTGTTTTAAATACTTTCATAGAAAGATTTGTTTAGTTATTTATTAAAATAACTATTTTCTTTCTTAAATTAATTAAGTAAATATTACATTATTTGACATTAGCTAAAATCTAATTGATATCTAACCATTTATTAAGTTCTGCATTCAGGAATGTTAAAAACTTCATAACTTTCCAAAGGATCAAAAGGATTGGGAAAATCCAGAAAATTTATACAAATCCAGATTCTTTACGAGATACTCTAGTCTTGAATCTAGATACAATGCGATTAAATTTCTAGGTACTTAATAATAACATCACATAACCCCAAAACCAACAAAATTAGTTCAAGTGAAACTCGAAACTGCGCCATATCACAAATATCATGCACAGTAAATACTATGTACTGTATACAAATGCAGAGAGCTGTTTAGGTTAGACGAACGGTAAAGCCAGTTTTAAGGAACTGATTAACTCAAGTATGGAATGTCCGAAGGACCGAAGCCAGTCTGAAAAATGTGTATGTGTGTATGTGTGTGTAGTGACGTAAAACGGAACAGCCAACCAAGAAACGATTTTTTTAGTTCTCGTTAATAAATTAAAAGAAATATTTATGTATAATAACTTCTGAGATAGTTATTAAACATACTAGTGTGTGCAGATTAAGCACTTTTATTTTTGTCCAAAACTTGACTTAAAGTGACATTCTTTCACGGATTTCAAGTCAGATCTGTGCACGAAAGGAACGAGAAAACTTGAGTTTCTGACGTTAAATGTAAATAAAACTCAGTTAGGCTCACTCTTGGCCACGCCTACTTCGCAGTTCATGGACTAAGGCTTAGCCATTCGTCTGGACTCAATACAGCATGCAGCAGGGTCCTAACTTCGGGCTTCTATTACGAATCAGCCCACAATAATACTGAATAAGGCCTAAACTATGGCTTAGGTTTGAGCTCGCCACAGCAACACTAACCTACGCCAATATAGGCCAAAAATTACAATGCGTAAATTTAATCTATCATAGCCTTTTAACATTATCATATATATATATATATATATATATATATATATACAGGGTGGGCGGAAAGTAGCTCCCTATTTTGGATTGGTAAAAAAATACGTATATTATTCATTTATTTCAGAAAAAATAATATGAAAAGGTAGGCATACATGGTAGGTTTTCTCTAAAATTCAATGTGGGCTCCAACTCTTTCCACCAGCTTCTGGAGCCGCCCAGGAATGGCGTCCACTGACTTTAGCAGGAACTCCGGCGGGATGGAGGACATGACTTCCCGAATTCGGTCCTCCAGTTCTTCCAATGTCCTCGGTTTGGTGCGGTAGACTTCTTCCTTTACCCACCCCCAAAGAAAGAAGTCGCACGGTTACCGCTGAAAAACGGCAGAATCGGTTCAGTGTAACGGTGTGGTGTGGTATGACCTCAGATCAGGTTGTGGGCCCGTTCCTTCTGCGCAACACCATGAATGCTGAGCGGTACCTTGCTATGTTGCGAAACGAGGTCTGGCCGGTTGTCAGCACATGGGAGAACATCGACGATCTGATATTTATGCAAGATGGCGCCCCTCCGCACTTCGCTCTTGTTGTCCGTGAGTGGCTGGATGCCCACTTCCCTGGGCGTTGGATGGGTCGTCGTGGTCCACATCAATGGCCAGCCAGGAGCCCCGACTTGACACCGTGCGACTTCTTTCTTTGGGGGTGGGTAAAGGAAGAAGTCTACCGCACCAAACCGAGGACATTGGAAGAACTGGAGGACCGAATTCGGGAAGTCATGTCCTCCATCCCGCCGGAGTTCCTGCTAAAGTCAGTGGACGCCATTCCTGGGCGGCTCCAGAAGCTGGTGGAAAGAGTTGGAGCCCACATTGAATTTTAGAGAAAACCTACCATGTATGCCTACCTTTTCATATTATTTCTTCTGAAATAAATGGATAATATACGTATTTTTTTACAATCCAAAATAGGGAGCTACTTTCCGCCCACCCTGTATATATATATATATATATATATATATATATGTAATGGTAGCGCATCCAACCGGCAATTGGAAGGCCCTGGGTTCGATTCCCGGGCGGTTCGCCTCATTTTTCATTTATTCGTTATTTCTCTTCCCCGTGTGCAGAGACGCTCCTTATTTACGTCGTTTCTATTCATATATATATTATATATATAGGGTGAGTCAAAAGTCTCCATACATAGGCAAAATGGTCACTTTATTATGCAATCACTTGTAAGTCACAAAACATGCTCTATGTTGGCACCATTACACTGAATGCACATACGGTTGCGTTCCTCCCAGTCATGGCAAACGCGCGTTAACACGTCTGGTGTTATGCGTGCACACGCATCACGAATGCATTCCTTTAGGTGGTCCGTGTTTTGTATTTTCACCTGGTACACCATGGCCTTCAAGTGCCCCCAGAAGTAAAAATCAAGGGGGGTGAGGTCTAGGGACCTCGGAGGCCACTTCACGGGACCACGGCGGGCAATCCAGTGACCCGGAAACTGCTGATCCAGCCACTGGCGCACGCAGATACCGTAATGGGGTGGCGCCCCGTCTTGCTGAAAGTACGCTGGAAATCCCCCGTCTTCGTTCAGCAGGGAGTGTATGACTGTGTCTTGCAGCATGTTTAGATACATTTCGGCATTCAGATTGGTGTCAATGAAAAAAGGGCCAACAATTGTGTTGCCCCATATCTCGCACAACACCATCACTTTTCCAGCGCCTTGCGTCTTTGAGGGACTCATCCAGTGCGGGTTGTCATCACTCCAATAACGTACGTTTTGACGATTAACCTCTCCATGAACATAAAAGTTGACTTCATCTGAAAACAGGATGCCAGCCGAGAACACCGTGTCTTTGTCCACTTTTGTTCTTGCCCATTCACAGAATTCCAGCCGCCTGTCCGGGTCGTCTTCGCTAAGATACTGCAACATTTGCATTTTGTATGGATGCCATCTGTGCTCTTTCATAATGCGGACCATACACCGCATTCTGCAGACATCCGTCGAGTGCTTTTTTGGGGACTCTTTGCGAACGCTGCCAGCACCATGGTCGCTGTGCCTTCATCGGTGGCTGTTCGTGGACGGCCACTTCTCGGTTGGTCTGCAACACTTCCAGTCTTCTTGGACTTCTCAATGAGTTTGGCAACGGTGTCGTGTGTGATGTTCGTGCCGGGGGCGTGTCTCCTGTTAAAATCCTCGGCAACCTTGCGACAGCTTCCTGATCCTGCCAGAAGAATGATCTCTATACGCTCTTCTTGGGACAAAGGCATCTCAGCACATCACCTGCAAAAAAATAAAAAATAAATAATCATTTATTTATCATGACCATTTTGCCTATGTATGGAGACTTTTGACTCACCCTGTATATATATATGCGAGGGTGCCCTCTCAGGGCATTGGTTTCTGCCCTATGTGGGAGAATTTCGATTTGTGATTAATCGAGGTCCGTAGCATAATGGTAGCGCGTCCAACCGGCAATTGGAAGGCCCTGGGTTCGATTCCCGGGCGGTTCGCCTCATTTTTCATTTATTCGTTATCTCTCCTCCTCGTGTGCAGAGACGTTCCTTAATACTTATGTCGTTTCTATTCATATATATATATATATATATTATACACAAACTCAGAATGGTCCCCTGAGAAACTTATATGTTAAACACAGACCGTGCATGGAACAAGGAACTCTTCTGGGAAAATTAAATCCACTATAGTCCGAATAAGTAATGGTAAATGACAAATACCATAGTTTTTCTTTTTCATGATGCTAGCCCGACGTGGGCAACGGGTCTCTCGCAAAGAGAGACCCGTTGCCCACGTCGGGCTAGCATCATGAAAAAGAAAAACTATGGTATTTGTCATTTACCATTACTTATTCGGACTATAGTGGATTTAATTTTCCCAGAAGAGTTCCTTGTTCCATACACGGTCTGTGTTTAACATATATATATATATATATATATATATATATATATATAAAATGCAATGAACTTTTTAAATAACTTTGATTCTGTAGACGACAAAATTTTTAGTTATAAAAAAGTAGGGCTTTTTTTCTGGCGAAACGCGCTGGAATGGCGTTCTGGTACCTTTTATTTTCAATATGCAGAAGAAAATTTCCTGTTTTTTTTTATTCCAATTTAATTTTTTTTTTTTATTACATGACAAAATTTTAGGAATAGGAAGGACTCTTTTCTTTTGGATTGGGATGGTCATGGGGTGGGCTGTGGTAACAAATGGCAAAGGTTGTAGGAAATTTATAGCAGAGTTTTGGAACCTTTCTTTCCAGAAAAAAAAAAGCACTGCAACACTGCAACAGCCGCGTCTTCGGCAAACCTCGAGTCAAGTCTAGTCGGATTTAGAGTTTTTGAACGAAAAGGACGTGGAAAACTTTTGCTGACATGACTACAAGTCATGTTGGACGAAAAGAAAATGGTTCAATAAGTAATTTATCAGTTTCTACGTTTCTAAGCATTAATTATATATAAATTAAAAAAAAAATGACGTATTTTAATTTAAAATATTTTGCTTCTTAAACAATTCACTGAACGACAATAGATCAGTTCTAAACAGGCTGAAAGTAGTTATATAAAAAAGAGAAATTAATTTAATATATAGTAATCATGGAATGAAGAGGACAGAGTTTTATCTAAAATAATTAACCACTGAACTACTGTTTTCTTTATTGAAAGATTTTTTTTTCGTTTTTTAATTCCCTTATCAATCTATGCTAAACTAATAAAAACTCATGAACTGACGTTTTATATATATATATATATATATATATATATATATATATATATATATATATATATATATATATATATATATATATATATATATATGTTAAACACAGACCGTGTATATATATATATATATATAATTTTAAATAAATGGCTTCAACTTCAATAACCTCGGAGTCTCCAGGGAGGAGACTATAAATGTTCCCACTTCTGGCTCCCCCGCTGCCAGTGGCGTACATAAGGGGGGGCGTAGGGGGCATAGGCCCCCCATTGTAAAAATTATTACTACTCTCATTAACGATATTTAAAAAAGAAATTTTAAAAAATCGATAACTTTGTAACATTCACCACAAAAAAATCTTGATGTCATATGGAATTTCAGTTATTTCATGGTTACCAGGACATGTTATTAACTCAAAACTCAAAAGCAATTTTGGCTGGCTTCGGAACGTTTATGTCTTTATACGTACGATTAATTTGTGCAACTTTAATTTTTTGCCCATAAATTGGAAATAAAATACAATTGAAGTCTTCCAAGATGCAATTCATTCATTTTGATTCCAAATCAATCATCATCAATTTTGAGCTCACACACACACACACACACACACACACTATATATATACACACAGTATATATATAGTGTGTGTGTGTGTGTGTGTGCCCTCCCCTTTAAGAAATGTTGTGTACGCCAAGGCCCGCTGCCGATACCGAGAACGTAGACCCGGGCAACGGGGCTGGATCTGCTACTCCCCATTCGAGATGTTCTGGACCTCTGTCTGATTCACTTTTCATAAATTTCTGCAACACTCGTGGCCTTTTCTCAAATTTTCAATCTGTTGACCACCACCTCTCCGCCTCTAAACCTCATCTTCTTTTCCTCACTGAAACTCAGGTGTCTGGGACGACTGACAGCAACCCCTTTTCTGTACCCTCTTACTTTCTCAATAGTCAATTTCACTCCAAAGGTGGATGTTGCGTATATATACGCAATAGGGTGTGTCAATTTTGGGGGTGAAATGACTAAATTGAAAATCATGTGATTTGGTAGCAATTTAATGTGATCATTTGGCACACAAAATAATATCCTTGCTTCAAAAACAATAAAAAATAACTCCTACCTACATCAATTTTAATTCAAAAATTCCATTTTTCTGTAAATTCGTAACAAAATAACAAATGTGCGCAAACATCCTATCAACATTTAAATTGGCAATAAGATATCATTCAGAGTCTTTATTTGAAAATAACCAATGCAGTCATGTCCTTTTTGCTGCGGTTCCTTGACATCAGCATTCGGCTTGCTACTTGCGCTTTGATGTAGCCTTCTCGCCTCTCGTGACTGTAAACTTGACTAGCTGCTTCTGTGACCATTTTCACACATCTCTCCACAATCTGAGTGTGAGAAGGTCACTTTGGCACTTGCATTGGGGCCTCTTTAAGTTGTGTTAAATCTTTGTTTGTTATACATGTTGTCAGTGGTGGCTCCAAAACTTCCGAACTCAAGTTAACTAATTCTGACAATTTCGTGGCATTGACGTTTATCGGAGGTACCTTCCTTGTCTGAACAGAGCAGTCTCCCAGCTGGTCATCATCTAGTGATGTTCCTCTAAGCTTTAGAATGATTTCCACAGCCTCAGTTCGCTCTTTGGTACATTGGCTGTAGAGTATTGCTTGCAAAACTGCCTCTGGCCTAGCATACCAAGCGGACCTTCTCACCACAGGTAACACGATGTCCACCACTACTTTCTTTTGGGTTCTCAGTAGCTGTAATTGAAACAAGATGTGGTTGGGCCCCTCCATCCACATTGGATTAAGTTTTACATTGAACCAGTGAGGAAGATAAAACCCAATAATAAATTCAACAATCAGCATCAAATTATGTAGCATTTTGCCTTTCAGTGCATGTTTGGAAACCCAAATCCTGCAGAAACGAATCGCTGTAGTTGACCAACGACTGTGACTTACGGGTCCAATTTCCAAGAGAGCCAGATTTTGAGGCAACTCTCCTGATCTGATTGCTTGAACAATACGATAAGCGTAAGATTGATCTGTGCTGAGGTCTTTGATAACTTCTTCAGACAACACTGGAAGGGAAGGGCCTACTTCGACCTTTGGAAATTTTGTATTTATTTCTAATTCCGTTGCTTCATCTAGCATGTTGCCAAGGGGGCCTGACCACTTGTTGTTGCTCTTTGTAGGACCATCAAGTTCCTGGATGAGACGACGAAGAGGTAGTTCCCCTATGTGCAAATCACATACAATCCAAACAAGCCTTCTTCCAAGTTTTTTCTCTAAATACGTCATAACACCGCCCTGCCATCCAGTGTTCACCGCAGTTGAGTCTCCACCAACGGCCTGCAGTGAACTGTCAAGTCTTCTTTCTTGAAGCCAACATATTATTTGATCAGCAATTGCCTCTGCATGTTTCTTGCCTTCTACTTCTGCTTCAGGAACAAAGTGAAACAAATAGCGGCCACCAGGTTCGGAACACACAGAGTAGTGTTCTTCTTTGATGAGACCGGAAAACTTTCTGTCCATTCCCTCTACCTCTAGGAGAACTTTTGTGTCATCTCTTCTTCCATCAAACAAAAGGCAAGAGAGACCTTCCTCCTTCAAATCTTTTTCATGCTGATCAGATATTTCCTTCATTATTTTTTCTTGTGCTCTTCTTATCTTATTATGATCTATCACTAAGGATGTATCCTCTCGGCTGATGAGGCCTGCATCTATCCAAGCGGCAGTGGCAATCTCTGCAGTCTCTCGTAGCCCCGTATGGTGGCGAATACTGGCAAGGGCAATGTTTGAGATGTCTTTAGTGTTGTATTTCATTCTCTTCGGCGAAGGTTCAGATGGCATTTTGGAGCTATCATCTGATGTTGCTTCTTTTTGTTCATCTGAAGAGCTTTCAAAGAAGTGAGAAACCTCTTGATAGAGCTCTTCATCTCTTTGGATGGCTTCTTCACTCTTCTTTTTCTTCCTTTCTTCCCTCTCTCGGATTTTCTCTTTTTTCTTAGCAATAACAATCTGTTTTTTGGTTTCTGAATAATCTGCCAAACCAATCTGCATACTTCCTTGGCCTCCTGCCTTTGTTCTCTGTGCCTTTATGAAAGCCCGCTCCAAAACAGGGATCGTCTTCTCACGAGGACAACGACAATCAATGTGAGGGTGAGGTTCTCTTCTGCATGAGGGAGAACAATTGGCTTCAGAACACAACTCTATGGGACACTGGCAGTTAAAAATGTCAAGAAGAGTATCAAGTGTGTGCAGATATTTATTTTTCTTTGCTAGTTTTCCTTTACCAAGTGATGTCTCAACTGCTTTGTGCCACAGCTTTGTTAGTTTTAGCTCAATAGTTCTATACTGATTGAGTACAGGTGGTTTGAATAACACATTAGCTTTTTTCCACTGATGCAGAAGAGGGGGAATCATCTCCCTTATGAGCTCTTTCTCTGTGTAGTTCCTTCTATCCTTTATATTTTGTTCACGAAGGAGTAACCCTAGTCTCAGCATGTCTCGCACTGTTGGTAGTTCTGATACGGGAAGCTCCTTGCCTGTACCGACTAACAGGCTCAAGTGGCATGACGACTGACCTCTTGTCTTCAATTTTGGCATCTTAGGAATATCTGAAAAGAAAGAAAAACATTTAAGTATTTTATATTAGTTACGATGTTTCAAAGTTTAGTCATTCGATGTTCTAAAATTCAATAAAAAAATATTTCATGGGATTACAGTATAATTAGACAGAAGAATATGATAATAATAAATAATTGTAATAATCAATAATCCATACTTACAGTTAAACTGTAGTATTCGTCTAGTAGAATAACTATGAAGTAGGTACAAGAGCAATAACAGCCAACCACCGTCTATGACATCTAAGAGGCAACTGAGGACTGAGAGTGAGGGACAGTTCTAGTCATGTTGTGACTTGTACATTGTACGACAACTATATGACCTTGAAAACACTCCATATGCGATCAGTGAGATAATTCTGTGACAGATGAATAGTTAATCAATTTATGTCCTATTATTTAGTAAAAGAGTCAATTTCTGAAACTTTAAGGTAAAATTGATGTAGATAAGGGTTATTTAATTTAATTTTGGTTGGCCAATTTCAAGTTTTGACATGAAAAGACACTATATTTTCACTACCAAAATTGACTTGAAAAAAGTTGACAAAATTGACACACCCTAATACGCAATGACCTAACTTGTTCTCCTATTCCCGAACTCGAATCTTCTGAATTCCATACCCTCTGGCTACGGCTTACATGCCAATCTCAAACTAAATACATCTGCGCTGTTTACCTTTCTCCTAATTCTATTGACTATCCAAAATTCTTTGACTATCTCACCTCCAAAGTGAAATATATTCTTTCCCGCTCTCCCCTTGCTGAAATCGTTCAATTTTCACCAACGCCTTTGGCTTTCCTCCCATTTCACTGACATCCCTGGTGAACTAGTTCACAACTTTTCTATCTTAAATGACCTAGAGCAGATTGTACAGAACCTTACTCGTATCCCCGATCGCCTTGGAGATAGACCCATTTATTTCTTACCTCTCATCCTTCTTCTTACTTTGTGAAACTTTTCTCTCTGTTGTGCTCCTCCAATCACAATCTGATATTTGTTTCCAGTCCTATCGCTCTAATTCGACCTTTGGATCCTCCCAAAAGGAGACGCCTTTGGCACTTCGGAGCCGCTGATTGGGAGGCCTTGAGGTAGTACTTTTCTGATTTCCCATGGAATAATTACTGCTTCCGTGGCCTGGACCCTTTTGAGTGTGCAGAACGCATCACAGAGGTGATTCTCTCAGGCATGGAAGCGTACATTCCATATTCTATTTCTACTCTTAATGCAAAAAAACCTTGGTTTAACTTTACTAGTTCTAATGCTATCCGTAGCAGAGAGGAGGCTTTCAGAAGGTACCGTTGCCATCCGACTCCTGACTCTTCGACTCGCCAAAAATTCCTTCATTCTTCTCGCTCTTTCTGGCATCTAGCTAAGAACCTCTTTAATAACTTTACTTCCTCTTCTTTCCTTCCTCTTTTCTATTCCGACGGTGCTTTCCTCCATCTCCCTCCCCCCTCTGACTTTATTATGTGTGAAATTAGAATCTCTTCGAAAGATGTTTTTTCTGCCCTATCTGGACTCAACTCTAGGAAGGCGCATGGTCCTGATGGTGTTCCTCCTGTTGTTCTTAAGAACTGTGCTTCTGTGCTGACACTCTGCCTAGGCAAACTCTTTCGTCTTTGTCTCTCATCTGGTACTTTTCCTTCCTGCTGGAAATTCGCTTTCATTCACCCTGTTCCAAAGAAGGGTGACCGCTCTCAACCCTTCAACTATCGTCCAATTGCTTTGATTTCTTGCCTTTCCAAAGTTTTTTAATTTATCCTTAATAGGAAGATTCTTAAACACTTTTCTTCTCACAATCTTCTTTCAGATCGTCAGTATGGATTCCGCAAGGGACGCTCTACTGGTGATCTTCTTGCATATCTCTCTGACTCCTGGTCATCATCCTTTTGAGATTTTGGTGAAACTTTTGTTATTGCGCTAGATATATCGAAAGCTTTTGATAGAGTCTGGCACAAATCTTTAATTTCAAAACTGCCCTGCTTCGGTTTCTATCCTTCTATCTGTGCCTTCATTTCTAATTTCCTCTCTGGCTGATCTATAGCTGCAGTTGTAGACGGCCACTGTTCTTCTCATAAAGCTATCAACAGTGGTGTTCCTCAGGATTCTGTCCTGTTACCCACTCTTTTCCTTTTATTTATTAATAATCTTTTAATTCGCACTTCCTGTCCTATTCACTCCTATGCCGATGATTCCACTCTTCACTTCACCCACTTCCCAAAGCGTCCCTCACAGCAGTCCCTTCATGATTCGCGTGGGACGGTTATTGGGAGGGGATGGGACGATTCATCGCCGCCATCTCATCGCCGTCGACTCATCGCCGCCAACTCAACGCCAGCCAAACTCATCGCCGATCCAACTCATCGCCGATCCAACTCATCGCCGATCCAACTCATCGCCGATCCAACTCATCGCCGATCCAACTCATCGCCAGTATGGCTCATAAAACAACGCAAATAATAGTAAAAAAAATAAAATGGTTAGGAAAGGAAAAGATGATTAATCATTATATTATTTATTAAATTATTTACTTATTATTTATTATTGTTGGCAAATTTTTCTCTGCCTCGCTGGCTGGAAATATGCTCCATCTTGAAGGGTTTCTGAAGTTTAACAGTAGAAGCTTAACAGAAATATAAGATACTAACATCTTTTTCAAGCTTAAGTAAAGTTGCCAGCTTTCTCTAGAAGAAAAACATGTTAATAAAGTAAAGTTGGTTGGTTTTCCTAATTATTAATTAATAATATAGAAAATTTAGAATATAGAATCTTATATTATCAAAATATTCAAAATATAAAATACTTATAATTTCCATTGTGTATATTGTGTATACATCTATATTTTTCTGGTGATGAGTTGACTGACGATGAGTTGGATCGGCGATGAGTTGGATCGGCGATGAGTTGGATCGGCGATGAGTTGGATCGGCGATGAGTCGACGGCGATGAGTCGGCGGCGATGAGATGGCGGCGATGAAAAGGTACCGACCCTTATGGGACACCTGACCTCTGATCTTTCTGCTATACCTAATTGGGGTACAGGGAACCTTGTGGCTTTCAATGCCTAAAAAACTCAGTTATTCAACTGAATCCTTTCTCTTCTCTTAGTATTCTTGGCGTTTCCTCTTCTCGTGATCTTTCCTGGAAAGATCACATATACTCTCTTTCTAAAACAGCTTCTAAGAGGTTAGGTGTGCTGTACCGCCTCCGCGATTTCTTCACCCACACTCAGTTGCTGTCTTTGTACAAGGGTCTTGTTCGCCCCTGTATGGAGTATGCTTCTCATGTGTGGGGTGGTTCAACCCACACAGCTGTACTTGAAGGGGTGGAATCAAAAGCTTTTCGTCCCATCATTTCCCCACCTCTTACTGATTGTCTTCAATCTCTCTCTCTCTTCAGCGCAATGTTGCCTCACTCTCTCTTTACTATCGCTATTATAACTGACATTGCTTTTCTGAACTCTCTAACTGCATGCCTCCTCCTTTAAGAAGAGCACGCAGTACCAGACTTTCTACACTTTCTCATTCCTTTTCTGTCCAACTATCTAATGCAAGGGTTAATCGGTATTTTCAGTCTTTCATCTACTCAACCGGTCAACTCTGGAACAATCTTCCTCAATCCATCTTTCTTCCTGTCTAGGACCTCCCATCTTTCAAACGCAGAGTGTCTAGGCATCTTGAAAACCCTGGATCTTGATTTTGGCTCTCTTCTTCTATGGGAGGGGCGCTTTTGCGGGCATTTGCCCTTGGCCTCTCTTTCCTGCATAAAATATACATATAAGTTGTGTTAAAATGAGAAAGAAGGAAAGAGGGTAGGTTAAAGTAGCCTATGTTAGTTTAGAATCCCTTCGATGTTATTTCATTCGACAAACACTTATTTATTTCAATTATTTAATTTTATACATTATAGTAGTATAGTTGCAAAATGTATGAGGGCAATGCAATTGCAAATGTTGCAAGAGTGACAACCCCCACCCACTTTGTTGCAAGGCACCCCACCCCCTTTGGTTGCAAAGGGGGAGACCTCTTTGGGGGAGAAGGTGGGACGGCCTCAACCCCCAAAGGGGCATACCTAACCTAAGGAAGAGGGTGACCTCTTTGGGGGAGAAGGTGGGACGGCCTCACCCCCCCAAAGGGGCATACCTAACCTAAGAGAGAGGAGAGAGAGAGAGGAGGAGGGAACCCAGAGGAAGGGTCTTCGCTCGGTGAGAGCCATGCACATATGAGTCCTTCAGCCACCCTGCCGCTCTCTTACAGGACCCCTAATCAGCCAGTTGGCTTAATCAGCCAGTTGGCGTAGAAGGCTGAGTTGCCAGATTGCGCTATGTATTTAATTAAAGCATATATTAATCAGCCAGTTGGCTTAGAAAGTTGAGTTGTCAGATTGTGCTATTTATTTATTTAATCCATATATTAATCAACCAGATGGCTTAGAAGGCTGAGATGCCAGATAGCAATAATTATTTAATTAAAGCATATATTAATCAGTCAGTTGGCTTAGAAATATGAGTTGCCAGTTTGCGCTATTTATTTAATTAATCCTTATATTCTTCCGTCAGTTGGCTTAGAAGTCTGAGTTGCCAGATTCGTTATTTATTAAATTATTCCATATATTAATCAGCCAGTTGGCTTAGAAGTTCGATTTGACAAACAGCAATTAATTATTTTAAAATCCGCTTTAGAAACCAAACAAATTATATAATTGTGTACAAACACAAAGGAATAAATAAAACACCAATACATCATTTAGCTTATTTAACTGAATTAATGGATATGCAATGGGTATATATATATGGTCAAATAATAGCATCATGAATGGAAAATATATGATCATACAAAACGGGGCATCATCAATATATTAGTACAGGAAATATATAGTTATATTAAATATATTGAAAATATACGAAACGTATAATCATATTAGTACAGGAAAAATATATATTGTCTTTACGTTCTACGGTGCAAAACGCTAAACTCGCACGTGATAGAGTCTACATCCACATCGCCATTACTTTGTACGACGTGGTAAAACCGTCCAAGCATCACTTCACCGTTTAACTGATACGGCGGTCTATACTCGATGTAAATGGCTTTCATATCGTTCAATACTATTTTTGTCCCCACTTTACACTCGGCGGGCAAGTTATCTTTAAACGAACACATCAAAAGCGCACACAAAAATGTCATCGTTAACCGCAACATCAAATACAAATTTATAAACAAGCCTTTCCAATCGGGTTTTTTTTCTTACCGTCCCGAGCTTTTCAATCGTGAACTCTTCTTCACTCTGCATAGCTGCATTGGAAATAATCCTCCAAGTCGTAACGACATCTATCCATTATATAGAGGTACAGCTCTGCAGGGTGAACAGTGTAGGCGAGCTCAGCTTATCGTACGGAAAAAAGAAAAAAATAATTAGGGGCGTAATACAAATCGTACGGAAAAAACTTCATCTAAAAATATCGTGTAAGCACTTCCCCATTTTAATGTACGTCTAAGGCGGGTCTAACATACACAACAATTCGAAAAATTCTTGGAAAAGAACAATTCGTACGAAAAAAGAAAATAATTAAATCACCGAACACTTCGTACGAAAAATAAATAAATAAATGAACAATTCGTACGGGAAAAGAAATAAAAAATAAATCCGCGATACCGTAGCTCTAAAGTGGGGTAAAGCAATTCGTACGAAAAATAAAAATAAATAAATGAACAATTCGTACGGGAAAAAAAGAAAAATAAATCCGCGATACCGTAGCTCTAAAGTGGGGTAAAGCAATTCGTAGAAAAAATAAAAATAAATAAATGAACAATTCGTACGGGAAAAAAGAAAAATAAATCCGCGATACCGTAGGTCCAAGGTGGGGTAAAGCAATTAGTAGGAAAAATAAAAATAAATAAATGAACAATTTGTACGGAAAAAAAGGAAAAAAATAAATCCGCGATACCGTAGGTCTAAGGTGGGGGTAAAGCAATTCGTACGAAAAAGAACAATAAATAAATGAACAATTCGTACGAAAAATAAATCCTTAATGATCCCCGTAGGTCTAAGGTGGGGTGTAAAACAACTCGTACGAAAAAAAAAAATAAATGAACAATTTGTACGGAAAAAATAATTCCATAATGATCACCGTAGGGCTAAGGTGGGGGTAAAACAATCCGTACGGGGAAAAATAAAAATAAAGATAAATAAATGAACAATTCGTACGGAAAAAATAAATCCCTAACGATCCCCGTAGGGCTAAGGCGGGTGTAAAACAAATCGCACGAAAAAAGAAAAAGAAAAAATAATAAATCCCTAATGATCACCGTAGGTCTAAGGCGGGTGTAAATCAATTCGTACGAAAAAAGAAAAAATATGAGGTTAAACAATCCGTACGGGTAAAAAGAAAAAATAATTAGGATGTTAAACAAATCATACGGAAAAAAGTTCATCTAAAATTCGTGTAATCACTTCCCCGTTTTAAATTAGGTCTAAGGCGGGGCTAACACAACAGTTCGAAAAGTTCTTGCCAGAGAACAACTCGCACGAAAAAAGAAAAATAAACGAACAATTCGTACGAAAAAAAATTAAATTAAAACACAATTCGTACGATTGTTCTTTACTATCAAAAATTAATTAATTTGAAAACATGGGTAATAAAGTTATTTTTAGCCACCCACTAAAGATAGGTTTTACAACTTAAAAATGAGTAAGAGGATGAGAAGAGGTAATGTAGATATGGAAAAAAGAAATTGATAATGTTACTGAATGAAAGAAACATCATAAGGAAGAAACCGATCAAGCTCGAAAGAGACGGCATAAAAACATGCCTTTTTCTAAATAAATAATAATATTAATAATAAAACTTAAAAAAAAATAATAAATCAATAATTAAAACTTTGAACAAAAAGGATGGAAAAATAAATTAAAGCAGATCAATATCCACGTTATGACCGCAAAATGACTGAACAAAGCGGTCGGAAAAAATTGCCATGACCTTTATAGTAACACACGGTTATCTCTCCCTCCCTCCATCCATCCAAACCTCTCAACCCCCATCTGAGCCATACCATAACTCAGATTCGAAAGGGTATCGAATAAATTTAACAAAAAATATGAAACTGAGAAACCTTAGTACACTTTTGCAGATTAAATAAATTCATGTATTGTATACTTTTTAGAAAATCAAAATAATACTTTTTACAAACTAAAAATTAAGTATTTGTACAGAGATAATATATCTTATAAATTAACACAGCCAAAATCACGTATTTGTAGAAAAATCATTATAATTAAAAAAAAATAAAATAAACTACACTCTTTTTTGAGAATTATTTTCAGTACCGGATCGTGATTTGTCAGCGCCCAGGCAAATTGAATTTCAGAGCCTTAAGACTTTTTTAACATTTTATTAATTTTACCTAATGATAAAAAACTACAAATATAAGAATGTAGGCCTCTCGCCACAACAATAATAAATAAAATAGACACTCCTCAACAATTTGAACGCATGTCAGACGAATTTCATATTTTGGATTTCTTTTTATTCATTTATTAAGTTTTTTCCCCGTTTTATATCACCTACTTTATGTAGTAAGTAATATATGAAAATGAAAAGATTTATTAGCATTCTATAGTTCATATGACAAATATTATTAATACAATGACAGATCATATACTAAGGATATAAATAAATACAGTTGATTAGAAATAATACAGTAATGTTGAAGTTAGACGGAGCTACAAAAATATATATATATGTGTGTATAATAAACTCACGTCTTTTCAGCGACTGATTTGTGTTTCTACAACCTGTGGCTAATGGGTTGGGCTCCCTCCCAAAGAATTAAATTACATAAAACAGAATGAGTGAAGCTTTGGATGACATCAGTCGAACTTTATTTTGACCCTCCTTCTCTTTTTTATTTGGGGAGGGACATTTTGCGATATTCACCCTTGCCCCTCCTTCGTGTATTAAAAATAACAATTTTAATGTTAATGATTTTAATACGATTTCGCTGACTATTTATTTTATTCAAATTGGCCCTCAAGCTTTACTGAGCTCCTATTAAAATAAAACAGGCGATTCACCCTCCAACATCCACTAAGCCGTTGAGATGCAATGTATATATATTGGAAAGGCTTGTTTATAAACTTGTATTTGATGTTGCGGTTAACGATGACATTTTTGTGTGCGCTTTTGATTGTGTTCGTTTAAAGATAACTTGCCCGCCGAGTGTAAAGTGGGGACAAAAATAGTATTGAACGATATGAAAGCCATTTACATCGAGTATAGACCGCCGTATCAGTTAAACGGTGAAGTGATGCTTGGACGGTTTTACCACGTCTTACAAAGTAACGGCGATGTGGATGTAGACTCTATTACGTGCGAGTTTAGCGTTTTGCACCGTAGAACGTAAAGACAATATATATTTTTCTTGTACTAATATGATTATACGTTTCGTATATTTTCAATATATTTAATATAACTATATATTTTTCTTGTACCAATATGATTATACGTTTCGTATATTTTCAATATATTTAATATAACTATATTTTTCCTGTACTAATATATTGATAATACTATGTTTTGTATATTTTCAATATATTTAATATAACTATTTTTCCTGTACTAATATATTGATAATACTATGTTTTGTATATTTTCAATATATTTTATATAACTATATTTTTCCTGTACTAATATTTTGATGCACCGTTTTGTATGAGTATATATATTTCCCATTCATGATGCTATTATTTGACCATATATATACACTCATTGTATATCCATTAATTCAGTTAAATAAACAGAATGATGTATTGGCGTTTTATTTATTCCTTTTTGTTTGTACACAATTATATCATTTGTTTGGTTTCTAAAGCGGATTTCAGAATAATTAATTAATTGCTATTTGTCAAATCGATCTTCTAAGCCAAAGGGACCTTAAAGTTAGGATATATGTTTTAAATAAATAATGCAATATGGCAACTCAACTTTCTAAGCCAGATGACGGAAGAATATAAAGATTAATTAAATAAATATTGCTATCTGGCATCTCAGCCTTCTAAGCCATCTGGCTGATTAATATATGGATTAAATAAACAAATAGCGCAATCTGACAACTCAACTTTCTAAGCCAACTGGCTGATTAATATATGCTTTAATTAAATACATAGCGCAATCTGGCAACTCAGCCTTCTAAGCCAACTGGCTGATTAGGGGTCCTATAAGAGAACGGCGGGGTGGCTGAAGGACTCATATGTGCTTGGCTCTCGCTGAGCGAAAACCCTTCCTTTGGGTCCTCTCCTCCTCTCTCTCTCTCTCTTAGGTTAGGTATGTCCCTTTGGGGGGGTGAGGCCTTCCCATCTTCTTCCCCAAAGAGGTCCCCACTCCTCCTTAGGTTAGGTATGCCCCTTTGGGGAATGAGACCGTCCCACCTTCTCACCCAAAGAGGTCTCCCCCCGTGTAACAAAGGGGGTGGGGGTGCCTTGTAACAAGGGGTTGGGGGTGCCTTGCAACAAATGGGGGTGGGGGTTTGCAACAAATGGGATGGGGTAGCACTCTTGCAACATTATGCAACATTTGCAATTGCATTGCACTCATACATTTTGCAACTATACTACTCATTATTTTCAGTTGAACAAGATGAGAAATGCAAACATGAGAGTACAAGTACTGTACCTCGATTAACTTTTTCATTTTCATTTTTTTCTGAATTCGGAGTAAAAATTTTGGTACTTTTCTGTTATAACCCCGCAATTTTAATAAGCCCCCATTGTCAATCGCCCTTGACGACTGGTTAGGTTTATTCGTGATATTTTCGTTGTTTTATATATATATATATATATATATATATATATATCAAGGGCGATTGACATTGGGGGGGATTTAGTCTTCAGGTGTTTTCCATTATATCCCGGCAATTTGACGCACTTTGATGCGATCTTGGAAGACATTGCTGCTTTCATGCCTCCACACCCTCCAGTCAATTAAATTTTTTATTGTGTTCATAATAAATGTCTAAAAGTATATAAATAAGCATTTTATTAATATAGTAAATGTCCAGGATCACCTGAAGATCAGGGCCCCAGCCTTCTTTAGTTAGCCTTATAAGGCTAACAAACGAAAATATCACGACCTAACCTAACCAATCGTCAAGGGCGTACAGTTGACCTAACGATTGGTTAGGTTAAGCCGTGATATTTTCGTTAGTTAGCCTTATAAGGCTAACTAAAGAAGGCTGGGGGCCCTGATCTTCAGGTGTTCTGAAGTTTTTATATACTAGTGAATGCGAAATGTTCGCCTGCAGGAAATTTTCGCGTTTTTCGCGTAGGTTATAGTTTACGCGAAAGTATCCAGCAGACGAAAATGTGACAATTTAAACTAATCTTTGGAAGATAGTAAGAAAATAAAACTTAGATCATTAAAATACTTTATGTGAAAAGTAAATTCAGTATATTGTAATAAAACATTGTAAAGTAAAAGCAGTAAAAAACACTTTAAATTATACTGTATTATTACTGTATAACAAGAATGTCATGAATGCCGCTAATTTCCCAACCCTTCTGAATGGTCTCTCTCATTTTGCGCTGGTTATCTCATGCAGAGACAATCCATTTAGCATGAATAGGTTTCAGTGTGGAGAGCTTCAAATCTATCTTACCGAGAGATTCATTTACATTGAGTGCTGCTGAAACTTTATTCACATACCAAGAGGTAAAACTTGCTTTGAAATACGACCTCAACCTCGACCAATTACAGTCCAGAATAAATGTCGTCATTCATGACGTCATTTTAATCTGTAAGATTATAACTAGCAACTATTGACTGCGAAATTATGATGCCGCGAAGGCGCGAACTCGTCCTAGGATATGAAAGAGCGAAAATTTGCTGCCGCGAAATTAACCTGGTTTACAGTATATATACTTATAAACTCAAAGAATATTATGTGAAATGACGTTGACGGGCCAAACCGAGGTGTTGACATGGTTACTGGCATGATCTATGTTCATACCATATTTCTACACCGTATGACTAACACCGACTCTGAAAATGAATCCAGCTCAAGATAAAATTGCACAGCGAAGGAATTTCGAAGCCTACTGTTCGACGCTGGGTGCAGAGGTGGCAGGAGACTGGGAATCTGCTAGATCGTCCTAAGTGTGGGGCACCAAGAAACACCACCCCAGAAGAGGACCGGAGAATAATCAACGAAGTGCAGAACGACCCTATCAACAACGCAGTCGCCATCCGGGAGACACTACATATGGGCGTGTCAGTGGACACCGTAAGGAGACGGTTGCATGAAGCAGGATATCACTACCGTACTCCTGCCAAAAAAGAGAGGATCGAGGAACGACATCGTCAGGCCAGACTCTCGTTTGCTCACCAGCATATAAATGATGATCTCGCATACTGGAGCAGAGTTATCTTCTCTGACGAGAAGATGTTTGCGTCTACAACTCACGGCCGTCTTCGGTGTTGGCGACAGGACAACACGAGATATGCCCTAAAATATTTACGAAGTGGCGCGGAGTGGGCACGTGACGCCGAATGTATGGGGGATGCACCTGCAAGGACTAGGAGACTGACTGAGATCTACGGGAGGTTTACGACAGATCAAAATATAGAGATCATGGAGGAGGTGATGCTGCCTTCTGTACGCGCGTATGCCTTGCCCTATCCTGAGCAGATTATCTTTATGCAGGTATGTTGTATTTGTGTGTTATAGAATATTATACTAGTACTAGAGTAAGATTTATGTATTACCGCATTTGTATGTTCGGTTTCCACATTTACATGGGACGAATACTGGTCATAAAATTGTTCTTTAACTCTTTCAGTACTATTACAACACTTTAGGATTTTATTCTGGATAACTACAGACTGTATTATTTGATAACGGCGCACAATTACATTTAGATGAGAGAAACCCCTAATACATAGAGGTTAAAACCTCTCTCGAATAGTGGGTTACTGATGAAGCATATGGATGAGATAGAATTCTACTTTTAATATTTAAAATCCATTTACAGGACAACTCTCCCATCCACACCGCCAGGATCGTTAGAAGGTGGTTCAGGGCAGCGAAATCTAGAACTACTGGACTGGCCTAGTAAGGAATGTGACCTCAACCCCATTGAGAACGTGTGGGGGAATGTGGTGAACTAGTGCTGGATCACACTATGGCTAAGTTGGAGATGTTCCGAAGGAACCCACACATCATACATAACCATGTTGCATCTATGCCACACAGATTACAAGATGTAATAGACAATAATGGGGGATGGACCAAATACTAACTATGAACCGGGTATAGCTGTGCCATTTTTTGTTAATCTATGGCAAATGTGAGCATTTTGTGTGATAAACTATTTAGTAAACATTTTCAACCATTGAATATTTGTTGTAATAAAGAATTAGTGTTTAATTGTATATGTTTTAGTGTTTTATTGTTATATGTATCTTATTGTCAAGATCTAATATTCTCCACAGGAAATCTGGAAAACATTAATGGGTTTATCTGTCCATCATGATTAAATCATTATCTCTCCATATTGATAATACAAATATAATCTGGAAAACACTATTAATATAATAGGTATCAGCCACAAACCGGTGGTGAATCCTGCTTCATGCAACCGTCACCTTATGGTTTCCACTGACACGCCCATATGTAGTCTCTCCTGGACGGTGACAGCAAGTAACCATGTCAACACCACAGTTTGGCCCATCAACGTCATTTCACAAACATTAGTATAATATTGTATGAATTTATAAGTATATATAAACAAAGGTGGGCACCCGGGCTCAAAAAGGACCGACGGTCCGGTCCCGGTCCTTGCCTCAAACTGGACCGACGGTCCCGGTCACGGTCCTTTCTGAAGATAGGACCTAGGAACGACTCGGTCCTAGGTCCTTATAATAATATAAGTGAAAAATTGATTAAAATGAAAAATGAAATTAAAGACACCGGAAATCTTTAATTTTATTAACGTAAATTATAATTAATACAATACATAAATGATGAAAAAAGTTATTAAGTTAAATGCTTGAGTTTCCTTCAAGAAGACTAGCATTTTCAAAATGGCTGTCACTGAGCCCTGACCTTTTCGGCTTGAGGACGTCCTTCCCCAAAGAGAAGAGCCTCTCCACGGCGGCACTGGATGGGATAGGCGTGTTAAACTTGATGAACAAGTCTTCAACGCCGGGCTGGGGAACGAGTCCTTGTTGAAGATGAAGGGTTTCACAGGCCTCTCGCTGAGAAATGTCTCCACCAACTTGGTCCCGGTCTCCTTCGTCTTCTCCCCGCCCTCGTAGAGAGCCTCAAAGAAGTCGTCATTGTCCTGGTCATTCTCACCCTCGCTGCTGCTGGTGTCCTTGCCTGAGTCCGCTTGCCAGAATCCTCTCCACCATAGACATCATCTGCTTCTTCACCTTGGCCTTGATCTCCTCGACGTCATACATGATGTCGTCCTCCACCAGCCTCACCCAGCCCAATTTGAACTTGGGGTGTAGCGCAGCTGCCAGGAGGAAGTCCATATCCTCAAAAAGGGGACCAAACCGACGTTTGATCCCATCCCTGACAGCTAATACCAGTGGCTGACACATCTTGACATCGCTGCTTTCCATCTGCTCCTTCAACATTTTGAGAGAGATGGCCAGGGTGGGCAGGAGTGCCCCCATGTACGCCTTGTCCTTCCCTTGCAGGATGTCCAAGGCCTTACAGACCGGCTTCACCGTAAGGAGACGGTTGCATGAAGCAGGATATCACTACCGTACTCCTGCCAAAAAAGAGAGGATCGAGGAACGACATCGTCAGGCCAGACTCTCGTTTGCTCACCAGCATATAAATGATGATCTCGCATACTGGAGCAGAGTTATCTTCTCTGACGAGAAGATGTTTGCGTCTACAACTCACGGCCGTCTTCGGTGTTGGCGACAGGACAACACGAGATATGCCCGCTAAAATATTTACGAAGTGGCGCGGAGTGGGCACGTGACGCCGAATGTATGGGGATGGATGCACCTGCAAGGACTAGGAGAGCTGACTGAGATCTACGGGAGGTTTACGACAGATCAAAATATAGAGATCATGGAGGAGGTGATGCTGCCTTCTGTACGCGCGTATGCCTTGCCCTATCCTGAGCAGATTATCTTTATGCAGGTATGTTGTATTTGTGTGTTATAGAATATTATACTAGTACTAGAGTAAGATTTATGTATTACACGCATTTGTATGTTCGGTTTCCACATTTACATGGGACGAATACTGGTCATAAAATTGTTCTTTAACTCTTTCAGTACTATTACAACACTTTAGGATTTTATTCTGGATAACTACAGACTGTATTATTTGTATAACGGCGCACAATTACATTTAGATGAGAGAAACCCCTAATACATAGAGGTTAAAACCTCTCTCGAATAGTGGGTTACTGATGAAGCATATGGATGAGATAGAATTCTACTTTTAATATTTAAAATCCATTTACAGGACAACTCTCCCATCCACACCGCCAGGATCGTTAGAAGGTGGTTCGAGGAGCAGCGAAATCTAGAACTACTGGACTGGCCTAGTAAGGAATGTGACATCAACCCCATTGAGAACGTGTGGGGGAATGTGGTGAACTAGTGCTGGATCACACTATGGCTAAGTTGGAGATGTTCCGAAGGAACCCACACATCATACATAACCATGTTGCATCTATGCCACACAGATTACAAGATGTAATAGACAATAATGGGGGATGGACCAAATACTAACTATGAACCGGGTATAGCTGTGCCATTTTTGTTAATCTATGGCAAATTGTGAGCATTTTGTGTGATAAACTATTTAGTAAAACATTTTCAACCATTGAATATTTGTTGTAATAAAGAATTAGTGTTTAATTGTATATGTTTTAGTGTTTTATTGTTATATTGTATCTTATTGTCAAGATCTAATAATATCTCCACAGGAAATCTGGAAAACATTAATGGGTTTATCTGTCCATCATGATTAAATCATTATCTCTCCATATTGATAATACAAATATAATCTGGAAAACACTATTAATATAATAGGTATCAGCCACAAACCGGTGGTGATATCCTGCTTCATGCAACCGTCACCTTATGGTTTCCACTGACACGCCCATATGTAGTCTCTCCTGGACGGTGACAGCAAGTAACCATGTCAACACCACAGTTTGGCCCATCAACGTCATTTCACAAACATTAGTATAATATTGTATGAATTTATAAGTATATATAAACAAAGGTGGGCACCCGGGCCTCAAAAAGGACCGACGGTCCCGGTCCCGGTCCTTGCCTCAAACTGGACCGACGGTCCCGGTCACGGTCCTTTCTGAAGATAGGACCTAGGAACGACTCGGTCCTAGGTCCTTATATATAATATAAGTGAAAAATTTGATTAAAATGAAAAATGAAATTAAAGACACCGGAAATCTTTAATTTTATTAACGTAAATTATAATTAATACAATACATAAATGATGAAAAAAGTTATTAAGTTAAATGCTTGAGTTTCCCTTCAAGAAGACTAGCATTTCAAAATGGCTGTCACTGAGCCCTGACCTTTTCGGCTTGAGGACGTCCTTCCCCAAAGAGAAGAGCCTCTCCACGGCGGCACTGGATGGGATAGGCGTGTTAAACTTGATGAACAAGTCCTTCAACGCCGGGCTGGGGAACGAGTCCTTGTTGAAGATGAAGGGTTTCACAGGCCTCTCGCTGAGAAATGTCTCCACCAACTTGGTCCCGGTCTCCTTCGTCTTCTCCCCGCCCTCGTAGAGAGCCTCAAAGAAGTCGTCATTGTCCTGGTCATTCTCACCCTCGCTGCTGCTGTGGTGTCCTTGCCTGAGTCCGCTCTTGCCAGAATCCTCTCCACCATAGACATCATCTGCTTCTTCACCTTGGCCTTGATCTCCTCGACGTCATACATGATGTCGTCCTCCACCAGCCTCACCCAGCCCAATTTGAACTTGGGGTGTAGCGCAGCTGCCAGGAGGAAGTCCATATCCTCAAAAAGGGGACCAAACCGACGTTTGATCCCATCCCTGACAGCTAATACCAGTGGCTGACACATCTTGACATCGCTGCTTTCCATCTGCTCCTTCAACATTTGAGAGAGATGGCCAGGGTGGGCAGGAGTGCCCCCATGTCCCCATGTACGCCTTGTCCTTCCCTGCAGGATGTCCAAGGCCTTACAGACCGGCTTCACCGTAAGGAGACGGTTGCATGAAGCAGGATATCACTACCGTACTCCTGCCAAAAAAGAGAGGATCGAGGAACGACATCGTCAGGCCAGACTCTCGTTTGCTCACCAGCATATAAATGATGATCTCGCATACTGGAGCAGAGTTATCTTCTCTGACGAGAAGATGTTTGCGTCACGGCCGTCTTCCCCCGTCTTCGGTGTTGGCGACAGGACAACACGAGATATGCCCGCTAAAATATTTACGAAGTGGCGCGGAGTGGGCACGTGACGCCGAATGTATGGGGATGGATGCACCTGCAAGGACTAGGAGAGCTGACTGAGATCTACGGGAGGTTTACGACAGATCAAAATATAGAGATCATGGAGGAGGTGATGCTGCCTTCTGTACGCGCGTATGCCTTGCCCTATCCTGAGCAGATTATCTTTATGCAGGTATGTTGTATTTGTGTGTTATAGAATATTATACTAGTACTAGAGTAAGATTTATGTATTACACGCATTTGTATGTTCGGTTTCCACATTTACATGGGACGAATACTGGTCATAAAATTGTTCTTTAACTCTTTCAGTACTATTACAACACTTTAGGATTTTATTCTGGATAACTACAGACTGTATTATTTGTATAACGGCGCACAATTACATTTAGATGAGAGAAACCCCTAATACATAGAGGTTAAAACCTCTCTCGAATAGTGGGTTACTGATGAAGCATATGGATGAGATAGAATTCTACTTTTAATATTTAAAATCCATTTACAGGACAACTCTCCCATCCACACCGCCAGGATCGTTAGAAGGTGGTTCGAGGAGCAGCGAAATCTAGAACTACTGGACTGGCCTAGTAAGGAATGTGACCTCAACCCCATTGAGAACGTGGTGGGAATGTGGTGAACTAGTGCTGGATCACACTATGGCTAAGTTGGAGATGTTCCGAAGGAACCCACACATCATACATAACCATGTTGCATCTATGCCACACAGATTACAAGATGTAATAGACAATAATGGGGGATGGACCAAATACTAACTATGAACCGGGTATAGCCGTGCCATTTTTGTTAATCTATGGCAAATTGTGAGCATTTTGTGTGATAAACTATTTAGTAAAACATTTTCAACCATTGAATATTTGTTGTAATAAAGAATTAGTGTTTAATTGTATATGTTTTAGTGTTTTATTGTTATATTGTATCTTATTGTCAAGATCTAATAATATCTCCACAGGAAATCTGGAAAACATTAATGGGTTTATCTGTCCATCATGATTAAATCATTATCTCTCCATATTGATAATACAAATATAATCTGGAAAACACTATTAATATAATAGGTATCAACCACAAACCGGTGGTGATATCCTGCTTCATGCAACCGTCACCTTATGGTTTCCACTGACACGCCCATATGTAGTCTCTCCTGGACGGTGACAGCAAGTAACCATGTCAACACCACAGTTTGGCCCATCAACGTCATTTCACAAACATTAGTATAATATTGTATGAATTTATAAGTATATAAACAAAGGTGGGCACCCGGGCCTCAAAAAGGACCGACGGTCCCGGTCCCGGTCCTTGCCTCAAACTGGACCGACGGTCCCGGTCACGGTCCTTTCTGAAGATAGGACCTAGGAACGACTCGGTCCTAGGTCCTTATATATAATATAAGTGAAAAATTTGATTAAAATGAAAAATGAAATTAAAGACACCGGAAATCTTTAATTTTATTAACGTAAATTATAATTAATACAATACATAAATGATGAAAAAAGTTATTAAGTTAAATGCTTGAGTTTCCCTTCAAGAAGACTAGCATTTCAAAATGGCTGTCACTGAGCCCTGACCTTTTCGGCTTGAGGACGTCCTTCCCCAAAGAGAAGAGCCTCTCCACGGCGGCACTGGATGGGATAGGCGTGTTAAACTTGATGAACAAGTCCTTCAACGCCGGGCTGGGGAACGAGTCCTTGTTGAAGATGAAGGGTTTCACAGGCCTCTCGCTGAGAAATGTCTCCACCAACTTGGTCCCGGTCTCCTTCGTCTTCTCCCCGCCCTCGTAGAGAGCCTCAAAGAAGTCGTCATTGTCCTGGTCATTCTCACCCTCGCTGCTGCTGGTGTCCTTGCCTGAGTCCGCTCTTGCCAGAATCCTCTCCACCATAGACATCATCTGCTTCTTCACCTTGGCCTTGATCTCCTCGACGTCATACATGATGTCGTCCTCCACCAGCCTCACCCAGCCCAATTTGAACTTGGGGTGTAGCGCAGCTGCCAGGAGGAAGTCCATATCCTCAAAAAGGGGACCAAACCGACGTTTGATCCCATCCCTGACAGCTAATACCAGTGGCTGACACATCTTGACATCGCTGCTTTCCATCTGCTCCTTCAACATTTTGAGAGAGATGGCCAGGGTGGGCAGGAGTGCCCCCATGTACGCCTTGTCCTTCCCTTGCAGGATGTCCAAGGCCTTACAGACCGGCTTCATCACCTGAAGATACTCTTTGAAGAAGTTGATATCAGCTGAAAAAATAGTTAATATTTTAGTCTTGTACTTAAACTTTTTATATTGTACTTTTTACTTTTTACTTTTTACCTTTTCAAAAAGAAAAGTAAAAAAATCAAATATGTATATTGCTCACCAGACGAGAACGAAGGCACCCCAAGAATGTTGCACGTCTGGTGTAGTCCATGAAGCTTCTCCCTGTCTCCGAAGATGTCGACCAGGCGGGACACCCCGTCGTAGACGGAGTTCCATCTCGTAACGGTGGGGACAGTCAGCTGCATCCCTATCTCGGCCTTGATGGTGTCTGAGGCTTGTGAACTTCTTGACTGCTTATTCCACAGCTCCGTAGCTTTACCAAAGGCGGTCCGGTACGCCTTCCTGTAGGATGGTGAGTTCTTCAGGGCCTTGTCAGCGTCGGAGGTGGCCACTAGGTTCAGGGTGTGGGCGGCGCACCTTGTGTGCTTCGGCAGGACGTATTCAGGATCCTCCGTGGCACCGGCTAAAAAGAAATGTTCAATTTATTCAAAAATATATTTGAGTGAAAAGAAAATACCTTACAAGACTTGTAAAAAGTGAAAAAAAAATCAAGAAATAATAAATAATTCACAGGCAACAAAGATTTTGTTACAGAAGACCAAATAGGTGCTCCTAGCTAATTTCGGTATGCTGATTTCAAATCTATAATTAGATTTTTTCTATCACGTCTAGATTTTGTGTAAAATGCAAATCACTTTTAGTAAAATTTTCTACCACGTCCAGATTTTGGTTTTAATCGGCTTAATGCCAGTAATATGAAACTTGCTTTTCAAGGTTAAAGCAATTTTTTTTGCCAACTATATACAAATTCGAACAATTTTGATAAATAAAATTTATCCCGAGTTGGCAAACTGAGTCAAGAGCATAGTAACGGGCAACGGCCCAACGGTCAGTCGCTACGTGACAGTCAAGCAGAACGGTTGTTGAAGCTCTCTGCTGATGAGCAAGTGACAGGTTGTGGTGACTTGTGTGTTTTTATAGCATTTGTTTTGTACTACGGTGTGTATTTCTTTTTATTTTGCACATCGTAATAATTACTTTCTACGTTTTTTCAGATATTGTATGGTAATTAAAAATGGCATCAAATAGACGTGCTTGTGTAAATCACCCAGACAACTTCTGCTTTGTCTGTGGACAATATACACCTAAGCCACAACGTAGAAACATAACAACAAAGATTAAACTTGCCTACAAGTGTTATTTTGACTGTAAGTTAGGAGACCAACAGAGGGACTGGGCACCACATATTTGCTGTGCACAGTGCAATGCAATGTTAATAGCTTGGATGAATGGTAAAAGAAAAGCTATGCCGTTCTCAGTCCCCATGGTTTGGCGTGAGCCGAAAAATCACTTCAATGATTGTTATTTTTGTTTGACAAAGATTGCTGGTTTCACAAAGAAAAACAAATCAAAGATCACGTACCCAAACTGCGAATCAGCAATGAAACCAGTACCACATGATGAAACAAATCCACCACCAGTTCCACCAGCAAAGATAACAGACAGCAGTTCATCTGAAGATTCTGCTAGTGATATAGAAACAGGGAAAGATGGCATATATGTTCCAGATGCAAATATTTCCCCACATTTGTTAAGTCAAGCGGAGTTAAATGACTTAGTGCGCGATTTGGAATTACCAAAAGAAAAGGCAGAGTTGCTTGGTTCAAGACTTCAAGAATTTAATCTTCTCCAACCAAACACCAAAGTTTCCCATTTCCGCCATCGCCATTTGCAATTTTCATCATTTTACTTACAGGAAGAAAACGTTTGTTTCTGCCACGATATCAGTGGTCTGATGCAAGGGATTGGCTGTCGCTATGATCCAAAAGAATGGAGACTGTTCATTGACTCTAGTAAAGCTAGCCTTAAAGCTGTATTACTGCACAACGGCAATGAAAAACCTTCAATACCTGTAGCACATGCCACTGGCCTTAATGAGACTTATGAATCGATGAAACTGCTGCTAAGACTCATCAAATATAAGGACCACACATGGAATATTTGTGGCGACCTTAAAGTTGTATCATTACTTCTTGGGTTACAGTTGGGCTACACAAAGCATATGTGCTTTTTGTGTCTATGGAACAGCAGAGATGACAAGAACCACTACAAAAAACATGATTGGCCATCTAGAACTGAACATGTTGTTGGTAAATACAATGTGAAACACCCAGCACTTATTGACCCTCAGAAAGTACATCTTCCACCACTTCACATTAAACTTGGCCTTATGAAAAATTTCGTGAAGGGTATGGATCATCAAGGTAGTGGTTTCCAATATTTAAAGGATAAATTCAAAGGAATATTGACAGATGCTAAGCTAGAAGCTAGAGTTTTCACTGGACCACAGATCCGCAGTGTCATCCACGACTCATCGTTTCCATCTAACCTAAATGAGAATGAACTAGGAGCATGGACATCTTTCGTTGAAGTTGTCAAAAATTTTCTTGGAAACCACAAAGCTGAAAACCACCGTAAACTCGTAGAAAACATGCTTAAATCTTATGAAATAATGGGATGCAGAATGTCTTTGAAAATTCATTTTTTACATTCTCATCTTGACTTCTTCCCGGCCAACCTTGGGGCTGTAAGTGACGAGCATGGTGAGCGCTTCCACCAACAGATCTCAGTTATGGAAAACAGATACCAAGTCGGTAATTTCAACCCAAATATGATGGGAGATTATTGTTGGTTCCTGCAGAAGGAGAGCTCGTCATCCTACAAGCGACAAAGGAAGAGTACACACCAAAGTTTCACTTAAGAACAGGAATTTGCCTTTCAGTAGTAACAACAAAATACTAACGCGCTTTGGGTGGATGGTTGGGCGCAGGGGTGGTAACTCCGCCAGCGGAATTCCGCTGTCTGTCTTAAGCCAGAATAAAGGAGGAAAGACATCCCTGTTCACTAATTATTTAAGTATGCTTAACATAAAACGTGGCACGGAAAAGTAGCTTAGACGGCTTTCGTAATAGAAGCGGGTGAGAAAAAAAATGAAAAATAGGGGTTTTCGGTTACACAAAATCTGGACGTGATAGAGAAATTTTGATATCAGATCTGAAATCAGCATCAGCGCTTTAGTAGGAATCAGTAGTTCACGTGTCTGTAACAAAAAAAAAGTTGAAATTTGTTGCCTAGTGAATCCATAATTTACCTTCCAAAAGCGATGCCAGATCCTCAACCTGAACGACGTCCTCATCATCGGGCCGCCCCACACCTTCTTCCTCCTCTTCCTGGACCTCCTCAGGCAGCTCCTCGTCCGTTTTGCCAAATACACTGCACAATGAAACACAATTATTATATTTTTTTATTTTTTTTATTCAATGTTAGAAAAAATTAAAAATGTAAAGATTTAAAAGTCAAAAAATTTGAATGAAGAAATTACAAAAAAAAAATCTGCTTACTTAAATGCCTTGACGAAGTTGCTGCCATTGTCAGTAGTAGTCCTGCAGACCTTGGACTCGATGGCGAAGTCGAAGAGGACCTTGTACATCTCCTTCGCAAGGACCTCGAAGGTGTGTCGTCCGGTGAGTCGTCTGCACGCCAAGACTGCCTTCTGCCTGAGGAGGGTGGCCTGGTCAATCCAGTGTACAGTCATCCCCATGTACGACCTTAAATAAAATGGAATGCTTTGAATTGAAATGTAGTATTATAATTTATATTTTCACAGCATTGTAATAAATTGATTAAAATAAACTCACAGTTTATTAGTTTCTTTTTGATTGAAGTAAAAAGTAAATTAATTAAAATTTAAACATACTTGTGGGCACATGTCCAAGCGTCTGCCGTAGTAGAGACCGACTATACAGAGTTGAGGACGTCCCTCAGGTGCTGCCTCTTCTCGTCAAACCTTAAAAAGTTTATTAAAAGACAAAAGTAAAGTAAAAAATTATAATGTCATCGCTCATCACTAAAAGAAAAAGAAAAAAAAATACTGTTATCAAGAATGAATTTAAATAGCCAAACAAAAAATACCTGTCTTCAATACGCCTGGTAAGCGTCCTCCTAGACATGGAGTGTTGGCCAGGGACACAGGTGCTAACAAAGTCCTTCCACGAATCGGAGTCGACGACGTCGAGAGGCAACATGTTGCCCACAAATAAGGTGATCAACTAATTAAAAAGAAATAAAAATTTGTTACGTTTCATCATAACTGACTGACATTTGAGTGTAATTTTTAATTGAATTTACTGACCTTCTCTTCAAAGAGAGCCTTGGTGACTCTGGACGGTCCAGCCATGGCCTCCCGTATAGTCGGCTGAACCATGGTCCTCTGCCTCTTGTCGTCGGGGCGCTCCTGAGGGTCTCCTCGCCGCTTCTTCTTTTTCTGGAGCTCCACCCCGTCCTTGATGCACTGGTCGAACTGGTTCTGGACGTGAGGGTGGCGCCTGGAGATATGTCGCTTGAGGTTGTTTTGGCTCTTGTTGCTTGTCGAGAGGATGTTCTTGTTCGGCAGGCACAGCAAGCACTTGTACTCCAGGTTCTGCTCATCCTTGGGGCCAAAGTATTCAAAGTATTTGTCCAGGTACAGCACGGGATTGCCGGGTTCAGTTCTTCCGCTAGGAGCTCCAGTTGTTTGACTTGAAGTTGAAGCACTAATATCAGTATATTCTTCGTTTCAACACCTGTCTCCTCCAGGTGTTGAAACAAGTTTCAGTTCAGTCTCAGTCTCTTTCTGAGTCTTCTGGAGGAAACGATCCATCTTCTTTAGAACTTCAAATAATCACTAAACACACTAAAATCACTAAAAAAGACCGTCCGGAATTGCTTAAAAATGGACCGTCGCTCCTCATTTCGGTCCTCACTGAGAAAAGGACCGACTTTCCCGCTCACGGTCCTTAAAAAGGACCGAGTTCCTGGAGTTCGGTCCTTTTGGAACTCGGTCCTGCCCACCTTTGTATATAAATATATTTATGCTAGTATAACCGTGGATTCTTTTTATGTGATTTCGATAATCAGTTACTGTTATTCAGATCGAACCTGTTAACAAGTTCTTTGTGTAACAATCGATAAACCATTTCCCACTAACTCTCTCTGCCCCTCTGCCTCGCTCTCTCTCTCACTGTCTCAATCTTTTTCTCGCTCAATGTTAATATATATATATATTAATATATATATATATATATATATAAAGTGTAGATTCGTAAGTTAGTAAAGGTTTAAAACTGCACATGGACTCTACAAACAGCTTTATTAGTATTGTTACATAATGATTTAATATAAGTGAGACTGGTGGGTGGGGAAGGGGAATGAGGGAGTGTAGAGAATGGTTGTGTAATGTCTATTTTTGGTTCAAATTCACTAGTATACAAAGTTATATTGTGGTATCTGTTCATATAGACATGCAGTAATCATAATGGAACCTTATTACTGTATAAGACTAGTAAACATTGTGTTCATAAAGATAAACGATTAATATGATCGTGAACAGCGTTGAACTCCGACATTACATAATAATTAGGGCCGTTCAAAAATTATGTAACGCTATTTTTGCTAAAACTTGACATCCCAGATCCCCCAGGAACGTTCTGTAACTTTAGACCAGGCACCCCGTAAGATGTTATGTAACACTTCCCACACCCCACACGTTACGGAACGTTACAGGTGGGGGGTTGTCAGGTTTTAGCAAAAATAGCGTTACGTAATTTTTGAACGGCTCCTTACATGTATGTCAATGTTATATGTTGTTGGACTCGGTTGTCCTCCTTCCATCCCACCTTCCCACAGTTGGGGTACCTTGACTATCGCTGCGGCGTTGTCACATGTACAGAGTCGCCTGTGAGGTGAGGAACATTACATATGCGGGCAACTGTACAAGAATGTGTGATGGTAGTAACACTACGTATCCAAGGGAAGAAGTGCAAAGAGAAAAATTCGAAAGATTTCACAAACCAGGACCTACGAACAAAGCAATTCAAGCGAACTGGTCAATAAATTAAAAGAACAGGAACTGTTCATGATGAGGCAAGATCTGGATGTCTAGATATCTCTCAGGAAAATGTCGAAATGGTAAGAGATGCCTTTGAAAAATCCTAGAATGTCAACTCGCACAGCATCACGTAGACTGAACATACCAAAAATGACTGTCCTTGGGATTTTAAAATCAACATTATAAAAGAAAAGTTACTCTTTCCAACTGCAACACGAATTACACGAAGACGAGCCGTGTGCACAGAATTTATTGAAAAAATTTATACCGAAAATTTATTAAACCACATTCTCTTCAGCGATGAGGCGACATTCCACACATGCGGAAAGATTAATCGACATAATTGCTATATCTGGGCGAGTGAAAAACCAACTGAGTTCTACGAATGAGAGAGAGATTCTCCTAAAGTTAATGTCCGGTTGAGTATGACAAAGTCGAAGATTTACGGACCTTTTTTCTTTGCAGAAGATACCGTAACAGGGCCAATTTATCTTGACATGCTTTAGCAGTTTCTTGAACCCCAGCTTCGTTCAAATGGCATTCTCGACACTGTTGTCTTTCAACAAAATGGAGCTCCACGTCACTATACAAACATCGTTCGGGCGTACCTTGACGAGCTCTTACCAAATTGCTGGATCGGACGTGGTGGAAACAGGCCCTGGGCAGCACGATCTCCGGATTTAACACCATTAGCTATCTTTGCGTGGAGCTTTATAAAGTCTGAGGTTTACAAAACAAAAGTTACAGACCTGCAGGATCTGCGAACCCGCATCGTCGCGGCAGTCGCTAAAATAACTCCAGAGATGCTTGAGAATGTGTTCCGCAATGTAGTGGACAGATTTGAGATTTGTAGAGACACTGATGGTGCTCACGTCAAATCTTAGACCTAAGCTTGATAAATAAATATACATATAATTATGTTACTACATTTTTATACTAAAATACTATTATTTCAGCAAAATAGATAGGGACTTTTGGACTACCCCGTATATTGAAATATAGATAAATGAAAAACAATATATGCGAAGCCAGTTATATATACATATGAACAAATTTAAAATTACAAATATGTTGTATGATTTTGGATAGTGAATTGATATTTTAATAGATGTTTAGAAAGTTTGTCATTTCGTTATATTTAATATAGGCCTATACGCTGTGTTGACGATACATTCGTTGCTTTTAAAAGAAGTAAACTAAAAGTCCGTTTCGAAAGGGCAACAAATAATAAATTTCGATTTTTGGATGTTAAATTCCAATTACTGGAAGAAAGACCAATGGAAAAGTGAATTAATGCAAGGTCAACGGATAAAAGTGTTTACACGAACTTTGCTTTGTACATTCCATCCGACTATAAAATATCGATAATCAAAAGTTTAATACGGAGAGCATTCAAAGTAACATCTCACTACAACCTATTCAACATCGAAGTAGAAAGAATAACTAAAAAATGAATAAACAACGGTTATCCCAATCTAGAAATGTTTAAATAAATTACTGTCTAAGAAAAAAAATTAGCGAAAACGAACATTATCTATCTATATATATAAAAGACGAAGTTTGTTTGTCTGTTTGTCTGTTTGTTTGTTCTCTATTGAAATGAATATGGCTGCACCAAATAGTGTTTAAGGTAGTGAATCAGATATAACTTTTCACGGGGAATTTAATGGTGTGCACAGTAGGTAGGTACAGTAGGTAGGTAGGTAGGTAGGTAGGTACAGTAGGTAGGTACAGTAGGTAGGTACAGTAGGTAGGTAGGTAGGTACAGTAGGTAGGTACAGTAGGTAGTTAGGTAGGTAGGTACAGTAGGTAGGTACAGTAGGTAGGTAGACTAGACAGTAGGTATGTAGGTAGGTAGGTACAGTAGGTAAGTACAGTAGGTAGGTAGACTAGACAGTTTTATTTAGTAAATGGGTAGGTACAGTAGGTAGGTACAGTAGGTAGGTAGGTAGGTAGGTAGGTAGGTACAGTAGGTAGGTAGGTAGGTAGGTACAGTAGGTAGGTACAGTAGGTAGGTAGACTAGACAGTAGGTAGGTAGGTAGGTAGGCATAAAAGTTTCAAAATTTTCGAGAACTTTTTAAAATATAAGGTTAAGGAATAAGTTTTTTCATTTTAACACAAAAAAGCTTAAAATCATTATTTTCGAAAACTTTTTAAAATATAAGTTTAAGGAATAAGTTTTTGCATTTTGACATTTGAGTGTGACTTTTGCTATGGGTGACAATGGCCCAAAAAAGTTGGAACACCTCGCAATTTATGTTTTGACACCCAATGGAAAAACACGTAACATTGTTTACACTGAAGTGCTACAAAATGTCTGATGTTTTCAAGGAATAAAAACAATTACCAAAACTTTGTGTTTATGTGTTCATTTAGTTTTGTTCATCTTTTTACCTTATTTTGACACAGTGTACAGTAGGTAGGTACAGTAGGTAGGTAGACTAGACAGTAGGTAGGTAGGTAGGTAGGTAGGCATAAAAGTTTCAAAATTTTCGAGAACTTTTTAAAATATAAGGTTAAGGAATAAGTTTTTCATTTTAACACAAAAAAGCTTAAAATCATTATTTTCGAAAACTTTTTAAAATATAAGTTTAAGGAATAAGTTTTTGCATTTTGACATTTGAGTGTGACTTTTGCTATGGGTGACAATGGCCCAAAAAAGTTGGAACACCTCGCAATCTTTATGTTTTGACACCCAATGGAAAAACACGTAACATTGTTTACACTGAAGTGCTACAAAATGTCTGATGTTTTCAAGGAATAAAAACAATTACCAAAACTTTGTGTTTATGTGTTCATTAGTTTTGTTCATCTTTTTACCTTATTTTGACACAGTGTACAGTAGGTAGGTACAGTAGGTAGGTAGACTAGACAGTAGGTAGGTAGGTAGGTAGGCATAAAAGTTTCAAAATTTTCGAGAACTTTTTAAAATATAAGGTTAAGGAATAAGTTTTTCATTTTAACACAAAAAGCTTAAAATCATTATTTTCGAAAACTTTTTAAAATATAAGTTTAAGGAATAAGTTTTTGCATTTTGACATTTGAGTGTGACTTTTGCTATGGGTGACAATGGCCCAAAAAGTTGGAACACCTCGCAATCTTTATGTTTTGACACCCAATGGAAAAACACGTGACATTGTTTACACTGAAGTGCTACAAAATGTCTGATGTTTTCAAGGAATAAAAACAATTACCAAAACTTTGTGTTTATGTGTTCATTTAGTTTTGTTCATCTTTTTACCTTATTTTGACACATTGTACAGTAGGTAGGTACAGTAGGTAGGTAGACTAGACAGTAGGTAGGTAGGTAGGTAGGCATAAAAGTTTCAAAATTTTCGAGAACTTTTTAAAATATAAGGTTAAGGAATAAGTTTTTCATTTTAACACAAAAAAGCTTAAAATCATTATTTTCGAAAACTTTTTAAAATATAAGTTTAAGGAATAAGTTTTTGCATTTTGACATTTGAGTGTGACTTTTGCTATGGGTGACAATGGCCCAAAAAAGTTGGAACACCTCGCAATCTTTATGTTTTGACACCCAATGGAAAAAACACGTAACATTGTTACACTGAAGTGCTACAAAATGTCTGATGTTTTCAAGGAATAAAAACAATTACCAAAACTTTGTGTTTATGTGTTCATTTAGTTTTGTTCATCTTTTTACCTTATTTTGACACAGTGTACAGTAGGTAGGTACAGTAGGTAGGTAGACTAGACAGTAGGTAGGTAGGTAGGTAGGCATAAAAGTTTCAAAATTTTCGAGAACTTTTTAAAATATAAGGTTAAGGAATAAGTTTTTTCATTTTAACACAAAAAGCTTAAAATCATTATTTTCGAAAACTTTTTAAAATATAAGTTTAAGGAATAAGTTTTTGCATTTTGACATTTGAGTGTGACTTTTGCTATGGGTGACAATGGCCCAAAAAAGTTGGAACACCTCGCAATCTTTATGTTTTGACACCCAATGGAAAAACACGTAACATTGTTTACACTGAAGTGCTACAAAATGTCTGATGTTTTCAAGGAATAAAAACAATTACCAAAACTTTGTGTTTATGTGTTCATTTAGTTTTGTTCATCTTTTTACCTTATTTTGACACAGTGTACAGTAGGTAGGTACAGTAGGTAGGTAGACTAGACAGTAGGTAGGTAGGTAGGTAGGCATAAAAGTTTCAAAATTTTCGAGAACTTTTTAAAATATAAGGTTAAGGAATAAGTTTTTTCATTTTAACACAAAAAAGCTTAAAATCATTATTTTCGAAAACTTTTTAAAATATAAGTTTAAGGAATAAGTTTTGCATTTTGACATTTGAGTGTGACTTTTGCTATGGGTGACAATGGCCCAAAAAAGTTGGAACACCTCGCAATCTTTATGTTTTGACACCCAATGGAAAAACACGTGACATTGTTTACACTGAAGTGCTACAAAATGTCTGATGTTTTCAAGGAATAAAAACAATTACCAAAACTTTGTGTTTATGTGTTCATTTAGTTTTGTTCATCTTTTTACCTTATTTTGACACAGTGTACAGTAGGTAGGTACAGTAGGTAGGTAGACTAGACAGTAGGTAGGTAGGTAGGTAGGCATAAAAGTTTCAAAATTTTCGAGAACTTTTTAAAATATAAGGTTAAGGAATAAGTTTTTTCATTTTAACACAAAAAGCTTAAAATCATTATTTTCGAAAACTTTTTAAAATATAAGTTTTAAGGAATAAGTTTTTGCATTTTGACATTTGAGTGTGACTTTTGCTATGGGTGACAATGGCCCAAAAAAGTTGGAACACCTCGCAATCTTTATGTTTTGACACCCAATGGAAAAAACACGTAACATTGTTTACACTGAAGTGCTACAAAATGTCTGATGTTTTCAAGGAATAAAAACAATTACCAAAACTTTGTGTTTATGTTCATTTAGTTTTGTTCATCTTTTTACCTTATTTTGACACAGTGTACAGTAGGTAGGTACAGTAGGTAGGTAGACTAGACAGTAGGTAGGTAGGTAGGTAGGCATAAAGTTTCAAAATTTTCGAGAACTTTTTAAAATATAAGGTTAAGGAATAAGTTTTTCATTTTAACACAAAAAAGCTTAAAATCATTATTTTCGAAACTTTTTAAAATATAATTTTAAGGAATAAGTTTTTGCATTTTGACATTTGAGTGTGACTTTTGCTATGGGTGACAATGGCCCAAAAAAGTTGGAACACCTCGCAATCTTTATGTTTTGACACCCAATGGAAAAACACGTAACATTGTTTACACTGAAGTGCTACAAAATGTCTGATGTTTTCAAGGAATAAAAACAATTAGCAAAACTTTGTGTTTATGTGTTCATTTAGTTTTGTTCATCTTTTTACCTTATTTTGACACAGTGTACAGTAGGTAGGTACAGTAGGTAGGTAGACTAGACAGTAGGTAGGTAGGTAGGTAGGCATAAAAGTTTCAAAATTTTTGAGAACTTTTTAAAATATAAGGTTAAGGAATAAGTTTTTTCATTTTAACACAAAAAAGCTTAAAATCATTATTTTCGAAAACTTTTTAAAATATAAGTTTAAGGAATAAGTTTTTGCATTTTGACATTTGAGTGTGACTTTTGCTATGGGTGACAATGGCCCAAAAAAGTTGGAAACCTCGCAATCTTTATGTTTTGACACCCAATGGAAAAAACACGTAACATTGTTTACACTGAAGTGCTGCAAAATGTCTGATGTTTTCAAGGAATAAAAACAATTACCAAAACTTTGTGTTTATGTGTTCATTTAGTTTTGTTCATCTTTTTACCTTATTTTGACACAGTGTACAGTAGGTAGGTACAGTAGGTAGGTAGACTAGACAGTAGGTAGGTAGGTAGGTAGGCATAAAAGTTTCAAAATTTTCGAGAACTTTTTAAAATATAAGGTTAAGGAATAAGTTTTTCATTTTAACACAAAAAAGCTTAAAATCATTATTTTCGAAAACTTTTTAAAATATAAGTTTAAGGAATAAGTTTTTGCATTTTGACATTTGAGTGTGACTTTTGCTATGGGTGACAATGGCCCAAAAAAGTTGGAACACCTCGCAATCTTTATGTTTTGACACCCAATGGAAAAAACACGTAACATTGTTTACACTGAAGTGCTACAAAATGTCTGATGTTTTCAAGGAATAAAAACAATTACCAAAACTTTGTGTTATGTGTTCATTTAGTTTTGTTCATCTTTTTACCTTATTTTGACACAGTGTACAGTAGGTAGGTACAGTAGGTAGGTAGACTAGACAGTAGGTAGGTAGGTAGGTAGGCATAAAAGTTTCAAAATTTTCGAGAACTTTTTAAAATATAAGGTTAAGGAATAAGTTTTTTCATTTTAACACAAAAAAGCTTAAAATCATTATTTTCGAAAACTTTTTAAAATATAAGTTTAAGGAATAAGTTTTTTGCATTTTGACATTTGAGTGTGACTTTTGCTATGGGTGACAATGGCCCAAAAAAGTTGGAACACCTCGCAATCTTTATGTTTTGACACCCAATGGAAAAACACGTAACATTGTTACACTGAAGTGCTACAAAATGTCTGATGTTTTCAAGGAATAAAAACAATTACCAAAACTTTGTGTTTATGTGTTCATTTAGTTTTGTTCATTTTTTACCTTATTTTGACACAGTGTACAGTAGGTAGGTACAGTAGGTAGGTAGACTAGACAGTAGGTAGGTAGGTAGGTAGGCATAAAAGTTTCAAAATTTTCAACTTTTTAAAATATAAGGTTAAGGAATAAGTTTTTCATTTTAACACAAAAAAGCTTAAAATCATTATTTCGAAAACTTTTTAAAATATAAGTTTAAGGAATAAGTTTTTGCATTTTGACATTTGAGGTGACTTTTGCTATGGGTGACAATGGCCCAAAAAAAGTTGGAACACCTCGCAATCTTTATGTTTGACACCCAATGGAAAAACACGTGACATTGTTTACACTGAAGTGCTACAAAATGTCTGATGTTTTCAAGGAATAAAAACAATTACCAAAACTTTGTGTTTAGTGTTCATTTAGTTTTGTTCATCTTTTTACCTTATTTTGACACAGTGTACAGTAGGTAGGTACAGTAGGTAGGTAGACTAGACAGTAGGTAGGTAGGTAGGTAGGCATAAAAGTTTCAAAATTTTCGAGAACTTTTTAAAATATAAGGTTAAGGAATAAGTTTTTTCATTTTAACACAAAAAAGCTTAAAATCATTATTTTCGAAAACTTTTTAAAATATAAGTTTAAGGAATAAGTTTTTGCATTTTGACATTTGAGTGTGACTTTTGCTATGGGTGACAATGGCCCAAAAAAGTTGGAACACCTCGCAATCTTTATGTTTTGACACCAATGGAAAAAACACGTAACATTGTTTACACTGAAGTGCTACAAAATGTCTGATGTTTTCAAGGAATAAAAACAATTACCAAAACTTTGTGTTTATGTGTTCATTTAGTTTTGTTCATCTTTTTACCTTATTTTGACACAGTGTACAGTAGGTAGGTACAGTAGGTAGGTAGACTAGACAGTAGGTAGGTAGGTAGGTAGGCATAAAAGTTTCAAAATTTTCGAGAACTTTTTAAAATATAAGGTTAAGGAATAAGTTTTTCATTTTACACAAAAAAGCTTAAAATCATTATTTTCGAAAACTTTTTAAAATATAATTTTAAGGAATAAGTTTTTGCATTTTGACATTTGAGTGTGACTTTTGCTATGGGTGACAATGGCCCAAAAAAGTTGGAAACCTCGCAATCTTTATGTTTTGACACCCAATGGAAAAACACGTAACATTGTTTACACTGAAGTGCTACAAAATGTCTGATGTTTTCAAGGAATAAAAACAATTAGCAAAACTTTGTGTTTATGTGTTCATTTAGTTTTGTTCATCTTTTTACCTTATTTTGACACAGTGTACAGTAGGTAGGTACAGTAGGTAGGTAGACTAGACAGTAGGTAGGTAGGTAGGTAGGCATAAAAGTTTCAAAATTTTCGAGAACTTTTTAAAATATAAGGTTAAGGAATAAGTTTTTTCATTTTAACACAAAAAAGCTTAAAATCATTATTTTCGAAAACTTTTTAAAATATAAGTTTAAGGAATAAGTTTTTGCATTTTGACATTTGAGTGTGACTTTTGCTATGGGTGACAATGGCCCAAAAAGTTGGAACACCTCGCAATCTTTATGTTTTGACACCCAATGGAAAAAACACGTAACATTGTTTACACTGAAGTGCTACAAAATGTCTGATGTTTTCAAGGAATAAAAACAATTACCAAAACTTTGTGTTTATGTGTTCATTTAGTTTTGTTCATCTTTTTACCTTATTTTGACACAGTGTACAGTAGGTAGGTACAGTAGGTAGGTAGACTAGACAGTAGGTAGGTAGGTAGGTAGGCATAAAAGTTTCAAAATTTTCGAGAACTTTTTAAAATATAAGGTTAAGGAATAAGTTTTTTCATTTTAACACAAAAAAGCTTAAAATCATTATTTTCGAAAACTTTTTAAAATATAAGTTTAAGGAATAAGTTTTTGCATTTTGACATTTGAGTGTGACTTTTGCTATGGGTGACAATGGCCCAAAAAAGTTGGAACACCTCGCAATCTTTATGTTTTGACACCCAATGGAAAAACACGTAACATTGTTTACACTGAAGTGCTACAAAATGTCTGATGTTTTCAAGGAATAAAAACAATTACCAAAACTTTGTGTTTATGTGTTCATTTAGTTTTGTTCATCTTTTTACCTTATTTTGACACAGTGTACAGTAGGTAGGTACAGTAGGTAGGTAGACTAGACAGTAGGTAGGTAGGTAGGTAGGCATAAAAGTTTCAAAATTTTGAGAACTTTTTAAAATATAAGGTTAAGGAATAAGTTTTTCATTTTAACACAAAAAAGCTTAAAATCATTATTTTCGAAAACTTTTTAAAATATAAGTTTAAGGAATAAGTTTTTGCATTTTGACATTTGAGTGTGACTTTTGCTATGGGTGACAATGGCCCAAAAAAGTTGGAACACCTCGCAATCTTTATGTTTTGACACCCAATGGAAAAACACGTACATTGTTTACACTGAAGTGCTACAAAATGTCTGATGTTTTCAAGGAATAAAAACAATTACCAAAACTTTGTGTTTATGTGTTCATTTAGTTTTGTTCATCTTTTTACCTTATTTTGACACAGTGTACAGTAGGTAGGTACAGTAGGTAGGTAGACTAGACAGTAGGTAGGTAGGTAGGTAGGCATAAAAGTTTCAAAATTTTCGAGAACTTTTTAAAATATAAGGTTAAGGAATAAGTTTTTTCATTTTAACACAAAAAAGCTTAAAATCATTATTTTCGAAAACTTTTTAAAATATAAGTTTAAGGAATAAGTTTTTGCATTTTGACATTTGAGTGTGACTTTTGCTATGGGTGACAATGGCCCAAAAAAGTTGGAACACCTCGCAATCTTTATGTTTTGACACCCAATGGAAAAACACGTAACATTGTTTACACTGAAGTGCTACAAAATGTCTGATGTTTTCAAGGAATAAAAACAATTACCAAAACTTTGTGTTTATGTGTTCATTTAGTTTTGTTCATCTTTTTACCTTATTTTGACACAGTGTACAGTAGGTAGGTACAGTAGGTAGGTAGACTAGACAGTAGGTAGGTAGGTAGGTAGGCATAAAAGTTTCAAAATTTTCGAGAACTTTTTAAAATATAAGGTTAAGGAATAAGTTTTTCATTTTAACACAAAAAAGCTTAAAATCATTATTTTCGAAAACTTTTTAAAATATAAGTTTAAGGAATAAGTTTTTGCATTTTGACATTTGAGTGTGACTTTTGCTATGGGTGACAATGGCCCAAAAAAGTTGGAACACCTCGCAATCTTTATGTTTTGACACCCAATGGAAAAACACGTAACATTGTTTACACTGAAGTGCTACAAAATGTCTGATGTTTTCAAGGAATAAAAACAATTACCAAAACTTTGTGTTTATGTGTTCATTTAGTTTTGTTCATCTTTTTACCTTATTTTGACACAGTGTACAGTAGGTAGGTACAGTAGGTAGGTAGACTAGACAGTAGGTAGGTAGGTAGGTAGGCATAAAAGTTTCAAAATTTTCGAGAACTTTTTAAAATATAAGGTTAAGGAATAAGTTTTTTCATTTTAACACAAAAAAGCTTAAAATCATTATTTTCGAAAACTTTTTAAAATATAAGTTTAAGGAATAAGTTTTTGCATTTTGACATTTGAGTGTGACTTTTGCTATGGGTGACAATGGCCCAAAAAAGTTGGAACACCTCGCAATCTTTATGTTTTGACACCCAATGGAAAAACACGTAACATTGTTTACACTGAAGTGCTACAAAATGTCTGATGTTTTCAAGGAATAAAAACAATTACCAAAACTTTGTGTTTATGTGTTCATTTAGTTTTGTTCATCTTTTTACCTTATTTTGACACAGTGTACAGTAGGTAGGTACAGTAGGTAGGTAGACTAGACAGTAGGTAGGTAGGTAGGTAGGCATAAAAGTTTCAAAATTTTCGAGAACTTTTTAAAATATAAGGTTAAGGAATAAGTTTTTTCATTTTAACACAAAAAAGCTTAAAATCATTATTTTCGAAAACTTTTTAAAATATAAGTTTAAGGAATAAGTTTTTGCATTTTGACATTTGAGTGTGACTTTTGCTATGGGTGACAATGGCCCAAAAAAGTTGGAACACCTCGCAATCTTTATGTTTTGACACCCAATGGAAAAACACGTAACATTGTTTACACTGAAGTGCTACAAAATGTCTGATGTTTTCAAGGAATAAAAACAATTACCAAAACTTTGTGTTTGTGTGTTCTTTTAGTTTTGTTCATCTTTTTACCTTATTTTGACACACCCTTACATCACGGGCAACGCCGGGTATCTCTGCTAGTATATTATATAATTATAATTTCGCAACATTTAAGGTCATATACAGTACGTGGGATCCTAACCACGGATCGCTACATAATCTGGACAGGGAAGACGGGCCCCCATTGAATTACTTACTACCCACACCTAATGGCGCTCAACTTCGTTGATTGACGGGAAGTGGCGTACGACACTGGCCACGACGTACTCAAAATTACCTAACAATTTATTGTAAATACGAAACTGTAGATGGAATGAAATGCGAAGAATCAACACTTAAACGAATAATTATTAAAAGCCACATTAAAACTTTAAAAAATAAAGAAATCAAAATCAGAAGCTATCATACTGTACAATAAACCAGGCAACGCTTTCAGAGTATACAACGTTTTCAGAGTAGCGTTGTATACCAGGGGTTCTGAACAGGGAGGTAATTACCTCCCAAGAAGGTAATGGAATCCGGCCAAAAATAGAAAATAGAAAAAATAAATAAATACATAAAAAAACAACTTTCACTTTCAAATGAAGCCCCTATGGCCCATAGACTACAATTATATAAACTCGCGCACTCACATTTATACTAAATTTAGGTTGTATTTAAAAGCCACTTTACGTTTCGGACGGGTAATGTAATGGGGTGAGCAGTGCCGTTCCAGGTGGATAAGGGAAGTAAGTGGGTTAAGAACCCATGATGTATACCAATTTAACTCGTTAACCTCGTTGCAGTTCCGTGCGTTGTCTCTCTTCACACGAAGGTTAAGCTGGCGGCTCCGCCTCTAGGCCTTGCTCGGTGGAGGAACGAGTTTCTCTCTTGCGCTCTCCACCGCACATATCCAGGTACACCCGGCTCATCTGGTACCATCCTGAGACAGGCATTTAGTCTTCTTCTGAAGACTTCAATTTTGACCCCTGCAACGTTCCTGAGGTCCTTTGGAAGCCGGTTAAAAAGTCTTGGCCCCACTAACAACCAAACTATTTTCCTTCAGTGTTAAAGAGGTCCCTTGTCAGGCCTTTAATTGGGGAACACACCACATTCTGCCTTTCCTATTTTCCAGTGTTGTTTGGATGGTAATTGGGTTCAGTTTGAGGTTTGGTACCAGGTTTTCGATCATTTTCCATATGTAGATTATGGTATACATCTCTCTTCTTCTTTCCAGGGAGTACAAATTTAGCTTATGTAGTCTTTCATGGTAGTTGAGTTCTTTGCAGTCATCAATCTTAGCTGTGAAACAGTCTTTGAGTTTTGGTATGATCACTGTTTTCAACAGGGAAATCATTATTGTCTTGTCCCTTCTTTGAACGTTCTTAGTACCTGTCCTGCGACTCTTTTTGCTTTGTTTATCGCTATCTGATTTTGTCTCGAATTTCGCATCATCGGTCATTATGATCCCCAAATCTATCGCTTTCGTGCTTCTCCGAATTTCCTGTCTATCTGGAGCATAATATGCTGTTTGCTTAAGTTCCTTATTTCTACCATATCTCAAGAGCTGGAATTTCTCGGTGTTAACTGTCATGTTATCTTCTAACCATTTGTATATTTTGTTCGTGTCCCTATGCAAGGCCTCCACCTCTTTTGCATCGCTGATTTTTCTGCTGATCTTTATATCGTCTGCAAAAGATGTTACTATACTGTTGCTCTTTACTTCACCGTCTATGTCTGTTAGCATGATAATGAATAGGAGTGGGGCCAATACTGTTCCTTGTGCTCCTGAGCTGCGTACTTCCGATTCCGATAATAATATACCCTGAATTTTTACGACTTGTAGACGTTCTCTGAGGAAGTTGTAGATCCATTTTCCCACTTTGCCTGTTATTCCCATATGTTTCATTTTATGTGTTATTATACCATGATCACATCTGTCGAAAGCTTTAGCAAAATCCGTGTATATGAACGTTGTTTTCATTGCCTTCCCGTGCATCTAGGATATTGTTATAGTGCTTTATAAGTTGTAATAGGCATGATCTTCCTGATCGGAATCCGTACTGATTTTCGTTGAATCTTTCCAGTGTCTCCAAGAAGTCATAAATTTTTTCCCTGACTATTCTTTCAAATATTTTGGGGAGGTGGAACGTCAATGACACTGGTCTATAGTTCTTTGCTTGAGATCTGTCTCCTCCTTTATATACAGGCAAGGGCGGATCTAGAGGGGGGGGGGGGTCGGCGACGTATGGACCCCCCTCAACTTCTTGCAAGTGCCCTATTTGAATGATGTGTATTAGGGTGGCCCACTTTTCAATTTTTTTTGAAAAGTATAGGTGATCGTGGTTTTTCCCATTATTTGGCACTATACTAGCACATTGGTACCATTTTTACAAAAATTTATCAATATTTAGGGGTCTCGCATCGACCTTGAAATTACTAGTTTTTTTTTTTAAATGCGTACTTTTTAACTTTTTACTGAATCAAGATAAATCATTAAGTAGGGATGTTTTCTGAATCCTCTTAATGAGAGAAGTCGTTTGGTGTGCCTGTCAATGCCATACGACTAATGGTTTAAAGGTTGTGCCTGTATACAGGTAATACCAATGTGCTAGTATAGTGCCAAATAATGGGAAAAAACACGATCACCTATACTTTTCAAAAAAATGAGTCACCATACCCGGGCGGAATGTATAATGTATATAGGTAATTAAAAAATGCACTATGCCTGTGCCAGGTACCTAACCTATTTCTTTTTTTGCAAATCATAACATTTTGAAATTCTGTCTGAGTTCCTCATCCTTTGTCATGGACAAATCGATGGCAACCATAACTGGAAGAACTCTTGAAGCTACAAATAGAGAGTCATCAAGAGGAAAGGCGAAAATAACATCGCTACCTTCTCTAAGATTGGCCTCGGAAATTTTTTTAGTTGGCCAACCGTCGTCCTCCATCAGTGGTAGCAAATTGCCAACAACACGGCAGGTTTTGCAATACTTCTTCAGTGTTATCCAGTACACTGCTAACAGGAAAGACGCATTCAAAGAAACCGTAAACAACGTTTTAAAGTTTTGGAACATGGCCCGCATTAAAACAATCACAAAGCTCAACTGCGAACGGAAGCTAGAGACATTGTGGAAAGAGTGGCACTTACTCCAAAAGAGCAGAAAACGAGAAACTGACGCCGGAGGAAAACGGCAGAAGTTTTCGGACAGTGTGTACAAGCTGTGGGATATCGGAGCATCTGACGCTGTCGAAGATATAAAGAAGAATCGACTGCTGTCCGACAAGGACAAGAAAGAAGACATTGACTTCTACCTCGATCAACGTGGTCCTCGGGTGGCAACGATGAGCGGAAACGATAAAGTAGCCGTCACCCTGCTCGGAAGGAGTACGGCACCAACTGATCCTTTGTTTCAGCATTTGAAGAGAAGGTTAGTTCATTTTTTGTGCAAGGTAAAGTTAGGACACACATGATATTCCACTAGTTTATAAAACAGCAAGCCAAACCGGAACTTCAGAGTTTTCTCACACAATTTTCTTGTTTATTATTTTTGAAGATGGGACGAGCTCGATCTCTCGACCTACTACAAGCTGCAGGTCGAGAATCTGGCGGAGAGTACGTGGCTAATAGAACTCCGGGACGCGGCGGTCAGCTTCCTGAGCACAGCTTCTGGTTTCGTCAGAGACGATTACCGGGAAGTGGCAGAGATCACGCTCCTGGTACTCGGGACACAACCACGCCGTGGCATTCACCTCATGCGCCCAGGAGCGTACCACCACGCAAGATGGATGGCTAAAGTTAGTATTTTCAAACAAAAATAATCTAGGGATAAGTTTAAATGTTATTCAAAGATAAACATTTCATTATAACGCAAACAAAGTAATTGGTAACAATAAACCTGTCTTACTTACAATGGTGCTTATTCTGTTTCAGGTCATCTACTACACAAAACTGCTGATGTTCAGTAGGCAGCTGGAGCTCGACGCCGAGCTGGTCGACAAACTGCACAGGATCGTGGTGTTCATCGCTCTTCTGTACGTACCAGCTTGGTTGGCGGCCCCTGTAGCAGCTGATGCGCGTTGAATGACCTGGTACTATACCAGCGTTTTCTGAGGTATAGGGCAGTGGACCGCGAGGTGGCAGAAGCGTCACTGGCAGTGATGAGGCGGCACTTCTGGTATCTGAGGCCTCAGACCGTCATCTTCGCTCTATGCAGCAACAAGGTGGATGGCACTGTGAAGCAACAGATGGCAGAGAAGCTGTCCCACCTCCCTTTACCCAAAGACTTCACATATGAGAACGTCTCAGTCGACGAGATGACGCTACTCCCCGACCTGATCGACGAGTCCTCCTGGTTCTTATTTGCAGGTCTGAAGATGTATGGGTCTTCGTGGCTCACCCTGCCAACTGATAAGTGGGACGAGAACGAGGACTTTTGTCGTCTGAAGGATGTGATCTCTAATCTCCAGGTCACCAATGACGTCGCTGAAAGAGGAGTCCAACTGATACAAGACTATGCGAACACGGTCACAAAGGACGAGGCACAACTGCAGGATCTTCTGCAAGTGGTGGAAAAGAACCGGAAAGAGCTCGGCGACTTCAAGAAGTCATCACTCGCCACGATGACATAGCACAGAGGGACAACGTTGCAGCCAGTGACGTGTGATAGTGGTCAATACAATGCAAAAGTGATTGTTCAAGTTATTGTTTCTTTCTTCCTTATTTGTCTGCTATTTGCTGATTTTTTTGAAAAGTATAGGTGATCGTGGTTTTTCCCATTATTTGGCACTATACTAGCACATTGGTATTACCTGTATACAGGCACAACGTTTAAACCGTTAGTCGTATGACATTGGAAGGCACACCAAACGACTTCTCTCATCAAGAGGATTCAGAAAACATCCCTACTTAATGATTTATCTTGATTCAGTAAAATGTTAAAAAGTACGCATTTAAAAAAAAACAACTCGTAATTTCAAGGTCGATGCGAGACCCCTAAATATTGATAATTTTTTGTAAAAATGGTACCATTGTGCTAGTATAGTGCCAAATAATGGGAAAAACTACGATAACCTATACTTTTAAAAAAAAATTGAAAAGTGGGCCAAATTTTGTTTTTGTAAATAGATTATGGTTATTTTATTTTATTGAAATTCTAGTTTGAGTCTTTATCCGTATCCATTGTACTTCCAACTTTGTAGCTTTGTAGTTGTAATGGTTTTCATAGGTGCCCTTAGTACTGGTGAAGCCATATCACTATTTTTATCTTTATCTTATTCTCATAGTTCTTTTAATTGGCAAGAAATTTGTAATTGTTTGAAAAATTTACTGTGATAACTGTTGTACAAAATTTTTATTTGGCATCATATTTGAATGAGATTGACGTAATAAAACAATATTATTGATTTTACATTCGGTCATTGGTGGTCTGTTTTAAGGAAAATTTTTAGTACTGTGCCATTTTTATTTTAGGGGGTGCCTTTTTTCTTTGGACCCCCCCTTACTGAAATGCCTAGATCCGCCCTTGTACAGGGGCAATGTTTGCTCTTTCAAGATACTTGGTATTTCCCCAGTGTCTTGGGATCTTCTCCATATCCAGTATATGGGTGTAGCTATTTCACTTTTACAGTTTTTAATCAATAATGCGTTCCATTTCTCCAGACCTGCAGCTGAGTGTGATTTCATTTGTTCTATACCTTGCATTACATCTGGGGTTAAATCAAAATCTATTATACAGTTTCCATGCAATTTCTCTTCAAAGAATGCATCTGCGAGGTGTGTTCAAAAAGATCCCGAACTGGTTATGCTGCGCGCGTCATGTGATGCAAGTTGTACTGTTACTAGTCTGTGTCCAAAGACAGTAACCATTATTCAAATGCACAAAATGCGACAAAACACACAAAATGACCTCACAAAACAGTAAATATCGAAAGAAAAAATACGATATCAACAAGCAGTAACCGTCTTTGAATACAGACTGAGTCACACTACAACATGCATCACAAGACGCGCAAGCGCGTCATGTGATGCGCGCGCAGCATAAGCAGTTCGGGAACTTTTTGAACACACCTTGTATGTCAGGTATCATTTTGTCACTTTTTGGGGTACTAAAGACTGATTCATACTGGGCTCTCACTGTTCCACATATTTCTTTTAGATCGTCGGGTAGTTCATTATTTTCTTTCCTGATAGTGGCCCGCGTTTCTGTTTTCATTTTCGCATAGCTATAGAAGTATTTAGGATTATCCTTTATTACTTCTACCCCCTTTTCCTCTCCCCTCTCTGTATGGTCCTTAATCAGGATGGATTTGTATTTCCTTATCGATACTCTCCAGTTTTCTTATATTAATTTTCTGGTATTGTTGTCTCTGCAATTAGCTAACTTCTCTACTCTCTTTCTTTTGCGGAATATTGTTCTCTTTTGCCTCTCGAACCAGTTCCTCTTTCCTTTTGGCTGCTTTCGGAGCATATTTTTCTAAAATTCCCAGCGTCTTTTCTTCCAAGGTTGTTAGCATTTCTTCAATTATTTTATTCTCTAAAACTGTTCTCCACTCTATTATGTGTGATCTGATTTCTTCCCAATTTACAGTCTTGGAGTTTATGTTAAAAGTCCCAAATTTGCTTATTTCTTCAGTATGTGTATCGTCTTTTAATGTTGTCATTCAAGTTACCTAGGAAACATCATTCAAAATGAGCTCATTGGGTTCATTAGTGGGAAGATCTTGGATGTCATTGTTGCAGAAATAAAAAAGCTAAATATTACTTACTCATTTTAGACTGCACTCCAGCATAAGCCACCAAGAACAGATGTCGATTATTATCAGAACTGTTAAAATGGGTGACGTGCCAGAAATAAAAGAATACTTCTTGGGCTTTCTTGAGGCTTCAGAAAGTACAGGCCTGGGTTTATCAGTTCTGATTCTGAAGAGACTAGATGAACTGAATATTCACTTTGATGACTGCAGAGGACAGTCATATGACAACGGAGCGAACAAGAAGGGCAAGAACAAAGGTGTTCAGGCAAGGTCATTAGAGAAGAACTGTCGTGCACTCTATGTTCCATGTGGAGGATAACACAGTTTCCCTGTAAGCGAAGTGAGGACACTGAGGTTGGGGGTTTGAATCCCGATGGTACTACAGTACTAATAATAATCCGGGAGTCAGCGCAATGGGCCGCATTAGTTGGCCCGAGGTCTGTGCCAGTTTCTGACCCTTCAGAGATGATTATGGTTAACATTCTTCGTTTAAAAAGGCAACAACACAAATACAAACCCAGCCAGATATACGGACATAAAAAGTAATCGTGGAATATTACCAACCAATGAAATCTTCTTCAGTTTTAAAATTCGGTGCTACTATAGCGTGCGGTCTACAAAGATTTCTTTAGTCTACAAAAAAATTTGCGCTGAAGTGACCTGATCAGACCTGACTTGAATTTGTGCTGACCTGACCTGAAATGACTTGACTTTATCTTTGGGGACGAATGTGAGGTCAAGGCAGATTATAAAAAGGGGAATCATGAAGACAAATATTAGTTCAATTACATTAAAACAAAAAATTTAAAGGACAAATAAAACAAACAATTCATTCTATGGGATATAATGCCCGGTTAGGTTAATTGAATGCCCAGTTAGGTCAACTGTATACCCTTGACAATTGGTTAGGTTAAGTTGTGATATTTTTGTTAGTTTTAACGAAAATATCAACTTAACCTAACCAATCGTCAAGGGCATACAGTTAACCTAACCGGGCATCAATTAACCTAACCCGGCATTCTATCCCATAGAATGAATTGTTTGTTTTAAATGTCCTTTAAATTTTTTGTTTTAATGTAATTGAATTTGTAAATATGTTGTAGACCGCACGCTATAGTGTAAATATCTCTGTAGACCGCACACTCTAGTAGCACTTAAAATTCTATAATGAATTCAGCCAGGGCCGTTTCCTGGCATAAGCGGACTAAGCGGCCGCTTAGAGCCCCGCTGCTACTAGGGGGCCCCTAGACAGGCTCCCAGGTCATAGCTCAGTGGGCAAGAATAGGAATATAGCTGAAGTTATTAATATTATTGTTGTTATTATTATTATCTTTATTATTATTATTGTCGTATTAATTAACGTTTTTGTATGAGACAAATGTGATAAAACGGAGACAAACGAAACGTTTTGGACGTTATGTGTAAATAACTATTGTGAGATCTTATTTCTATATTATTTAACTTTATTCTTACTATATGCTTAACTTTCCTAAATGCTTAATTTTTCTAGTATTGTAAAACATTATTATTATCATCATCATCATCATTATTATTATCATTATTATTATTATTTAGCAGATTAGTTGTGGTTAACTAGATGTGACTTCGTGCATCTTGGAAAATGAAACATTATCCATCAGGAGCTGTAAAACGGAAAAAGAAGAAAATAGAGGAGGAGAAGCTTTCCAGTAGCAGAGGTGAGATGTGCCACTTGTATATTCTTATAATTACAGTTCAGGCAACTAGGTTAGGTAGACCATCAAGCTAGGCAAGTGCTCAGGAATCGTGTAGAGTAAGCTAGTCTCTGTAATATTTATATTATTTCGAAATGTGAAATTTAATGGATCACATCACCTCAAATTCTGTTCACACAGATCAGTAATCAAACAAGATAAGAAAGAGTATTTTAGCAAAATCTAACAGAATATGTAATGTTATGTTCTTCTCAGGAGCACTACTGAAATATTTGGAAAAACCATCCTCAGCAAAGCCTGATGAGCATCATGAGCCAACAGCAGGACCATCCTCTATGCAACCTCAAACACCAGTAGAAGTAGAGCCTGATGAACCAACAAGTGGCCCATCTTCTGTTCAGCTTCAAACACAACACACAGGCATTTCTACTGAGCAACAAGAACCAAGATCTGCTCCACCGCTTGATCCGTATGACTGGCCAGTTGTCCTGTCAGATGCCTTGAAGACAGATCTGGTGTCTCGAGGACCATTTCAAATCAGTCCAGATTTCACATTCCCTAAAAGAGAGGACGGTAGAAGCTTTCATCACCATTACATGTACAGAACATTAATTAATGGGGAAAAAATAAAGCGAAGCTGGCTGATGTACTCTAGAAGGAATGATGCTCGTTATTGCTTCTGCTGCAAGATGTTTTCAAGGAAGTCGTACAAACTAATTAAGGATGGACTTTCAGACTGGATAAACGTTGGTTCGCTTCTGAAAGGCCATGAAAATAGCTCAGAACATGCAGATAACATGGCAACATGGAAGGATCTGGAACTGCGGCTAAAAACTGGGAGGAGGAGGACCATTGACCAAACTGAAATGTCATTAATGGAGGTAGAGCGAAGACGCTGGCGAGATGTTCTCACACGTCTTGTAAGTATAATCCAATTACTGGCAGAGAGAAACCTTGCTTTCAGGGGGTCTTCCTTTACATTGTACAATCGAGACAATGGCAACTTCTTGAAGGAGGTTGAGCTGCTTGCCAATTTTGATCCAGTGATGAAACAACACATCAGCAGAGTCGAAAGTGGCCAATATAGTCATTCAAGTTACCTAGGAAACATCATTCAAAATGAGCTCATTGGGTTCATTAGTGGGAAGATCTTGGATGTCATTGTTGCAGAAATAAAAAAGCTAAATATTACTTACTCATTTTAGACTGCACTCCAGCATAAGCCACCAAGAACAGATGTCGATTATTATCAGAACTGTTAAAATGGGTGACGTGCCAGAAATAAAAGAATACTTCTTGGGCTTTCTTGAGGCTTCAGAAAGTACAGGCCTGGGTTTATCAGTTCTGATTCTGAAGAGACTAGATGAACTGAATATTCACTTTGATGACTGCAGAGGACAGTCATATGACAACGGAGCGAACAAGAAGGGCAAGAACAAAGGTGTTCAGGCAAGGTCATTAGAGAAGAACTGTCGTGCACTCTATGTTCCATGTGGAGCTCACACTCTGAATCTTGTAGTGGCTGATTCAGCTAAAGCTTCCACAGATGCCATCAGCTTCTTTGGCAACGTACAAAAATTGTACAACCTTTTTGCAGCAGCTACACAGAGATGGACAATCCTAAAGAAGCACGTGAACATAACACTAAAGTCTTGGAGTGAAGCCAGGTGGGAGAGCCGGCTTAAGAGCATTGAGGCTGTGCGATACCAGAGCCACAACATCAGAGAGGCCCTGTTGGAAGTCAGAAACAATTGGAAGTCAGAAACAATTGGAAGTCAGAAACAATTGGAAGTCAGAAACAATGCCACAGATGCCATAGCCAGGACTGAAGCACAAGTACTTGCAGAGGAGGTAGGGTCTTATCGCTTTCAGATTTGCACAGTAGTATGGTATGACATTCTTCATGCAGTTAACCATGTGAGCAAACTTCTGCAGTCTCCTACAATGCAGTTTGATGTGGCAGTCAACCTCCTCACAAAAACAAAAGACTCACTCACCATTTACAGAAGCCTTAAACTAAAGAGACTGGAAGTCAAATTTTTCAATGTGGTGGTGGTTTGTGCCATCGGATCAATAAATGAGAGATTCAAAACATTAGATGATGTGAGGGACATATTTGGGGTTCTCCTAAACTTCACCACAATGAACAAGGAAGACTTGTCCTGCAAGTGTGAAAAGCTCTCTAAGATACTGAGCTCTGGAGCTGACTCTGACATTGATGAAAGAGAACTGGCCCTCGAAATTAAGAATTTGCCGACTTTACCTTCACACAACATGACTGCATTGGAGCTTCTCTCCTTCATTCATCAGAAGCAACTGGAGGAACTATACCCCAATCTCTGGGTTGCACTAAGAATTGCCTGCACTCTACCTGTGACAGTAGCGTCAGCCGAGAGGAGCTTCTCTAAGATGAAGCTAACACTGTGTAACACTGATTCTGTATATATAGAATTTTTTGTGATTTTTATGCATTTGTGGGCGCTGAGTCCAAATCTGGCCTTGGTTTGTGTGTATCATCAATGGTTTCAGAGATAATCAATTTTTCATGTTTTACCAGTATAATGTTGTTATGGACGCAGCAATATCAGAATAATCAGGAATTGTTGAGAACAATCTGGATGTTCGTTGACAGTTTCTTGCTCTAGAAATTGCCCGAAACTTCCACGCTGCTATATAAAGAAGAGCGCAGAGTCTGAGAAGTCAGTAAGTGTGAGCACTAAGAATTGCCTGCACTCTACCTGTGACAGTAGCGTCAGCCGAGAGGAGCTTCTCTAAGATGAAGCTAACACTGTGTAACACTGATTCTGTTTATATAGAATTTTTTGTGATTTTTATGCATTTGTGGGCGCTGAGTCCAAATCTGGCCTTGGTTTGTGTGTATCATCAATGGTTTCAGAGATAATCAATTTTTCATGTTTTACCAGTATAATGTTGTTATGGACGCAGCAATATCAGAATAATCAGGAATTGTTGAGAACAATCTGGATGTTCGTTGACAGTTTCTTGCTCTAGAAATTGCCCGAAACTTCCACTGTGCTATATAAAGAAGAGCGCAGAGTCTGAGAAGTCAGTAAGTGTGAGCACAGAAAGAAAGCAGGTTGTTTGTCTGATGGTTACCAGCACTGAGGTACTGTGTTTCTGTGCTTCTCTGTGCTGACGATTTGAGTGTTAGCGATCCTTTTTTATTGCGAACATTATTTCAGTGTTGTGAATACATCTTTTTTTCTGGAATCTGTAATCTGTTGCAGATTTAATAACTCTTCTTTCTATATCTGCAGGTTATGATTAATGTAGTACAGTTTGGTAAAGAGAATGGCAACTAGAGCTGGTAAACACTCGCTGGATATATTCTGCTACGTTTGTGGGTATTACATAGTAAGGTAGGTTGATTTTCCGCATTTTTTTAGATATCGACTTTGGACTAGTCGAGATAGTCAGGGCTTAATATGATAATAACTGACAAAAAATGTAAGATCCCTAGCTTTAACCGTTTTTTGAGGAAACCGTTTCAAAAATTGTCAAAAAATCGTACCGAAAAATACCGCATTTTCGCAATTTTCGGTCGAAAAAATCATGCTATTTTCATAAAAAAATCCTGAAAAAAGTTAGAATTTTATTGAAAAAAGTAAAAAAAACATGTACAGAGTCAAATAGACACATTTAGATCCCAAGATCATCATAATTTTCACTGTAAGAGCCCTTAGAAGCAAAGGAAGGCCTCATCTGGCGGCTTAGGGCTTTGGCCAGAATGTGTTTGTGCCTTGATTCGAGTCCATAAACAGTATGGGAAGCTTCAGATGTCAGCTTCACGGCCCTTTCAACACTCTGAGAATGTGAAGGCAGATCAGGCAGCTCCAGCTTGGTGCCATTCAGCAATGCTTCTTGAAGCTCCTGGTCAGAAAAGTCTTCTGTGAGAGCAGGTTCACAGATGCCACTTTGAGAAAGGTTGATTAGTTCTGACCAGTGGGTAGCTTCAATGTTGATGGCTGTGATCTTCTTCAGCCTCTTCTTGGCTGGCTTCCCACTTCTGAAAGAATAATAATTAATTTATTTTTTATTCCAGTTTAAGATTTAATCCCTATTAGTCTCAGAATTGCTGATTTAATTTAACTTAAAAAAAAAAAAAACCCGAGTTCTATAAATCCCCATAATCGAATTTTTTTTCAGAAAGAAGGTAAGATTATTTCCATTATCAGAGGGGAGGGGGAATTGGGATAAGAAAATGTGAAAAAAAATTCGATTATGGGGATTTATAGAACTCGGGCCTTTTTTTTATTAAATAAATCCCCATAATCAAATTTTTTTTTCACATTTTTTAAAATTAATAAATGCTTACCTGATGGACAGAATTTTCTTGAGAGCAGCTTCTCTCACTTCCAAGTCATCAGACTTCATCATGGAGTACAGCACATTCTCGGGCAGCAAGGCAAAAGCATTGTACTTCAGGTTCTTGAAAGCAACACCCTGGATTTCTTCAGACTGCTGCTTGATCCTCTGGATCATGTTGAAGATGTACAGCTGCTGATTGTGGAACTTGCTGTCCCTTTTGATCTCAAACCAACTGACTGCATACACTTCCACAATGAACTTGATGGCCTGGTAAAGCTTATCCTGTAGTTCTGGAGGGTAAGCACCTCTGGTCCACAGACACATCAATCTAATTGCCAAAGTCAACCATCTTGCATGGTTTAATGGTCCAATTTTCCAGGCAGCAAATCTTGGGTTGACTTTGCCCCTGGAAATTCCAAGCACATACTCCAAAAGAAGCCTCTGGTCGCTACTGAGATCATTCAGTGTCTCCTCAGCAAATTCCATGTCATCCAGGGGGCCACTGAGTTTGGTGAATTCCACTTGTGGCAGATCTTGGTAGTCAATTTCACAGAGTTTTCCCAGCGGACCAGTGAAAGCAGTGGGACTTTTGGTACTGCCATCAAGATGCTTGAAAACAGCTCTGAAAGGAAGCTCATTCTGATGAGTGAACAGCCAATGGTGTGCAATTTCCGCTCAATTTTATTTTCCAGAGCTGTTACAAGGCCTCCCTCCCAGCCAGTGTTTGTATTTGTGTTGTCAAGGAGGACAGCTTTCAGGGTATAAACACTGTTAAACTCCTCCAAGACACTAGCAACTTCTTCACCAAGAAGAACTCCAGTCGCACCTTTAATTGGGATGACTCTGTGAGTAAGATATGTTCCACTTTCAGTTCCCGGCTCCTTTGTGAAAGTCAAATGGTGCTCTTGTCCCTTTCCTTTCTTCAGCTTAGTCTCCCCATTTTCATCCTTAACTTCTCTGTACAGCAAAGTGTCCTTGTCAACTTTCCCATCAACCCCAATACAGACTAACTTTTCCAGACCCTCATTGTGCTTTTCATCACTTTTCACTTTCATTCTAGCTTTTTCCCTGTCCATTTTCGATTTATCAACTATTATCTGTTTCACATCAAGGCCAGGCTTAAGCAGGTCCATAGCTTGTAAGTCCAGGAGGAAGGCATTAGCAAGACTTGCCCCAAGATTGGAAGAAACATCACCCCTGATCAGTTCCATGGCATATCTGGGGTTTTCAAAAAGCTGTAACCTCCACTTGGGTGCCTCCTTGGCTTGAACTCTTCAGCTTCACCACCAGATGGCTGAAATGAAAATAAAAAATAAATTACTAAAGCGAAAATGGGGGAAAATAGGGGAAAAAGTAGGGAAAAATATGGGTAAAAATCGACGAAAATGGGCGGAAATAAGAATAAATTACTTAAACGAAAATGGGGAAAAAAGTGGGAAAATAGGGGGAAAAATGGGTAAAAATTCAGGTAAAAAGTCGGCGAAAATGGGCGAAAAAAAGAATAAATTACTAAAGCGAAAATGGGGGAAAAAAGGGGGGAAATAGGGACAAAAAGTAGGGATAAATTTGGGTAAAAATGGGATAAGATATAAGAAAAAAAATATATTACCTCTCCTGATTCTCCTGAGCTGGATTCAAAAGAAATATCTTGTGAAGGTGTGGAGGCAAAAGTGGCCAAATCCACTTCCTGCTGCTGTTGAATCTGGCTCTGTAATCTTTCTGCTTCAGCTGCAGCCCTCTGGTCTTCTTCACAGCAGCTTTATCCACAGATCCCAGCTGGAAAGAGCCCTTGGGTCCTATTTTGGCCCTCTGATCTCTCAAGTATTCCCTCTCCTCTACTGGAACCTGAAATATTAAAGTATATTAAATAGCGGATCTAAAATAAGAGATAAAATCCTGAAAAAAAATTGATTATTAATTTCTATTACCAGGGGGGAAGGAAGATTACAGGAGGAAAATGCGGATATTTTTCAATTACAAGCATTGAATTTCCTTCCATTTAAAAGGCACCTAATCGCACTAAGTTAGGCCAGTTAAAAGTTAAAAAAATAATAGCATTACCTTCTTACTGGGAGGACAAGTGCAGATTATGTGCTGTGTTTGACAATTTTCTTTCTTGCACTTCACAGCATTGTCATCACAGGGACGAACAGGTAGCTTACAGGTGCAAGCAGAAATGTCAAAAAGTTTATCCAGCTTTTCCTCCAGATTCTGCTCCTGGACTGTAGAAAGAGATTTCCTGTTTATCTCTTTTGCTTTCTTGAAGCACACTTTATCCACCAATTTCACTACATAATATTCCTCATACAGGGGCAGCCGCGGGTTCACTGCCTGCCAGATCTCAATCACATCCTTTGCTATCATTTTAGCAATATCATAGTCTTTCAAGTCCGGGTGGCTGTTTTGGAGGAAATAACTGTACTGAATAACTTGGCGGAGGGTAGGAGGCTCTGTTTTATCCAAAGGGGAAGGCTGGCCACTGAATTTTTTGGCACTATCACTTCGAGTTAACACTGCAGACTTCCGTTTTTTACCCATTTTTATGAAATATCTGAAAATAAACACAATTAAATGAACGCATCATAAAATAACTTAATTTAATACACATTTTATAGGTAAATATCATTAAAAAATACAAAATAATACACTAATAAACATCTATAATGCATTTACAATAAGTTTCAAGCATCGTTTTGTTAAAAAAGCCGAATTTTAATTGATTATTTTGATGAAATAAGGTCCGATATTTTGTTTGTTTACAATGCGCTAATGCCGCGCGCGCGATTTTACGCGTAAAATTCAGCAATTTTACAACTTAAAAATAATTAACAATCCTCAAAATATACAATCATTTTCACAAATATGAGTTGGTGCAACGTTTTTTATACATTGATACCTTTCTATCTAGACTAGTCCAAGATCACAGTTCCCAAATCAACCTACCTTATTACATAGGCCCCAAGCAAGTATTGCACAAGATTGTGAAAGACACCAAGTTCTGGATCGCGTATCTGCTCTATTTTGGTATGCTTATGGGTGACCAAGATAAGCCCTGGGCACCCCATGTGATGTGTGGAAGGTGCCGCTCCACACTTGAAGGGTGGCTGCGGGGAGTACGCAAGGCAATGCCCTTTGCGGTACCCAGAATATGGAGAGAACCAAAGAGCCACCACGACCATTGCTACTACTGCATGGTAGATGTTTCTAAGTACAGGAAAGTTAAAGGAAGGCAGACTCTTCAGTATCCAAGCATAGCGTCGTCCATAGCTCCTGTACCACATGGCAAAGGTCTTCCAATACCACGTCCACCAGAATAGGTATCTATCCATTACTTTACCTTCTGTATTTACAGACTGTGGGTCATTATGTGTCGATTTTTCTTAGTGCTGATGCTCTTCTACATATATAGCTATGCCTATATTTTGTTTCTTTGCTTTGCAGGTTGAAAATGAGGATGCAGCTAGTTCATCTGAGATGTCGGCTGGTGAGGACAGTCATGATGAAGAATATCAGTAACTTTCAGTACAAACCCTCACTTTCCAAATCAGAGGGAATTGGACGACTTAATTTGAGATTTGGGTCTGACGAAATCAGGGTCTGAGCTTCTGACCTCCAGACTCAAAGAGTGGAATTTGCTTGGAGAAGACTGCAAGAGCACTGTATACCAAAAGCGGCATGAAGAGTTTGCAAGGTTCTACGATGTCAATGGCTCTCTGTTATTGCAGCGAGGTTAATGGTCTATTCACAGCTATTGGGTTAACACATATACGCTCAGAGTGGCGCCTGTTTATTGACAGTTCAACTCGGAGTTTAAAAGCTGTTCTACTCCACAATGGGAACAAATATCCATCTATACCAGTTGCACATTCTGTTCAAATGAAAGAGGACTATGAAAATGTCAAACAACTGTTCACTCAAATCAGGTATGAACAATATACCTGGGACGTGTGTGGTAATTTCAAAATGATTGGTTTCCTGTTAGGTTTACAAGGAGGGTTTACTAAATATTCATGTTTTCTTTGCCTGTGGGATAGCAGGTCTTCAACTGAGCACTATAAAACAGTTCAGTGGCCTCCACGTGAAGGACTGCAACCAGGAACGTACAATGTACTCAGGGAACCTCTTGTGAAGCCTGACATAGTTCTGCTACCACCTCTCCATATTAAGTTGGGTCTAATTAAGCAGTTTGTAACTGCGTTAGATTTTGGAGGAGAAGTTTTCCAACAGATTCGGGTCATGTTCCCTAAACTCTCTGAGGCCAAAGTCAAGGCTGGCATCTTTGTAGGACCACAAGTCAAGGCGCTGTTGAATTCAAAGAACCTTGAAGCCAAGATGACTCCAATCGAAAAAGAGGCTTGGTGTGCTTTCCGTGATGTGGTTCGTGGGTTTTCAGGCAACCATAAAGCACCAAACTATAAGGAGTTAGTGTCCAACTTGATTAAGTGCTATGGCAAAATGGGGTGCCGTATGTCTTTAAAATTACACTATCTGCATTCACATCTAGACTTTTTTCGTGATAACCTGGGCGATGTGAGTGAAGAACATGGCGAAAGATTCCATCAAGATATTCAAACGATGGAGAAAAGGTACCAGGGCCATTGGGATGCTTCCATGATAGGAGACTATGTATGGTCGCTGATCAGAAAGGATAGGAATGTTCATACGCGGAAGTCGCGTTCTTCAGTGCATTTTTAAGGAACGCACACTGCATAACGAGGCTTGTTATTCTCTTATTGGTTCTCCTCATGATATATATTACTGTATATCCTTTGCACCATTTTGGGTTTGTCAAACAATTTTGGCTCAATAAACATTAATTTCCAATAGTGTTTTTATTTTCAGAAAATATTTGTTAGCCTTCTTTATGTACTTTGCCATATGAAAAGTGTGATAACCTATACAGGGTGTACATAAAGTCAGGATCTATTTTTGTGAAGCGCTTGGAAATTATATGGAATTCAATCATAAAATGATAAAGTGGTAACATTTATTAAATAATTAAGAGTAGGATTCGACGTGACGCCCATCAGTATCCCTGCACAGCTCAAATCGTTCCGCAGCATTTCTAAACACATTCTGGAGCATTTGCGGGGTTATGTTATCTGCAGCAGTTCGTATACGTGTACGTAAGTTTTCAAGGCTCGTAATCTTCGTCCGATAGACGTGCGATTTGATAAAGCCCCATGCAAAGAAATCTAAAGGGGTTAAATCTGGTGATCTCGCTGGCCAAGGTCTGTTGCTTCCGCGTCCGATCCAGCGATTTGGAAAACGTCCATTTAGATAATCCTGAACAATTTTGGCATAGTGACAAGGAGCACCATCATGTTGATAGACGACGGTACTAACAATCCTATCCCCGTCGTCTATCAACATGATGGTGCTCCTTGTCACTATGCTAAAATTGTTCAGGATTATCTAAATGGACGTTTTCCAAATCGCTGGATCGGACGCGGAAGCAACAGACCTTGGCCAGCGAGATCACCAGATTTAACCCCTTTAGATTTCTTTGCATGGGGCTTTATCAAATCGCACGTCTATCAGACGAAGATTACAAGTCTTGAAAACTTACGTACACGTATTTGAACTGCTGCAGATAACATAACCCCGCAAATGCTCCAGAATGTGTTTAGAAATGCTGCGGAACGATTTGAGCTGTGCAGGGATACTGATGGGCGTCACGTCGAATCCTACTCTTAATTATTTAATAAATGTTACCACTTTATGATTTTATGATTGAATTCCATATAATTTCCAAGTGCTTCACAAAAATAGATCCTGACTTTATGTACACCCTGTATTTTTGAAACGGTTGATGATAGAGCAAAACCAATATCATTTTTGGAATCCGCGCCCCGAAATCATTAAGAAACGACAGAAAAATCACAATAAACAGAAAACTTTTCAAATTTTGTTACCCAGTGTTTTCAAGAACTACCTCAGATCATCAATGGGGCAGGATCGCCTCAGTGGCCTTGGTATCATAAGCATCAACCAGGACGTTGGCAGGGAGATTTCATATGATGATGTTATTGATGATTTCGCCCAGAAAAAATCTAGGAGGCAAAAATTTTGAAGATACAAACTGTTCTGTATAACTGTTAGCTATTACACGATTGTATCGTAGAGTTAGTAATTGTTTGGTAGATGATAATTACATTATTTTTTTATACATAGTTGTGTGTCATTTATTCTAAATAATGTATAAGCTAATTTTCAGGAATTTCATGAAGAGTATTTTTCTGTTTGTCTTCTGAAAGTACATATTTGTTGTTTTGGACATAACTGTTTCATTAAAATTGTTTCATAATTGTTTTTTATTAACACAGCCATTTTTTGTACGTGTGTGCTGAGGTGATGTAGTAAGGCGTGAGTTGGTGGATGGAGGGGTGGGGCCTCAAATGGGTATACTGCTTAGGGCCCCCTAATGGCTAGAAACGGCCCTGAATTCAGCGATTCTATGATCTACCTGTAGCTGAATCACTTTTAAGAAATTTAAGCCAGAAAACTAATATTAAATATAATGAAATGCTAAACGTTCTAAACATCATCTATTAAAATGTAAGTTCACTATCCAAAATCATACAACAAAGTATTTGTAATTTTAAGTTATCTTTTCTTATACACGTACAATTAGATTCAGTTAAGTTTATTTCTTTTATGTAGCTGTATTTCACTATACATAATTTCTATTTTAATGTTTAAAAACATGTTCCATTTCCTAGAAAATGTCTGAAGTTGACGATATTGACGAAATGTTAGATTGAAAATCAACAAAGTAGTATCTTTACTTTATTGAAGAATAATCCTCAAGAAGATTTCTTTAGTTGAAAGAAATATTGTTCGTACTTTGGGGAGAAGACTTCAAAAAATGTAATAAAAATATTTGTAATACATAAAGTTTTGTTATTTGGATCATTCACATTATCTAATTTTGAAAAGTAAAATGGAAGGTGGAAGATCATATAGAAAGAAGAAATCTATTTTAGGTTTGTTTTTTAGTTTATTTACAAAGCAAAATCCTTGTGGTTGTGTGATTATTTATCGTCACTATAATTTCTATATCTATGCATATACAGTACCTGTACTTTCACATTCATGTCCCAAGCCAGCCTGAGAAATAGGGAAAGGGGTACAGTAATGAACCAGCTGTATGCAACAGTGATGTAGTCGAGACCACCAAGTCCGAGACTGAGACCTGATCCTGTGAGACCAAGATCGAGACCGAGATCAAAGGTTCGAGATCGAGATCTACCTTCCGAGATCGAGACCCTTAAAATTCGAGACCGAGATCGAGATCGAGACCAAGCTCATGCCCTTTCAATTTGTTTTACACTACTATGGAAATTAGACTATGTTAAGTATATTAATAAACTAATAACTAATTTCTCAGATGTAGTGTGTTGAATGCAAAAAGTGTAGCCTATAAATTAACAAATGAATATATATATATATATATATATATATATATATATATATACACGTACTTTTTATTTATTTACTTCTTTTATATCTGTTACAGAAGGTTTAATGAACGTACCCATTACCCAGTTTGACTTGTGCATTTATTTAAAGCATGATAGATGCTCATTACACTTAAGGAACATCAGCATGCTCAGAAGATCTACTGAAGTTCGACTTCTGTGGGGCCTCATTATTATGCCTCCATGGCTAAATACACGCTCAATTGGAGCACTAGAGGCAGGCACTGTTAAAACAGTTATGGCAATATTGGCCAGTGATGGGAATTTATCCCTTTTCTGGTGCCAAAACTTTATTGGAGAGCAGTTGTCTAAAATATGAGATTCATCAATCTCTAAGAGGTACCGCCGCAACTGTTCCCTGCTGTTCAAAATCTTCCCAGTTTCATGTATTTTTCATTACGGTCTCGAGAGGTCTCGGGGAGAAAAACCGAGACCGCGTCTGTCGAGACCGAGATCTACAGTAAATAGCGGAGATCGAGATCTGCAAATTGGGTCTCGAGATCGGTCTCGGGACCGAGACCGATCTCGAGACCTACATCACTGGTATGCAATATACTTGACGCGACCCAGTTCCCCTTTTAAAAGGGACTTACGTTTCCCGATTGGCGGCGTTACCGCCCGTTTCAATGCCCTCTGGTGGACGAAGGAGCCAAAATGGAACAACCAGCCAACCTACCTTCCACAATCATTTACTTCTATACACTATACTATACCTCAACCCAATATTAAGAAGCCTGGTGTGTCACTTTTAAAGCCAATGTATTACTTTCAAACCTAGAGGAGTCACTTTATTGACATTTTAGGATCACTTCATTCCTCATTTTAGAATTTGTGCGTCATTTCTGTAAAAAATTTTTTTATAGTAGCCTACACTGAATACCGACATGCCATCCCATACATATATAAAGACAGTAGGGGGGGGGTTCGATTTTCTATGATGTTAGTAATAATAATGCAGGAGTTAGAGACTAGAGCAATGGGTCGCATTAGTTGGCCTAAGCGCTGTAAGTACTGACTGATATATATAACGAGGTACATTAACACCCACCTTGTAGCTTCTTTTCTTTTCTAAGACTGAATGAAATTGTTCGATATTAATAAGTAGAACGAGAAGGCTGTCAGCTTATCATAACTGGTTCATCGACCAAACACATACATTGCAGTTAAGAAATTCAGCTTTCAGAATAGTAATAAACACTATGATTTTTTTAAAATTTGGACTGAAGAATGAAAAATTAATTAATTGTAATAAATTTGCTTAAATTTCAGGAAAGCGTAGTTTCAGTATAAATAGCAAAAACTTTCATAATATGCATTAATTAAAATGGTAACTATCCAGTTTAAGGTATATTTCTTAAATGTTTTCAACAACGGCGCAAATATTATATTCATTTTGACCTTCGATCGGTAAACAATAATATCCCTCTATGGACAGAATTTTCTGTAGGGTTAAGTTATAAATGCGTGTATATGAAAGGTTAGAAATTTGTAACAGTTGTCCATATAGGGATATCATTAAATAAAAATGTTAACAAAGAAAATTAAACAAGATACCACTGAAAACTGTCAGAAAATAGCTTTCTTTGAACTTATAGAAAATGGATTTGGAAAACTAAAAGGGTAACGAAATTAAACTATAATAATAAGAAAAAGAATATTAAAATGTTGATTCGAAATAACAAATAAGTAACAATAAAATTAACTAAACCAACACAAACGTAAAACATAAATCGGATCACTACTGGAAATTATTGGAAAATAATTTTAACGTGTAAAAAAATAAATAAATAATTCAGGAAAAGGAATGACCGGGAGGACGTAACCCTCATTGTGCTACACAAGACTTGTGCTGTCGCATACCTTTCGATATGACGTTGAAAATCATTAACCACACTCAGCACAGCTTCCCAGTGAAGATGCGGTTACGATGACAATCGCCACTTTACCGTGTGGTACTTTCTACCATGTGTCTGAGGAGTTTCCCCGGAGACTGAAACATACTCCGAAAGCGACTCGCCACCCGGTCACCTTACAGATTAATTTGAATATATCATTCAAGTAGTTACCCCTAACTACATACACATACAAAAACGCTCTCTCTCACAAAAACGCTCTCTCTCTCATATGAAAAAGGTTTATTGGCAGACTATAGTCCATATGACAAATATTATTAATACAATGACAGTTCATACACGAAGGATAGAAATATATACAATTGATTAGAAATAATACTGCACTGTCGAAGTTAAGTGGAGACAGACGTTTTCGTACCAAGAAGTCCATAGCTTAGAGGATAAATGGCAGGACTCATGGATAGCTTGGATGATCGGGTTGGTTGACTTTTTAATTCTTTGCATTAGACTGTGTTGAGCACGTCTTGTTACCTCCGGGAAGCTCGGAACATTGCGGGTAGCAAACATTTGCGAAGCTGAGCATCTCGGGGGTAATTTATGTAAGAGTCTAAAAGACCTGTTGTACAGCAAATTTAGGGTTCTGCCAGAACCTTTTTTATAATTCACCCAGAGTTGCTGACCGTATATATTACTGCAGAACGTACGAAAGAGTGTCTTTAGCTTCACTTGTACAGAAACGAAAGTTCCTTATGGTCATATTCGCTTTAGCACACAGGCTTCGAGATTGTTTTCTTATATCCGAGTCATCACTCAAGGAGCTGGTAATAGTTTGACCCAAATACTTAAAATCTTGTACTTCCTCTTGTACTTCCTCAATTACCTCACATATATATATATATATATATATATATATATATATATATATATATATATGCATATAACTGCAATGACCGCGCAGTATATAAATGAATAGAAACGACATAAGTGTTAAGGAACGTTTCCGCACACGAGGAGGAGAGATAACGAATAATGAAAAATGAGGCGAACCGCCCGGGAATCGAACCCAGGGCCTTCCAATTGCCCGGGCGGTTCGCCTCATTTTTCATTATTCGTTATCTCTCCTCCTCGTGTGCGGAAACGTTCCTTAACACTTATGTCGTTTCTATTCATATATATATATATGATACACACAGACCGTGCATGGTCTGTGTGTATCATAAAAAACTCAGGGAACCATTCTGAGTTCATTCCCATATATACCTTACCTTACCTTACAAAGGTTCCACGTGATGATTTCTCATTTCGCGAAGGTCAAGCGTGTCGCCCCTCCTCTCGAGTTGGCCTGGTGAAGTAGTGAGTTGGATTCTTGCGCTCTCCACCTCACATAGCCAGGTACGCCCGGCTCATCGGGGATTGTTCTGAGCCAGGCGTCAAGTCTTCTTTTGAAGATTTCCACTGCAACTCCCTTCGTGTTTCTTAGGTCTTTGGGCAGCTGATTAAATAGTTTTGGTCCTCTCACTACAAAACTATTTTCTTTCAGGGTTAAGGATGTTCCCTGTCTCGCCTTCAATTTGGGAATACGACACAGTCTACCGTTTCTACCTTCCACCGTTGTTTGGGGAGTTATGGGATTCAGAGTAAGATTAGGGACTAGTTTCTCCATTATTTCCAAGTGTAAATAATGGTGTATCTCTCTCTTCCCTTTCCAGTGAATATAGGTTTAGTTCTCGTAACCTTTCCCAGTAATTTAGTTCTTTGCACCCATTGATCTTGGCTGTGAAACTTCTTTGAATCCCTCCAGCTGTCTAATGTCTTCTTTTTTATATGGGGATGTTAGGACCGAGCAGTATTCCAGTTTGGGTATTATCAGGGTTTTCAGTAGGGGGATCATTACATTCCTATCCCTTCGTTTAAAAGTTCTCAATATCAGACCCGTTATTCTCTTTGCTCTGTTTACTGCTATCTTATTTTGTGTTTCAAATTTCGCATCATCTGTCATTACAACCCCTAAATCTTTTGCTCTGGAATTTCTCTGGACTTCCTGTCCATTTGGGGTATAATATTCCATGGACTTTAGGTCCTCTCTTTTTCCGTACCGTAATAGCTGAAATTTTCTCGGTGTTAAACTTCATATTGTTGTCTTCCGTCCACTTGTAAATTTTGTTTATGTCGGTTTGTAGAGATCCTATGTCTTCTGGTTTTCGTATTTTCTACTGATCTTTGTGTCATCTGCAAAGGATGTTACTGTGCTGTCTCTGGTAACGTCCTCATCTATGTCAGTTAGCATGATTATGAAGAGTAGTGGAGCTAATACCGTTCCTTGTGGTACTGAGCTGAGGACCTCTGATTCTGATGAAGATACTCCTTGTACTGTAACGACTTGCCTCCGCTCACTAAGGAAATTATATATCCATTTCCCTACTTTTTGTTATTCCCATATATTTCAGTTTATGTATTATGATTTCATGGTCACACTTGTCGAACGCTTTAGCAAAGTCTGTGTATAGTACATCATAGTTTTCATTACTTTCAAGTGAATCAATAATGTTGTTGTAGTGTTCCATTAGTTGTGACAGGCATGATCTGCCTGACCGAAACCCGTGTTGGTTATCATTGAATTTTTTCTGAGTTTCCAAAAAGTCATAGATTTTCTGTCTAACAATTCTTTCAAATATTTTGGTGAGATGAGATGTAAGCGACACTGGCCTATAGTTTTTGGCCTCGGATCGATCTCCTCCTTATATATTGGGACGATGTTCGCGCTCTTCAGGATGCCCGGTATTTCTCCCGTGTTTAATGATCGTCTCCATATCCAGTATAGGGGCTCAGCGATTGCATTCTTGCAGTTTTTGATCAGTGTGGCATTCCATTTATCCGGTCCTGCCGCTGAGTGTGTTTTAGTTTCCCTATGACTTGTGCAATATCCTCCGTCGTAAAGTCGAAATCCGTTATACTTTCCCCTTGTGGTTCTTCTTCAAAGAACGCGTTTCTATCGCATATCAGTTTTGTCAGTTTTTGGGATACTGAAAGATGATTCATACTGAGCTTTTAATATTTCAGCTACTTCTGTTAGATCATCAGATAAATCACTATTCTCATTTTTTAAAGGCCCGATAGTCGCATAGTTTTTCGACTTTCTTTTTGCGAAATTATAGAAGTACTTTGAGTTAGCCTTTATCGCTTCTATAGCGTCATCTTCTTCTTTTTCTGTATGCTTCTCGATTAGTTCCTCTATGACGACATCGATACTTTGCAGTTTATCATTTAATATTTTTCTGATGTTATCTTTACAATTACTTAATTTTGCAGTCACTCTTTTTCTCTTTCGGAACAATGCCCTCTTTTGTCTTTCGAACCTGCTTCTCTTTCCTCTTTGTTGTATCTTTGGGACGTGTTTTTCCACAATTTCTAACGTCTTCTCCTCTAACGTCATTAGCATCTCTTCCGTTGTCTTGGCCTCGAAAATGGTTTTCCAATCTATTACTTCCATGCTGGATGTCACCTCTTCCCAGTTTATAGCTTTGGAGTGAAAATTAAAAATTTCGAATTTGCTTCTTTCTGTTGTGCGTGTTCTTTCCTTTCCTGTTGCCTTTATATTAGTTGTTATTTCAATGATGTTGTGGTCTGATATCCTAGTTGGGGATATTTCCACATTATCAATTAAATTACTGTTGTTTGTGAATACCAAATCTAGGCAGTTGTTTTTTCTTGTTTTCTGTTATTTCTTGCGTTAACATAAATTCATCAGCTAAAGCTAGTAGCATTTTTACCTGCTCCTGGTCTTCTCGTGTGCCCCCTTTGTCCTGGTGTATACATATATTTTTTCCTATCCTTTTATATTTCATGAATGGAAATTAAAATCACCACAGAGAAAAATATTTGGGGTTGGAGAATGTAGATCTTTTACCAAGTTTCTTACCTCTGTAATGGAATCTGAAAATTTTGAGGTTGGCGTGTTTGGGGGTCTGTACATTACAATTAGTACCATATTTAATTTTTCAATTTTTGCTGCCACACATTCTACGTAGTTGTTTGAGGTACTTATAGCCATTTCTGCTATGTGCCTTTCGTGTGTGTAAATAGCACATCCTCCTTTACGTCTCACTGTTCTGTCGGCTCGGAGGATGTTATATTTGTCAATTTGTATTTCTTTTTTGTCAATACTGTATATATATATATACAGTGGTGAGCTGGAGCCGGTTCGCACCGGTTCGCGCGGACCGGTTGTTAAAATTTTGAAGCATTTTAGAACCGGTTGTTTATAATTGTTACAGAAACAAATATTGTTATAAAATGATCCTAAAACGGAATAATCTTATAAAACGGTGTACAAAATGAAACGGTATACAAAATAATACGGCGTACAAAGCAAACTTCAAATGCAAACGAAAAATAGCACTATCTGGCCATTTGGAACTTACTACCTAATTAGTATTAAATAAGGTATGTATTTAAATGTTCTTCAAAATAATAATTTCTTTCTTTGTGACTAATATACTAAATATTCTTCATATTTTCTTCTTTTCAAATTTATTCTAAATTTATTTATTTTTATTGTTAAGTGCGAGTACAACTCCCAATGACACAATGTACTGCCATTTCTTATGGAGAAAGGTACAAAAACTACATACTGTGGCACATCCTTTAAATCAGAACTTTTTATATAGGGAACCGGTTGTTAAAATTTTGGCAGCTCATCACTGTATATATACATATAGTTTCGCGGAGACCAGTTTTTTGAGAAAGTCGAAATTTGTTACAAATATCATGATTGGCCGATATTAGTCACATAGAAGATAACAAACAATCTAAAACGACCACCTAACCTGAGGTCTGTGAAACTAATGTCTATATAAAATGTCTGGTAATTTAAGGGTTAAATATGTAAAATCTAGTATATGCATCGCTTAATTAACTTTCAAAATATGTTTGTGGATGGCTACCGTGTATAATTTGATTCTGGAAAGTGGTTCACGAGCGAAAAAATTTCTGGCGAGTTGTTATAATAATGTTATAATGTTTCAGACCAACAAAGACCCTAAGATCCACACATAGCTGGTCTACCTAATTGTGTTTGTAATTGTGTATTGTGCATGTACCTCCGTGGTGGCGGAGGGGACCTACAATTTTACGTGGGTTCCGAACCACAAAGCTTTAATTTTACTACCTTAAACTATACCCAATCTATCAACATATGCGTCTAATCGATTTTTAAACATGTTTATAGACGTGCTACTAATTACTTCTACCGGCAAACTATTCCAGCTATTTACTATTCTATGCGTAAAAAAGTTTTTGGCAACTGCTGTCTCGAACCTTCTACTTGTCAACTTACACCCGTTATTTCTAGTCCTATTATAATGAGATATTTCGAAAATGCTATCTCTATCTACGTTATCGAACCCATTCATAATTTTGAAAAGCTGGATTAGATCACCCCTTAGCCTCCTAGTCTCGAGTGTAGTCAATTTTAACTCCTTAAGCCTATCCTCGTACGACTTCGACCTAAGCGACGGAATCATCTTAGTTGCTCGTCTTTGAACTCTTTCGATTTTGTCTATATCTTTTCACATATGCGGATTCCAAAATTGGATCGCGTACTCCAAATGGGGTCTAACTACTGATTTATAAAGAGGAACTATAATATCGCGCGATTTGTACTCAAAATTCCGAGCTATAAAACCTAACACTTTGTTCGCTTTATTGACCCGCTGCTGTACTTTGTTTCGCTACTTTTAAATCATCAGTGACTATATTTATTTGAGGCTATTAGGTGATTCATTTGGAGCCGAATATGGATTTCGGCTACTATAATTAATCGCCCAAATATATAAGTATACGCTACACGAACTAGTCCCATGTTTAACATGGAAAAGCAAAAATTCTAAAGTAATTACTCTAACCTAGGGCATGGTTAATCAATAATTTTTTAGGAAAAAGTGATGAATGATGAAATTTTCTAATTAATCAATGATTAACTGAGTGAAAATGATTAATAATTAATTAAATACTTCTGAAAAGAGTAAGAAAGAGCTTTTGTTTCTGTTGGGTGAGATAAGACCGAAGAAAACATTTTGCTCAAACATTTAATTTGCTTTAGTTCAAAAAATCAGGCATGGGCGGATTAGGCAGTTTATACATGCAAAAAGGTGGCAAATTCAAATGATACATTACAAAATTTAAGGTAAAATGATGGTGAAATTATGAGGGAAATTAATCACTTCCCAAAAATATTTTTTGATTAATTAATGATTAAATTCGAAACAATGATTAACTGATTAACTTATTCATAAAAAAACATGCCCTACTGTAACCCAGTGGTTCCCAACCTTTTTTAGGCCAACGACCCCTTATGACCATCACTATTTGTTGGTGCCCCCTCATAACGATAATAATATAACAGGATAAGTGATTTATTAATAGAAGTCAACAAGGTAATTATGTTGTAAGTGACATGGCCTGAAGTTGAAATAAAAAATACATTTTTCTAGTGTATTTTGGTGTGCTCTGTTCAAATATAACCTTCATTTCTTGTGCAAATGAACAGAAATACGTGTTTGGGCCATGCAATGACAACTGTATTTCTGTTCATTTGCACAAGAAATGAAGGTCATATTCGAACAAAGCACATCAAAATACACTTGAAAAATATATTTTTGACTACATTTTATACAATAAAGCATAACCTAACATGTTCATGTTACGAGATCTCGTAAACGACGCATTACCACAGGAAACGTGCAAAACACCTCAAAATTAACCAGAAAAGTTTGCTCTCGTCATTTTCATTTAAACTAACGAAAATATCACGACTTAACCTAACCAATCATCAAGGGTATTCACTTGACCTAACCCGGCATTCAGTTGACCTAACCGGGCATTCAATTAACCTAACCGGGCATTCAATTAATTCAATTAATCATCTAGGGCACATGACGAATCAAGTTCTCAAAGTCGAAACCACACGAACGGCACGTCATAATTCTATCACAAACACCACCAAACTGAATCCAATTAGAAAAAAAAAATAGCCAGAACAGAAACCAACAAACTAATTAAGTCGCAGAGTAACATGACGTCATACCACCCCCGACTACAAATACACTAAATATATATACAAGTATATTTATATTATTATTATTATTATTTTCTACAATAGTTTGCACAAAAAATGAGTGACAAATTTAAATAAAGCGACTAAAACTACCTCATAAAAAGTTATTTTGATTTACAGGTCAAGCCCGTGTCATTTAAAACATATTAACCGTCAACAATTTTAGTTTCCTTGCGCCCAAGTAAGATTCTCAAACGCCCACTGGGGGGCGGTGGCACCCACACTGAGAACTACTGCTCTAACTTAGCCTATAAAAAACTACTTACATATGGTTGTATGCTCTATTAAAAGTCTCATCAACAATTTATTTGGATTACCTGAAGATCAGGGCCCCAAGCCTCAGTTACCAAATGATATCTTCGTTAAAACTAATGAAAATATCACGATTTAACCTAACCAATCGTCAAGGGCATACATTTGACCTAACCGGGCATTCAATTTAATTTATTATTATATTTGGTACTGTAAAGCAAAAAACAAGAATACATGGGAGCCCTGATCTTCAGGTGATCTATTTTTTTTTTTAAATAAAACAAAAAATTGTCCACTATTCTTCTTGGATAACACTGGTATGCATCAATTTTGGTGTCAAGGGTTTTGTAAGTGATTCTTATAGAGTTTTTCCTGCTGATTTCGAATCTGCAATCCGATTTTCTCAATCAGCTCAGGTTATCCGGCTATGGCCTCATAAGTAAAATAGAATTTTTCGTGATTTTGTCAAAGCGGAATTGGAACAGTAACATCTATCATCACTTGTTTCACTTGTATAATATCTTTTTTTACTTTTCAGGCATATAGATAAATATTTCATAATGAATAGAGCGTGTAAAAATGATCCCAATAGATTCTGCTACATATGTGGGACGGTTACCATGCCAAATAACCAGTCCCAAATCACTAAATTTGTGAAGACAATGTATAGAGCACACTTTGGAATTAAGCTAGGGGACCAGGACAAAAATTTCGCCTCTCATATGTGCTGCAAGACGTGCATTGAAAATTTGAGAAGATGGAGCAAAGGCAGAGCGAAATCTTTGCCTTTTGGAATTCCCATGATTTGGAGAGAAGGAAAGGATCACGTGACAGATTGCTATTTCTGCATGACAAACCTCCAAGGTGGGCTTATAAATTTATTTTTCTTAAATATTTTGAAATCCTCGTATGAAACGACATAATATTCACCATAATGTAATATTCACCATATATAGCATAATATTCACCATAATGGTAATCATACATTTACATATACATATTGTTATAGAAAATACATTTACACATACATATTGTTATACAAGTTACATTTATATACAATGATTGTATATTTTCTTTCTTTTTCATTCATATTGTCCCCGAAGGGACAATATGAATAAAAAAGAAAGAAAATATACAGACTCCATCGACCTATTTCATATCTTACAGACCGCAGCCTTCCCTCACGAGCCGCCACTGTCTGAATGCTTCTTCTATTTCATATGCAAGTTTTATATCCATGTTTCTGTGTTTCTATTTTCAGGAGTTAACAAGAAGAATAAACACATTGTTGTATACCCTGACATTCCTTCTGCTATGAGACCTGTACCCCATGGTCCTGGAATTCCAATACCCGACCCACCTCAAACCTGGACTTCGATGATTCTGATGATGAATCAATGACCAATGCCAATGACCAGTCCCAGTCGTATATACCTCAAAATACCGCTTCAAATGAGCCGAGGCCTCTCAACCAGGCCAAACTTAATGATCTTACCAGGGATTTAGGACTTTCCAAATTAGCTGCCGAGATCTTGGGCTCACGACTTCGAGAGGACAACTTGCTGGCTCCGGGAACAACATTCTCCTGGTATAGGAAACGAGAGGAAGAATTCCGCAAGTTTTTTGCAGTGCACGAAAATACCTCTTCCTTAGTGTACTGCTGCAATGTTGAGGGGCTAATCGAATCCTTGGGCCTGCCATATAACGCATCAGAATGGAGGCTATTTATAGACTCGTCTAAACGAAGTTTGAAAGCAATACTTCTCAACATTGGGAATAGGGTTGCATCAGTCCCTGTAGCACATTCCGCACAACTTACTGAGAGCTACGATAACATGAAAATTTTACTGGATGCTCTCGTATACGACCAACATAACTGGAGGATCTGTAGAGATTTGAAGGTAATACTAATATCATAAGTAAACTATTGCAAGGGGGATACACGAAATACCCATGTTTCCTCTGCAAATGGGATAGCCGAGCGGATGAGAAGCACTATGCACAGCGTGAATGGGCATCCAGAGAGAATTTTGAACCTGGGTCGCATAATGTCGTTTCAGTGCCCCTTGTACCACCAACAAAAATTTGCTCCCACCACTTCATATTAAGCTGGGCTTGATGAAAAATTTCATCAAATCAATGAATAAGGAGGGTTCAGCATTCCGATATCTCGAGAGTAAATTTCCTCATATATCTGATGCTAAACTAAATGCTGGGGTTTTTGATGGTCCTCAAATTCGAACTTTGATCAAGGATACTCAGTTCGAAAACGCAATGACTCCAACTGAGAAGAATGCCTGGCAGGCATTCAAATCAGTTGTCACTGATTTTCTTGGCAAGCGTAGAAGTCCAGAATACGAGTCCGTTGTCGAAAACTTGATGGAAGCTTTCAAAGCTCATGGGTCGCGCATGTCCATAAAAATGCACTTTTTGTGGTCCCACTTGGACTATTTTCCTGAAAATTGCGGGGATTATAGTGAGAAACAGGGTGAACGATTTCACCAAGATATCAAAATAATGGAAGAGAGGTACCAGGGAAACTGGGATATCAATATGCTGGCGGACTATTGCTGGTGTTTGAAGCGAGACGTGCCCGAAGAAAAACACAGACGGAAAGCCAAAAAAACTTCCTTCCTTCCTCAATAAACTTTTTTCCATATTCATTGTATGAATAAAAGTATTTATTCACACAATGTTTTCATTTTTCACGAGTGTTCTTATAATATTACTCGTATCTACAGTGTTTAAGCTAAAAAAATCAATAAATTTGGGGATAAAATTGGACTTATGATAAATGGCCAATAGAGAAAAAACATGACCTGATTGAGGAAAACCAATGTCATTTTCGAATTCAGCATGGTCGAATTATATAATATGAGTTGAAAAAACCCTCACAGCAGACAAAAAAATTTCATATGCATACCACTGTAATTTTTTTTGTTTTATTTAAAAAAAAATTGTTTATTAGACTTTTAATAGAAAACTGGAGTTTGTAACTTAAAAACAATTTATAATTAAAATGATTTACTCGTATTGGTAATTTTTACATCCGCATTTAAATTATAAGACAATCAGTAATGTGTTTTTGGTGCTACTATAGCGTGATTCCTACCTCAATTCGGCGGTCTACCTTTTAATTATAGCTTCTTACCTTGTTTACTAATTGCTTGTTTACATTCCAATGTCCATCGCCCTTGACGATTGGTTAGGTTTAGTCATGATATTTTCGTTAGTTCGAAAATATCGTGACTAAACCTAACTAATCGTAGGTAGACTACATACTATAGTAGCACCGAAACTATTTTTTAAATAAATAAAATTGAATAATAAATAGCATTTTATATTTATTATATTTTCATTTATACCTTGGATAGGAATCACACTCTACAGTACTGTAGTTTCGAACCAAAACGGGTAGGAATCACCCTATAGTATCGAAGTCACCGGTAGGAATCACGCTATAGTAGCACCGTGTTTTTTCATACAAAACCCTTGGCCTATTGTAAAATATATTAAAATAAGAGCACAAGTAGCAACAAAATGACAAATACGAAGGCTACTTAAACCTAGGCCTAAACGTCAAGCTTAGCGTGACTAGATTATGATCTTTTGCGTTAATTCATTCAGCAGGACCAGTTTCCAAAAACTGGCACATTGCTTTAACTCCTGTATTATTATCACCAGCATCATCGGGACTCGAACTCCCAACCCCATTGTGTTCACTTCGCTTATAGGGAGTTATGGACGCTGGCGTAATTTGTTAAAAATAAAAAGAAAGCTAAACTGAGACTTGTATCAGTGTATCCTTCCATGGATTTAATTTTTAAGATATATTACCAACAAAAACTATTTCTGACTTTGTAACATTTGACCTTAGGCTATGAAATTATTATTGGAAATACTGTAGTGTCCAGTTGTAGATAAAAATATTGAAGGCCCTTCAAACTAACTAGGCTTATAGTAATTCATTTTAGACTAATATCTCTCGTAAATGTGTTAAAATACTGCGTCACCATTATTAACAATACAATACTATAGGTCTACCTAAATAAATAACAGTTAAGAGTTACTCTTCACTTAATTAGGCATAGAAGCCTAAAGCTCATATTATAGGACTGTTTGTTGCTGTTTAGGATGCATTAGAGTCGCTGAAATGCATTTAGTACGAGTGATATGGGCTTAAGCCTGTAGGGGGAAAATGGGTAAGTTATGTTAAGCCTACAGAGTAATAAAAGTCCCTCAACGCTTCACAAAAACTTTATACACTTTTTGTGAAATCTAGAAAAGCCAGTTGGTCAAAATATTTCTGAAATAACATAACCATCAAAATTAGTTAAAATTTGTTGAGTTGCATTTAAAATCTATCACTCGCGAGCTTAACCCTAGAGGCCAGAGTCAGACCCAGCCAAGATAAAAGGAGCATGCGGATCCCTTGAACTTGGAGGAGCTCCAATAAAGCAATCACACCTAATGGTTGATAAGCAATGAGCTAAAACAAGTTTGGGAACCCTTTGCCCCTCAATAAAAAAAACGTAAATTTTGTTATAATTTTTTTTATTCTTTTTCGCAATCAAAATAACAAACTTGATAAATTTCAACTTGGAAAATGAACGCTCACGAGTTGCATTGGTTAACATAAGGCACAAGTAAATGAGTAGTGCCACTTTGACATTGCGAAATGTTGAAGCAAGCTGAAGTGCGGATTCCAAATCAGAATTTTCCTGGAGTTATTTGCAAACTTCGTGAGACATGTCCTTGAAGCCAACTAGAAAGCCAAAAAGCTGGTGAATAGATTCATACTGTTCAATGCGTTTTGACTTGCCTGTGAGTGTGATAAGTTATCCAAGAATGGCAAGAAAGTTTAAACACAAAATTTATCACTTCTAACAAGTGTTGTTTCTTGTGCAAATCCATTTGCCATTTGTTTCAGTTTTTTCACTTGCTGTTTTGTTGTTTGTTTGTAGTCTATTTTTCATGTTGATACATGTTTGGTACAGGCAAAGAAAAACTCACAGAAAAGGAAAAAATACGTCACAGTAATACTTGTACTAAGAAATAACTTAAATAATACTAATTTCAATGTCACATTTAAAGGAAGTAACTACTTTTTGGGCAATATTGAATTTATAAAAATATTGGAAAAATTTTCTCTTCTGCTTTTTAAGGGACCTTCTTTATTGCGGGGCCTCTGGGCTGTAGCTCCGTTAGCCCATGCCTTAATCTGGCCTTGCTAATAATCAAGTATAACTCTAAGGAAAGGGGCGCCAAACAAGGTCTGAGGGGCATGCGGCCGCATGCCCCACATGTCCCCTAGATCCGCCACTGCTAGAGGCCAGTGTGGGACGCACACAGAGCAACTAGTGTTGAGTCTACGTAACCCTATAATGAAAATTACTGTACATTTATATCTTGAATTAAACAATTTATCATTAGTAAACACTAATAAAAATTAACTTGCGTACAATGCAACCTTACTATTTACTTGAAATTGGCTATGCAGACCTTGTTATTTACTTTAACCTTTTTAGGGTTAAAGTAAATAGTAAACTCCAAAATTGTTTGTCCCTATCTTTTCGTTGTTACGTATGAATTTGCGTCGTAAATAATGCGAACGAGGTGGACTGACTTGATACAGGTAGGCTTTCGTCTAACTGAAATATCAGACAAACGTATAAAGCATAATGAAAGATTTTGGGTAGAAAATCTTTTCCATGTGCCATATTTAACATTTAATTGGTAACCTGGGTAAAATATACCCTCAGTATAATTTACATTGATTATGAAATAAGGATTAAATTACAACCTGTTCGAAAAGTCCCGTCACCCCCTACAAAATGTACATATTGTAATACCAATTTATTTTTGTGTGATTAATTGATTTTATATGTGATTCATTGACATTTTTTTCTTTTCCAGGTATTAGAGTTGTGTGAACAATGGCAGACCAGTCCACTTACACTCTGGGGGAAAGGATAGTGATGAGCACATGGGCTCATGAAAGGTCACATACTGGCAAAACGATTCATGATATCCAGAATGATTTCAACACAAGATTCAATAAGGCTGCACCACCAAACAAGACGGTATTACGCTTGGAGAAAAAGCCGTTTGACAAAAACTGGCTCCATCAAGGACAGACCACGGTCGGGAAGACCAACAACGCGAGCAGAACAATGTGAAGGTGTGATTGCGTCAGTGGCTCGTTCACCGAAAAAATCACTTCGGAAACGATCACAAGAACTTGCAGTCCCCATGTCTACAATGAGAGCTCACATGACAAAAGACTTCGGCATGAAACCATACCGCCCGTCATTTGTTAATGAATTATGCGATACAGACATGCAGAAAAGATATGAAGCCTGTGAATAGTTTTTGACCGTTTTTCCAACAATTCCTGCACGTGGAACAGTGATTTTTTTCTGACGAGTGTGCAATTTACCGTAGCGCCAAAATGAGAAATGTTTACTGCTGGAGCAAGGAAAATCCACACTTCTTTGAGGACTGAAACTGGAATTTGCTGTACAGTATAGTTTTAACTCATAACGTACAGTAAAGTCAGTCATTCAGCTTAGGTCTACAAGCCTATTAAAATTATATCCTTTTAGTCTGGACTAGTCACAATTCGTGTGGTGTTCAAACTGACAGGGCCTAACATTGATCATTTAATAAATTATATAAAACATAGACCTTGGGTAAGCTTACGTTAGGTCTTGTATCACCTTACTGCAGGAACTATATTTCATTATTATTATTATTACTAGGCCGGGTACCCGGCGTTGCCCGGGTTAAGTTTAGCTACCCCTCGGGTACCTAAACCCCCCTTTATTCAACTTAGGAGCTAACCCGGTTCCTCATTAGCCCCACCCCTCCCCATTACCCCCACCTTTTACCATTACTTCCCGGGATAAATTTCACAAACAGACAAACAGACAAACAGACAGGCTAAACTACAGAAAAGAACTCAGCCGTGAAAATTTTGAGCTTCACATTGTGTCAAGATTTCTGAATCTGATTAGATATCCCCCAACATGTATGTGCCTTGAAAAGTGGACGCTCAATTCTGCCAGTTGAGGTTTAAGTTTTGTTTTTTAGCTGAAAATATAATAGTTACCCCTTTTTCTTTGATGTATTTAATCTGACGTGAAGGCAGCGAGTCTTTTGCTTATATTGAGGTTCTAAATGTAGCAGGGCTAGGCTGCTTTAAACCCTAGATCCATGTCCCAAAGCTGGATCCTGTCTGCTTTGCAGATAGCTGGTGAGGGAAGCTATATTTATGGGACCTCTTTGCGAGTGACCCGTTGCCCACGTCGGGCTAGCATCATGAAAAAGAAAAACTATGGTATTTGTCATTTACCATTACTTATTCGGACTATAGTGGATTTAATTATGCCAGAAGAGTTCCTTGTTCCATGCACGGTCTGTGTGTATCATAAAAAACTCAGGGGACCATTCTGAGTTCATTCCCATATATATATATATATATATATATATATATATATATATATATATGTCACAGTTGAGGTAATAATGGATATTTACCACACGCGATGTCTGAACATCATAAAGTTTAAACTCAGATGTTTATCGTAAGGCTGCCCTCCCGTCACAGCCAGTTAATTTTTTTCAAAATTATTTTCCAATTTTAACGCGTCTCTTTCTCTCACTTTAAACCTACGGGAATTGTCCCCAAAATCCAATTTTATTTTCGATTGTCACTAAGATCCTTCATACTTCTTTTTCTGATTACTGCGACAGTGTTACAGGTAAGGCCATAAAACCGAAGTATATAGTATGGCCGATCTCGGCGTCACGGCCAGTTAATTTTTCAAATTTATTTTCCACCCCATTTCTCTCTCTCTCCTCTCTCTCTCTCTCTCTCTCTCTCTCTCTCTCTCTCTCTCTCTCTATCCATCTCTCTCTATCTCCACGGTTCTGGAAGATATCTATGGAATGGGCGAGATATACTTGACGCCCCAGATTTCACGGGAAGGCCAATTACAACCCAGTGGTGGGGCCACATGACCTCTGGTTAGTGGATGGCTGCACTTACACGTTAAGCTCTACCCAAATTTCACCGACGACCAATAGGAAACTCGTGATTCGGATATTGGGGGTGTTTACAATTAGGCCCCTATCTATAAAAGGGAGCATTTTCATATGGAATTCATAGCAGTTGCATTTTTCAACGAGTAGTTACAGAAATATCTCGTCATGAGCCAGTCACAGCAGCTTTACATCTCCCCGCAAGTGTTTGAAGACGAGGATGCCGCAGCGCTGTCTGCACTCCACATTTTCGCAGCGGCAGACCGGAACGCCCTACTTTCAACACAAACTGTTGCAAAAATTTGTGACGACGAGAGAGAACCAGCGGAAACATCATTTGAAATGTGAGTAATTACGTAATAATTTAGTTTGTGATTCGGGCTATATACATCGTATCATTCAGTGCAAGTGTTAATTAATTTATAAAAATTCGTAATAAAACGAAGTGAAAGGATATCTGCTTGTGATTATAATTTGCTGGGCGTTTTCTCTTATTGTAGCTCTCTCCCCACATATATATGGTTGTATGTGTTAACAACCGGGATCGTTACGGGTGTAATATAACCTAACCTAGCATAGCCTAACGGGGTATAATATAACCTAACCTAACCTAACCGGTCATAATATAGCCTAACCTAGCGTAACCTAACCGGGTATAATATAACCTAACCTAGCTCAGAAGGTCAAACTTTTCACCCCACCGTAGACCTACGGTTTAACGGGGAATCCAACACCCAAGCGTTTTGCCACTTATCTCTTAAAATAACCTAACTTAGCGTAGCCTAACCGGGCATAATATAACTTAACTAACCTAGCCCAGAAGGTCAAACTTTTCAGCCCACCCTAGACCTACGATTTAACGGGGAATCCAACATAATATAACCTAACATAATATAACCTAAGCGTAGCCTAACCGTGTATAATATAACCTAACCTAGCGTAGCTTAACCGTGCGTAATATGGCCTAACCTAGCATACCCTAACCGGGTATAATATGACCCAACCTAGCGCAACCTAACTGGGCATAATGCAACCTAACCTAATGTTTATAATTTATTTAGTAATCTCATTTACCCTTTTATTTTGAGTTTTTCTTGGCCAAAAGTTTTTCTACATCGAAAAAAATTATGAAATGTAGTGGCTCTTTTCTTTATATGGGCGTCTACTTATTAATGCTAGTCGGAACGTTTTGTTTTAAAATTTGACAGCTACGATCTGTACAGCGCTAATTTATGTCGGAGATAACATCATAACATTCTCTCTCTATTTATTACGCAGTTTTCGGATTAACTAATTCGGTTTAACATTTTCTTGCGTATTATTTTTTGTTATTCTAGCTAATTCCAGACAACTGTATTGAATCTAAGGGGACGTGTCTTTGTGATTAACGGTTAATATACACGGTAATATAAACAGGGTGTGTATAAAGTAACGCAAGTAAAGAGGCAAATCCGATTTGTACTGATTTAAGCTAGTTTCAACTTGTTTTTTAAATTATTATACATTATGTGAAAAGATTCAACATGAACTAATCATGTTAATTTCTCCTTTAAGGACCGATGCGGAATTTGATCGTGTTATAGCTACTTTTCGCGATAGTTTTGATGAAAGGCAAATAAATGATTTGGAGGCTTTACCACGCAACCAGCCCAGTGACCTGAATACCGAGGTCGAGGTATTGGCTCACATCCGGTCCAACGAATGCCAGGTCATCGAGGAACTAATGTAAGTTTTTTTTGTGGTTAAGAACAAAACACATTGTATTTTCATTCAATTTATTAAATGGTAGAAGGCATGTTTTAGTACAATACGGCTTACAGAACTAGCGTCCGTTAAATAAGACACATTAATGGAGACATTTTACAGTTATAATTATATATATATATATATATACACAGGGCGTCCCAAAAAAATGTATACACACTTTAAATAATTATAAAGGCAGTGTTTATTAAAATACATTTCATTTTCAAAATGTAATAGAATCTACAGACATTATTTAATTGTTTTGTCAACGCCTGTTTTCAAACTGACGTCCGTTCTGGTCCAGGCACTGCTGATAACGCGAAGCAATGGAATCGCAAACATCACGAAACATTTCGTTTGGTATTTGTGTGCATTCTCGTTCAATGGCTGCTCTCAATTCAGCGACTGTTGCAGGTTTTATAGCGTAGACTTTGTCTTTTAAGTATCCCATAAAAAAAGTCTAGTGGTGTGAGGTCTGGTGAACGCGGAGGGTATTCTACGAAACCCCTTCGTCCAATCCACATCCACATCGTGCCAAGTACCACTCGCAATACTCCATTCTTCGGTCCGGATCATCTTCATTAATAGCATGGACTAATCTTGGAATGTAACTTTTCCATTGACAGCGCTTGAAAATGCGTTGGACAGACGATTCTGAAATTCCTACCTCACGACTCGCTTGCCGCACAGATTTTCTTGGACTTCGGTGATACGTTTCCAGTACTCTTTCTTGCTTTGTGGGGCTTGTCGATGTCCGTGGTCTTCCGGAACGCTTCTTGTGGACATTCTGAACAGTTCCATCGGCTTCAAACTTATCTCTAATTCGAGTGATGGTAAGTCGCGTTGGTGGATCTGTTTGAAACTCCCTCCTAAACTGTCTTTGCACTTCAACTGCGTTTTCACACTTCCAGTAGCATTTTAGAATGAATTTCCTTTGTTCAAAGCTTAGTCTGACTGACTGCCATTATTAATTCTAATGGGTTTAACTTGGAAAGAAAGAAACATCAATTGAGCTATCAGCTGTTAAAGTGTGTATACATTTTTTTGGGACGCCCTGTATATATATATATAATTATAACTAAACTGTGTGTATATATATATATATATACAGTGCCCGCGAAAAGTATCCGATCACCCTGGAAATTTGTATTTTTTACATAAAAAACAATGTTTAAATGTATACTAACCTTATATTAGTATTTTGTCATCTGTCCTTTGGTTTGGATGACTTGTTCTAGACGTTTTGGCATGGATTTAATCAAGTTTTGACAAACTTCCACTGATATTTCCTTGCATCATACCTTTTTGATGGCTTCTTGTAATTTTTCGACTGAGCCAGTGTCGTGGCATTCAACCTTATTTTTTATTATTAGCCACATATTTTCTATCGGATTGAGATCTGGACTATTACCAGGCCAATCCAAAATATCAAATTTATTGTCAGTAATCCATTTTGTCACTATTTTGGCCCTGTGACATGGTGCACCATCATGCATGTATGTTTTTGTCCTTTGGATTGCCATTGCCATTGGAAGTTTATCCTGTAGCATTGCTAAATACCGTGCACCATTCATAGTTGTGTTCTTCGGAAGAAAATATAGGTTTCCACGCCCATAGTAACCGAAACAACCCCAAACCATCACACTTGGAGGGTGTTTCATTGTCTTTAGGGTGTATTTAGGGTCCATCCTATTTGAGCCAATGGGCCGGCGAACCTTTTTTGGACAACTTCTGAATGTCAAAAATGTCGACTCATCACTAAATAAAACCTTCTTCCAGTCATCAACAGTCCAATGAATATATTTTTTACAAAATGCGACACGTTTTTTACGCATTTTTTCATTAATGAACGGTTTCTTAGCAGCATGGCGAGATGGTAATCCGAGTTCTTTTTGGAGCCGCTCCTGGATAGTTCGTTCAGAAACACCAGATAACAAATTATTCATTAAATTTTATTTCTTTCGCAGTTATTGTTGGGTTTTTCAATACTAAACGTTTCATAAGTTTGTCTGTTCGTGAATTTGTTTTTCTCGGTCTGCCAGATCGTTTTTTAGGGACTGGCGTGGTTAGGCCGGCATTGTTCTTAGCCCGTGAAACCCATAAATTAACGGTACTTTGGGATATGTTTAATTCCTTAGCTATCTGTCTCTGTGATTTCCCACATGTATGCAAAGCAACAATAGCACCTCGACAATCACTCTTAAGTTGTTTTTTAGCACACATTATATATAAATTTTATTTACACCACTTTCTGTAAAAAATAACAAAATATCAATAAATTTACACAAACAGTGAAATCTGACAACTTTGAGACACAGCCACCCGCAACGAAGGCTACCAGAACACTAATTTGAGAATGCGTTGGATAGCTCTCATATCAGCGAGCAACCTCAAAGTTACCAGATGTCGCTAGAACAAATAGAAAGTGAATTATGTGTCTCTGAATATCAAGGGAAAATATTGTATTTTCTTGAGTGATCGGATACTTTTCGCGGGCACTGTATATATATACACACACACACACATATATATATATATATACACACACACGTAAAACTTTACACAATATAGTTATAAATATATACACACACGTAAAACTTTACACAGTACAACGAGTGCGTACAAATGGGAATCTTTTTTTATCTGTCTGCATACCATTTCGTCATTCATCTCAGTGTCGCACAAATCGAATAATTTAAAAAAAATGTATAAATCCCTTCCCACGTGACATATGCAGGAGAAATAAAAGGCAATACATGCCACAAGTATTACTAAAATATCCTTGGAAACGGTAAGGATTCCAGGCAATTTCAGGGACATGTAGCTGTTCGATAAATTGTACAACCACAGGGTCACTCCAATGTTGAGTGCCGAGTGAATCAAAATAGTACATTTTTCCCTATTTTTAAAATAGATTACAAACCAATGAATTCCCACATTACCAACAATGTCGGTGTTGATGGTAAGACTACACCAATCTCTCGTAGTTGGCACTTTCATTGTTTCATTCTTCGCAAACACACCGATAAATTTGGAGCGTGTGATTCTGTCACTTTTCATTACTCCCTGGAGTGTATTTGCGTCCATTTTAAAAGTCTGTGACAACGTTCTGGAAGCGGTCAATTTTTATTAGAGCTTATGATTCGAGGTACACGAGTACGCTAATAGGCGCGTCTATAGGGTTGGCGAATTCCAATCTGACTGAGATGTTCCCACTTTGTTGTGGACTTAAGTGTGTATTTACACCAGCAGATAAGTCAGGGGTAATATTAAACTGGTAAAGGTTAAATTCTTCGACAAATTCTTTCTGCGTTACGCCAAACCCAAACTCGTCACAGCCACCGGCAATATGGGCCAGATTACTATAAGCTCTCGCGCAGAGCGGGAACACAGCGTCTGATAAGTAGTCTGTAACCATAGATCCCCCAATGCAACGCCATTTACGTATAGAGTTATATTTTTAAGGCCGAAATTCTCGAATTTAAAGGCGCTCTTTTTATATTTTCCATTCGTCGATGCGTGATCCTGCATTCCAACTAATATCCTTTCAGGTAGAACTCCCAGGGCCACGTTTCCTAGCTGTTTCGAGGCCAACCCGGCGGGCACCGTGTATAGCTTGATCTATACCCTGTTAATTGGGTATTTTACTGTTGCGTGTATTAAATTTTTTTCAGTTTCTACATATTTCGGGGAACTTAATTTCACTCGCCGTACACGTAGATATGTTTCCATGATGTGAATCACAACGGGTTTTGCGCCCTCTTCTTGATCAGGTCCCAGATTTATGCAGATCTCAGGACTCGTGCAGATGAGTTTTAGTTTCATGTCGACGCCGTTCGTAAGCAGTTTCTCCTGGAATGCGAAGTCTGTATGAAGACGTCCAAAACATTCGCATATCTTTTTTTTTAGAATTTTTAAATTTATCCTTTAAACTACTACTTTCATCTTTAGTCTGATAATAGCCCTCGGCAGTTAAAAAGGTGTCCTTCGCTTCTTTTGAAAAGTTGAAGACATTTTCCAGATAGGCTCGTAGGTGATAATAACCCGTTCCTGCCGAGATGTTAACCTGATTTAAATACACCTCACACTGGCTGAATATGGAGTGTAAAAAGTTCGTTTCAGGGTATGCAAAGTAACTATCATCGCAGTCCGTTCCATCAGAATGGGCTATACGCAGTTTAGCGTACATGTGCATGCAGCTTGGATCAAAAAGTATGGGCCTGAGCTGGGTATCACGAATTCTATAAGGGCACTCGGTGAACTAATTGTGTTTAATGGGTTAATTGTAATAAAGTCGCTATGCTCAATAGAAACCTGTGTAGGGGCATGTCAAAGAGGGACAGTTCCGATTTACAACATTGTGAGCTACACGGAGGGATGAAACGCGCCATGACGAGTCAGAAATAGTGCCACCTCTCTCGACAAGTAGTAATCAGCCTATGATTCGTGAGAGTAGTGTCCTCAGCTTATATCAGTTAAAAAAATGATCAGCCATAGGCTTCATACGCTTAGAACACTTCTTTTTTTGTCCTTTTACGTTTAGCGCCACGTGTTGGTAACCCCTTCTTCTGGACAGCCCTCTTCTTCTTCTTTCCACCACCACGCATTTTTCTCTTTGCATCTTTGATGATTTCGTCCCGTGTACGTTTTAAATGATTTTTCAGAGCTTCTTTAGGTTTAGTTCCACCCATTATGTCTTCTGCCGCGTTAAAACCTGTTAACGCCTTCCTTCCGAGGTATCTAGCCCTCCTCTTCAACAAAGGGACAGCGGTGCGTAGTATGGTTGAAAAAATGGATCCAAGCCCACTCCCACGATGATATCTCATCCCTCGATAGACTGTGAAAGGCCGACGGGTCATTATAACTGAAAGTGACGAAGGTGTAGCTTCACTGTTAAGCTCCCATCACCGAATGGGAAATGTTTTCCCTTAATCGTTCTTATATATACTGAGATATTGGTTAATAGATTAGTCGCAACATTCACATAATGGGGCTTGTCATATGTAATGCTCAAACTTTTCCCTCTATGGTTGGGAATGTGTGCAACGCGCAGCAGGCGCGCCTGGGTGTCTCCAACAAATTGATGCTCTACGATATTGCTGTAAATATAGCACATGTCTCTGGATGGGCAGCTTTCACCCAATTTCTCCATCTTCAGCTGATACATTAAGCTGGACAAGTCATGTTGTGCCTCGTGAAAGGTATCTCTTTGGAGAGCTGCATCATATCGACCTTCGGCCACAATTGTGAACAGCTCTTTGTCTTTAATATTTCTACTAAGCGTTGAATTTAACTTCAACGTGCGTGCAGACGTGTCTATGTTTACGACATCAAAAAGTAAATCGGTTGTCAGGTACGATTTTTCAGGACTCTTGTTTAAGCCCCTCATAATGATCATGGCTGTCATAATGACCGATTCCTAGTGTTACATTTGTACTATAGTACTGTACCTCACCGAACAGGACTGATCGCATAGTAGTGGGTAAGGTTATGCCTAATTTTTCACACCCATCGACTCTTCTAAGGATCAGAAATATGATCTGCTCATTTTGAAGAGTTAAAAATTTGGTGGCTAACTGGAATTCACAAATACCAACTTCGTACGAATCACGTTCCAACTCAATGGGCCCATGGAGCTCTGTTACAAAGTTGGCCAGGGTGTTGTTAGGATGTACAGAGAGTGAAGAAGAGGACGGGAGTGTGACATAGAAGTGGTTAGGTGGCATGTTGCATACTATTTAAGCTTCATTATTGCAACAGATTTTTATAGGTGTTGAAGCTTTCTGGGTACCGTAGCCATTTCACCAGGTACATTTTTCTCTTTCCTGAACCTTTGCTGCCTAAAATTTTTTCAATTTTAAACACACTTTTTCCTAAATTGAATGTCACTTTCTGCAACTGCGATTTCTTCCCCATTCAAATCTTCAATGTAATACATCATTATCTCATCTTTAGGTCTAATAGCACGAACTTTAAAAATCTCACGTGTCCATCCTTGCTGAAATTCCTTCGCGAATTTATTTCCCGAACGTGATAGCCTTACATAATCATTGATTTTGAAACATGTAGAGTGTGGTGGCGGTGCTCCATCTCTTCTCACCTCTGGGCGCGTACCTCTTTCTAAAACTTCGTTAGGTGTTGTACCGATCGTACGGTGGTGTGAACGATTGTATGACGATGCCAATGACCCAAGAACGTTTATATATCTGTATGTGTTTTTATGTGTAAAATAGCGATGCATGCGTTCCTTTATGGTACGTTGAACTCTCAGCTAAAGAGGCCTTATATATAGAACTGCTAGTGTAGTAATTGATATTAAACTCTGTCAGCATGTTCTGAAAAGCGGGGCTTATAAATTCTCTCCCCATATCCGTACAAAAATAGCTAGGAACCTTGCCTTCTTTCAACATCAACGTTTTGGTAGCTTTAGCAACTGTTTCAGGCGATTTATTTTTCAGTGGAATTAGCCACAGATATCTAGAAAATACATCTATTATGAATAGGATGTAGCGGTATCCGTCGTTATACACTGAATATCTTTGCATGTCTGTTAAATCCGCTTGTCAAATATAGTCAATCGAAGCCGCTGTTGTCTTGGCCGTTTTAAACCTTTTTCTCACCGGTTTATAAAGTGTATAAGCATCTTGCTCCCGCAAAAACCTCTCAACATCTTTTTTCCCTACTTGAACAGTGTAAACACCTCTGTACAGTCTATTAACGCCGCCATAGGAGGCGGGGTTAGAAATGTCATAATAACGTTTTCTTAATATGTTAGCCATTTGCGTATTTTAGAGACACGTGGATAAGGTTGGCCGTTTGTTCTCTTCTTTCTCCTCTTCAGAGATGCTACTCCTGGGGGTGATGGCGTACTCAGATGTGACACATGCGAGACTTGATCCAAGTCTTTTAACCTATTCAGATTTCGTATCAATGTTTTGGGGGACATTTATTTGTTGTAGTCTTGCTTTAATATGCTTCCATCCTGTTGGTGAGGGCCTGTCCCACTTTCTCACCAGATCATGACAATGTCGACGATATTGGATCCTGTACCCTTGTTCCTTCAACAATGACCTCGCCTGTATCGGTCCACTGTATGATGGGGTCCTCACTCAATAGATTATAAAGACTTACGCCTTTATTCCGCAATGTATGTGGGAGACTGCTTTTTAACACATGCTCGATGTGTTGCGTTCCGTTATTCTTTGGCTGGTCATCTCAAACGTCAGGCCCAGGTCCTATGTCGCCATGCTCAGCGTTGCTAGCGCTGTGCCTAATAACCACGGGGAGCTCTGTCGGATTCTTATAATCTTCGTACTCATGAAGAAATTTCTGCAAAGCCTCGTTGCAAGATCCTTTTCTCATCAGGTGACTTTTCACTGTTTAATAGGGCTAACAAATCGCTTTCCATTCTTTTAAGCCTACTTTTACGGGGTTCTAGAGCCGTGTCTGGAATCTTTGAACTTTGCAATGAAGCATACACCTCGTGCAGAATCACTACCACTTTCTTCATTATATTACTCTAGTCAGTAAAGGCTCCAAAACTGAAATTAAGATGGGGAGGAATGATCCCCCTCTTTGTACAATAATTCGCTTTTTCTTTCCCACAGTTTGACTTTTACGAGCGAACGCACGTATTATATTCTTGTAACGACGTAAGCAAGCCTTCTGAGGGGTTTTCATTGGCACATTACATTTTATAACATTAAGACAGATTTCACAGATGCATTTTAATGAGTCGGAGTCGATATTTTTAACAAACATCTGTTGCAATGCCCGGGGCCATCGTTGATAGATTTTTATTAACTCACGATATTTCTTCAACCTATTTGTCATTCTGGAATATACACCGTTTCAGAATCGTTTGGGAATATATTCGTTCTTAGAAGCACCCTAAACGTGTTTCGCGGGTGAAGGTCACAAAGCAAATATCCGTAACGCTGACTTGTGGCTTCTTTATAAACCTCCAAAAACTCCTTACGCTGATTCGGGAACATTTGATTGGCTAATACCCCAATTTGTGACATCTTTACGTTGCTCGAATAAGACTAGATATTGTGTATTTAACAATACATCGCGCATGTATCTATTTTTGAAAAATAGATTCTGATTGATGAAGAATACGCTTATGTTAAAAGCATAAACACAGTTTTTCCACATCCTGTAGGGCCAGATATAATACATGTGGAGGGGCTTGTGAACCTGAATTTTTCTACAGACTCCATCTCTAACACGTCACACCCCTAAGTGGGTCATTTACAAAATATAACAAAATTTAAGTGATGCTCCTTATATTCTTGTTTTCTTCTTCCACAGAACCGTGAAAGACGACGATGTACAGCCCCCCCATCATCGATACTACAGAGGACCCCGATGATCATGTAGCTACAGACTCCATCCCCGCTGACGAACCCTCACCAGCGATACCTGTAGCACGCGACAATTCAAAGCGGAAGCATAATGAAGAACCTTCCATGTCAGGTATAAAGCGTGCCAGGATTGCGCCAGTTGTTAGACCCCCAGTAATAGAGCCCCCAACCCTCTACGTCTTACGACACAACCCCGACAATAGTATCTTCCTGAAATATACCCCCTTATTCCTGTTCAATTCAGGGTACTTCCTCCACACCAGCACTAGCAGCAGTTTCTCTTGCTGTGGAGGAAGGTATAACATTCGAGTTGGTGCGCACCGCTACCCCAACCCCTGCCCTGTCTAGAAATCGGTACGTGGTCAGAGTTGACCCAGGATCCCTGTATAGCAACGGCGTTGGACTGCGACGCGTAGTTGAACGTATTGTGGAGTTTGCCCTTCAGAGCCGCGACGAACGTGAAGTCCGGACAAGGTTGTCCTTCAGGTTCGGGTCAGATGACGGGGATGTAAATGATTTGGGTAGTAATACCATTCAAACACTTGGCCGCTGTAGACATAGAATATATCTTGGGCCGTATAATGCAAGCCTCTCAAAGTATTGTAGTACAGCGCCTTCAATATGGACTTCATGGTAGATATTGACAGAATATTCCGGGTTGCGGGTTATAGTGCCACACCTTATACTCTTAATTTCAATTCTCAATTTATTTACAGAAAGCATTTAAACGTTGTTCGTGGTTGCGGCTTTATAGCAATAGTCTTAGCTCATATATTCACTGTACTAAATACAATCGCGTATAATATCTGGCTGCCTACGGTTGTGCAGCGTACCCGTAAACTAGCTTCAGATTGTAAGCTTGAGTTTGAGTGTAATATGGGTCCTGAAGAGCTGAGAAGGGTCGAGCAGGAAGTGAATGCTCGTATAGTCGTATTTGGAATGGATGATCGTCGTAGGACTGTGTTTTTAAAAGCTGTGTGAGAGATCGTACAAGACTTCTACTTATATTAGGATTGTCAGGAACATCGTATCTCCCCATCTGTAATATAAGGACTCTCTACGCCAGTTATGATAAAAGTCGAAAATATGGAAGGCATCATGATTTGTGTAAGGGATGTCTCGAGTTTGCGGATGATATAGTGAAACATTGTAAGGAGTGCTACATGGTATGTGAGCAGTGTAAAAGCCCCAAATGTGAAAGTCATGTAGTTGACACTGAGAAGAGGGAGTGTAATGTGTGTAGACGTACATTTTTCAATAATAAATGCTTTGAACTCCATAAATCAATTGGCACTTGCAGGAAAATGAGGATTTGTAAGTGCGGTATGTTTCACATGATGGATAATTGGGGGGAATTTCAAACACAAATGCAATGAAATTCACTGTTCTACATGTCATGAAAAATATAAGGCTGATGGAGTGAAGCATGTATGTTATATGAAAGATGCTAAGCCTAAAAATAGCCCTTGTATAACCGTGTACTACGATATAGAAACACATGAACGCTGAAACCAAAGAGGTTATACCACATTTACTTGTAAGCCAGACTATCTGTGATGAGTGCATGGAGATCGAGTGTGATGAGTGTCACAAATATGGTAAACGGACAAACGTTTTTAAAACGCTTGCACACGACAGCCCTGTGAAACTCTTTGTATCCTATATTGTCAAGTTAGCGGACAAGTTCAAAAAAATGACTGTATAATCTTGCCCATAACGAAGCAAAATTTGACGCATAGTTCCTTTATAAGGAGTTGTTTGAACACGAGTCGTCTGCCATATTTACAGGTGATCCCTTGAAAAGAGGCAACAAACTAATACAGATGCAGGTAGGAGTTAATGTACAGTTTACAGACACCCTGCTGTTCACACGTTGTAAATTAGCAAGGCTACCCAAGGTGATGGGGTTAGCCGCTGAAGTTTCAAAAGGGTATTGCCCTTACACATTCCTCACTAGCGAAACTTTAAATTACGTAGGACTACCTCCACCCAAACATTACTTTAACTACACCAACATGAGTGATAGTGAGTGTGAAGATTTTGACCGCTACTACAACAGTTTTAATGAAGCTAGTCCATACAATATAGCTGATGAATGTGAACGTTATTGCGTGAATGATGTGCGCGTGCTTAGAGTATGTTTTTAGGCCTTCAGAAGGATGTACATAGCCCGTTTCAAATGAGATCCGTTGCAAGTCGCAACCACCATCGCCTCATTATGTTTTACGGTGTTCAAGAATAACTTCATGCCTAAAGACACCTTAGCCGTCATTCACAGAAACAATCCCCGCAGTTATGGACACAAGGCTATTTACTGGCTCATACACCTACAGCAGCAGACAGGTGTATACATAGAACACGCCCGCAACACGGGTGAAGTACCCATTAAGGTCAATGGTCGTGTTTTTTGGGTTGATGGTCTAAGTGAGGATCCAACCACTGGTGAGAAGACTGTGTACTCCTTTTATGGCTGCTTGTGGCATGGATGCCCGCGCCCTGAGTGTGCCGTCACAGGGGACCTCCATGGAAGATCCCCCGCCGACAGCCTCGCATGGACCCGTAACCGCGATCAACTTATAGGTTCCCAGTTCACTCACAAGATCGTGTGGGAGCATGAGTATGACTCACGGATGGAAGCAGATGGCCAGTACCGTGAAGAAATAAGGGCCATCAAACACTCAATGGTGTTGGACCCCGTCAAATGCGGTGACAGCTTGTTCGGCGGGCGTACAAACCCATTCAAGCGATACTTTCCGCCTACGCCGGGGGTGAAGCTCCATTACTACGACTTCTGTTCTTTATATCCCTACGTGATGAAGAACAACCCGTACCCCGTAGGTGCGCCTGAAAAAATGGTGGGCCCCACCATGCCAACCATCGAGGAGTTCTCAGTTAACTTGAATGAGCGCTACTTTGAACTCTCTTTCGTAGACGTGCTCACCCCCCCCGCGATTTATGGATGCCGATCTTACCCGTCGTTATAGATCACAAGTTCATGTTTCCCCTGTGCGTGAAGTGCGCAGAGAAGAACAACGGTGATTGTAATCATACACCCAACCAGCGTAAGATCAGAGGTGTAAATGCAAGCCCTGATACTTGAGGTGTGGAGGTTTCAGAAGCTACCCAACCTTTTCACGCCAATAAACGCTTTTTTGAAGGATAAGGTAGAAGCATCGGGATATCCGCAAGTTGATACCGAAGATGAAAAAACGGCTTATATTCAGTGTTACCGTGCCCATGAAGGTATACAGCTTGACCGTTCCTAAATTGTTAAGAATCCTGGCAAGCGCTTTAGTGCAAAATTGTCTAACACAGTCTTTGGGGCAAAGTTGCAAGAATACTGGGAAAGGGAACGTTCATTTGGCACAAAGTTATAGTGAAGTCTGGGATTATGCCAACGCTCCCGATAAAGAGGTTATGGAGATTGTGAATGTAGGTAATACTTACATAATAAAGTACAACATCACCGAACTGGCCACAGATACCTCACGGGTTACAAACATACCTGTAGCCAGCTTCACAACTGCCTACACCCGCATCAAGCTTTGGGGACTACTGCACTCTCTTGGGCAGAGGGTGCTGTACGCTGACAGAGATAGCGTAATATTCACAGAGAGGGAGGGTGAATACATGCCTGCTATTGGGGAATTCCTCGGAAAGTTAGCTGACGAGATCAAGGATGAGTGTGGTGATAGTGCATACGCTGACTCATTTGTATCAACAGGGCCAAAAACTTATGGGGTACGGGTGAGGGTGGGGGAGGATATGAAATATATCGTGAAGGCTAAGGGTATCACGCTTAACCATGCGAACCGACGAGTTGTTAACTTTGACTCGTTGAAGGATCTCGTGTGCTTGGAAGATGAGGGCAACCATCCACCTCAACTGACTGTGGGGACCCACAATTTTCGGGTTCAGAAACTGGGGTGTGTGAAGGAACTTAGGGGCACGAAGGTATGCCGTAACACCTATAGGAAACGTTACCAGGTGCCTGGTACCTATGATACCGTACCCTTTGGATACCTTAATCCTTGATTGTTTATATATATATATATATATATATATATATATATATATATATATATATATATATGTGTGTGTGTGTGTGTGTGTGTGTGTGTGTGTGTGTCTTGTTAACGATATGTTTGTTTATTATGTATATTTGGTTCAATTAGGTTTTCATTTTCTCCTTTGCGTGCGTGAGTGTCTACAATCCTAAGCTCCGCCCACTGTAAGGTCGGTCACGTGACTCCTGCCACTACCTGAGTATATCTCTATCCCTGTGTGCGGCCGCTGCAAACCCTGGAGCTCAGACGCGTATTTTCTCACGTAGACGAAAAATAGTGATGGCTACTTTAGCTATTGCGTGTTTGACGTTTATAAAGTGGTATTCGGTGAAGTCGGAAGATGTTGCGAATACTGAAAGACTGCCTACCCCCCTTTCCTTTGAGACTTTTAAGGATCCATTGAATCGCGCGAGGGAACAAGATGTTCAGATACTCTATGGATATTCTGGCGAGAGTATTGCCGGATTTCGCGGCACAAACGATGTAATGGACTACGTTGTAAAGCTAAACTGTATAAAAGCGTATATACACCGTGAGGTGAAAGAAACAACGCTTGAAGAAGAGAAGCAACGGATATGGATAATGTGTCTTGTTGATGAGTGGTATGACAGGCGGTATTATGTCATGCTGCATCATACCGAGTACGCGTACCCTGGGGCTGAGAATGTAAACCTTGTCATCATGGACAATCTAAAGTACTTTTACCACTACATTCATATATATCATGACGAGGTTCGCAGTGAAGTTGTGGCTTAAGGCCTTTGTGAGTTTTTGATAGAATTTAGAGACGCGTATCGGTTGTTAAACAAAAATTAAAAATACGGTAACATGCTTCTCTCAAATAGTGCACCGGTTTGTGAATAAAATGTGTTTAGTTCGTGAAATTCCCCCTAAGCGAAAATGTCTGGTGCGTATTCTGGGGAGTGGGAGCGATAAAACATTAAAACCGATATTGATTCATGTATCGGAAAATTTCTCAAAACACCTACCCAGTATAATGGGATACAAGTATTCACGTCGGAACAGCGCCGTACACGTTTCATCAGCTTATGGTGTGACTCGCTCCTCCCGTCGAATCGATCCACCCACCCGTCTCATAGTCATCTCAGAGCTTGAACCGACTGGACGTGCACTCCTCGAATACGATGGAACTTCCTTTGAGAAGCATTCTCAATGCCGCGTACGATGTGTCCGTGACGAAGTCATTGCGCGTGTTCAGGCGTGAAACTGGTACCATTGATAGATAGATAGATAGAATAACCTTTATTAATAATAAAATAAATACAGTAGTCTTTTTACAATTTACAATTTTTACAATGACATAAATAATTGTGAAGCTCGACTATTTATTTTTTTTTTTTATTTTTTTTTATTTGGCCCTTAAGCTTTAGGCTTTACTGGGCTCTTATTAAAAATAAGCAGCTAGCCGTTATAAATTAATAATAATAAAATACATAAATAAGTAAATAAGTATTATTAATAGTTAAAGCCTGTATTTCAATATTAAACAATATTAATGGACAATATTAAACATTATTAGTGGACATTAATCCAAAATTTTTGTTAGTATCCCATTATTAATCGGGATTTTAACTTGGTTTTAAACAAATTTACATTCGCAATATTTTTTATATCGGCATGCAAGTCATTCCATAGTTTCAATCCAATGGAAATGGGTAGTTTTTGAGATGAAGACAATCTAAATTGAGGTATAACAAGCTTTGATCTATTTCTGGTCTGATACGGGTGGATTTCTTGATGAGTTACAAAATATCTATTTACCCATTGCAAATTAATGATTTTGCTCTTACACTTGTAAATAAAAATAAAATGTGCCAGTTTGGTTATATCATTGAGCTTTAGTAGGTTTAGCTCTTTAAATAATGCACTAGAGTGATCAAGGAAATCAGCATCAGATAATAACCTTATTGCTCGTTTTTGGATGACAAAGATACCATTTAATGCGTTGTTAGCGGAGTTTCCCCAAACAAGGGTGCAGTATGTTATATAAGGAAGAACAAGAGTATGATAAAGAGTCAATAAAACTTGTTTAGGGACTACATTTCTAAGTTTAAACATTATAGCAACGCTCCTTGAAATCTTTTTCGCGATATAATTTTTACATGATCACTCCATTGCAAATTCTTATCTAGCATTACAACAAGAAATTTTGTTACAGTACACTCCTTTATGGTGATTTCATTAACATTGAGTTCATCAGGATATACATTTCTTTTATAAGTAAAAATCATGAAATTTGTTTTACTGGTATTTAGGAAGAGTTTATTGGTGGTCAACCATTTCATTACACTGATGAATTCTGAATGAAATATATTCTTAGCTGTATTAACATCTTTGCAAGAAAAAGAGAGAGTTGTATCATCTGCAAACATTATGAAGTTCAGTATATCAGATGAACGTGGAAGGTCATTTATATATAATAAAAATAACAGTGGACCCAGCACTGAGCCCTGTGGCACACCATGTTTGACAAGCGCTTTAGTGGAGCAAACCTTATTTACTGATACAAAATTATATCTATCGGACAAATAACTTTTAAACCAATCACTGATTGCCCCTCTAAAGCCGTAACAATACAATTTATTAAGTAGAATATTATGGTCTATTACATCAAACGCCTTACTCAAATCCATAAATATTGACATCATTATTTCTTTGTTCTCCTTAGCTATATTTACATTTTCCATAAGATTTAAAATAGCCATTTCCGTTGTTCTATTATTACGGAAGCCATATTGATTTGGAGATAATAAATTGTAAGATTCTAAATATCGCTGCATTCTACTTTTTACAATTTTTTCGAAAACTTTGCTGAACACAGATAATGAACACACCGGCCTGTAATTTGTTGCTAGTGTAGGATCACCCCCTTTAAAAAGGGGTGTTATACAACCAGTTTTTAGCATTGATGGGAATATTCCTTTGGAAATACTTTGATTGATAATTTTAGCCAAAGTTACAGATATCTTATCTTTAACAAGTTTCAATATAGGTACAGGAATGTCATTAACTATGTACTTGAAACGAATTGCAGGCAAGCAAACTCTGGTAAACGTAATGTTATTTATTTAAGTGTTGAGGAGATGAATAGGGTCTTCGTGAGAGTTGAGAAGTGGGGAGAGGACCGTTATAAAATACCTGCAGGTGTAGGTACAAGAAGAGAACAGATTAGAGATGCCCCCTCATATGTCGTTGTTTGTACGTTGTGTATAAATAAC
>JAJOZX010000122.1:5000-67500 GCA_023014485.1 Bathynomus jamesi | reverse complement strand
CAAATATGGCAAGTAGCATGTTTGCAAAAATGCAGAGTGCAAACTAATTGCATGCAACATAATAAATGCAACATTGCAACATGCCGGTGCAACGTTGCATGCAACAAAGGGTGGGTTATCCCTTCAAGGTGGGAGGGGGTTATGAATGAAGGGGTGGGGGTTATACCCTCCAAGCAAGGGGGGATTATGCATGAAGGGGGCCTCCAAGGGAGGAGTGGGGGTAACCTAACCTAACAAGGGTAATAGAACACAAGGAGGAAAGAGAGGAGGAGAGGAGAAGATGTTTTCGTTGGACGTCTCGGAGCATTGTGATTCCTTCCCTGAACTAGTGTTGCCATATATAACTCTTTAAAAATCCCTAGATTTTATCCCTGAATAGGCCAAAAAATCCCTATATATTGTGCTCAGCAACAAATGCAGCAAGCTTAATTTCTGCTGTTCTGACATTTTTATTGTGAAATGATGCACCTGACATGCTTGGGAGAGACATTAGTAAAGGCTGGCGTGTTAAAGTCGATACATTTTTAACATGCTTTGAGTTTTACTCAAAAGTTCAGATCGGCCGGATATTAAATGAATATCGCAACACTTTAGTAACTGAAGCTCTTTCCTTTATTGCTTGCAGTAAGCCATCCTTTAAAATCGTTTTCAAGCTCCCACGTTTTGCAATGATTTTGTTCATATTTTCTCTTTTTGGAAAGTTCTGCCATCATAAATTATATTAATGAAAATTATAATTAGACACTTACACACTTTACCACTTCAGAATTTTACATTATAATTAGAGATATTACAAAATATTACGAGCAAGTGCAAAACAAACGCCAAACACTCTAAACTTCTCAGAATTAGCAATTAACTGAAGCGTCGAAGCGAACAAAATTGAAGTTGCCAACTAATATAATTTTACCAAATAAAGTTGTTGATTATATTCATGCATAATTATAATACAGTATCATAGAAAATATTTCATAAACATTTTGTTGAACCACATAAATTATTTAGATTTTTGTTTTTAAAATAAAATTCAAGAAGTGGCCAAAATAATTGATTACTGTCGAAATACTTCTTTAATAATCCTTAAATTTTCCATGTTTTTATGAAAAAATCCCTGTATCCCTTTTTCATTTAAAAACCCTAAATTTAGGGGTAAATCCCTGCATCTGGCAACACTGCCCTGAACTCCCTGGGTGGCTTTGGCTTATTTCGCTTAGATAGCAGCCATGACACAGCCAGTCGTATGGTGTAAGCGGTTCACATGCAGTTTGTTTAGAGGGTAAGCAGTCAGGGACACAACCAGAGAATACAGCCAGTCGCGTTAGTTTAGAGACTTATATACATATATATAGGGTAACTGGAGCGGCACCTCCTCTCACAACAAGTTCTTGAAGTAAAGTGTACCCTTCCTGAACTCCCTGGATGGCTTCAGAACCCCGCCATTCAGCACAGCCAGTCGTATATGGTTTAAACACAATCATGGTGTATATACACATACGTATATACAGTTATTTCCTTGTATGTACATTTTTTGTAAAGGAGAATTATATCGCTCTGTTTACTTAGAATATATCTGTATCACTCAAAAAATAGCAAACACACACACACACACCTATATATATATATATATATATATATATATATCTTACTCATGACATCTAGCGTACATTATCTTAATGTGAGAGCCCTGTAAAGCCTAAAACTTAATCCCATATTAAATAAAATAGACTAATTGTATTCGGGCGAGAGCCGCATGAACATAATATGCAAAGACCTCTTTCTCTGTGCATACAGACATACAATCACGGGAATAAAGCACACACACACATCATGGTGTATATACACATACATATATACAGTTATTTCCTTGTATGTACATTTTTCTTAAAGGAGAATTATATCGCTCTGTTTACTTAACATATATCTGTATCACTCAAAAAATAGCAAACACACACACACACACACACATATATATATATATATATATATATATATATATATATATATATATATTAATCGTGGCATTTAGCGTACATTAGCTTACTGTGAGAGCTCTGTAAAACCTAAGACTTACTGAAGCATGTGGTTGGGTACTTCCTCAAACCACGTCCTTCCACACAGTATGCTAATGAGAAAATCATGTTCTGAATGTGTCCAGGTCTGGGGGAGGGTCTTTCTTACTCGGTATTCTTTGGAAAGGGAGCGTTTTCCCTCCGCATATAAAATAATAATTTCCATCCCTGAGCCTCATTCTCCCATCAGTTTTTCGTAGTGTGCGCTTCGTTTGATTACAGTCTACGATGAGTTCTAACAGCTGTGACGAAATGCCATCGTAAGTGGCCTTTCCTCATATTCTACAGTGATTTTTTTTGTGATATAATTGTGTATTCGCGAATTTATATAGAGTTAAGTTTATTCGCAAATGACGTTTTTGTATAGTATATTGAAATGTGCTTTCCTTCCTTTTGGTAGAAGCGTAGTTGTTAATGCTGAACTAGACAGCTATACCACACCGTTTGTTTTTGAAGATGGGACATGTTGTAAGTATCGTAGTGGTTTCATGCAAACAACAATTTTACAGGAATTTATATATATAATATATATATATATACACTGAGAAGTGTTTTTACCGTTCTCCAAAGCAGAATCGGGGATTCTTCTATTTCATGCTGTAGACAATTGTTCGCTTTTTTCGTTCCAAGAGATTGACCGCACTTGTGGAACCCTACATCTGGGGAAATCGTCAGGTCCATTAGACGCTAGGAAAGTACCATATTGTTCTATCCACAAATTGTAAGTGAAAAAATTATATGGCCACATTCCATCCCCGCGAATGAGAGTGATCTGATTTCTGTCGTGTATTGGTTTTTTTAACAAAGATAATCATGTCTAATAAGAATTTAAGAATGGTTTGTTTATAAGAATTAATAATGTTTTGTTTAATAAAGAAGAAAATAATGTTTAATAAGAAATTTAATTTTGGTTTGTACGTAAATAAGGAATTAATAATGTTTTGTTTGAAATTAAAAATATAAAATACGAATTGGCAACACATGGAGTGTGCCGCGGCTGAAAATGCCCCAAATCCAGTCTTCAGGCGGATTCCGATTAGGTGTTTTCCTATTAGTATGTTATTGTTTATTTAAAATATTGAATTATGTCTCTCCCCGCGATTAAATGTTAATGATAGTCCGCACTCGGGTTTACCCCGTTTGTTTAAATTGTTTCGGCATAAATAAAAATTAGTAAATAGTGAATAATAGAGTGTAATTATCCCGGTTTCTTTGCTTCGTTCGAAAGTTTAATGGAACCCACCGGCTCAAGCTGTCTACCCGCGTCCGTATAAAGACGTAGAGAAAACGAGTGATGATAGTAAGAAGAGGAAATTAATGAAAAGAAAGCGAAGAGTAGAAGAAAAGAAGGGAAGAATTTTTTTAAATCACGACATATTTGATGGCTAGCGGTGGCCTTACTAAATTCAAATAAGGGCATTTTACCACGTTCTCCGTACGAAGTTATATTTCGGCCAAATACATTGCTACCCTTTTATTCGTCTTTTTAAAATTAGTAGATATTCTGTTTCAGTAAATTAAACAGTAAAATGCATTGTGTACCTCATTTGCAAGCAAATTCCGATTTCTATTTCTTAAAAATTCGTTGTAACTATAATTCAATATGGCGCGGGTCATTTTCGAAATATTCATGGAGTCAGACTCTTTTCAACCGTTTGACTCAGTTTGAGTCAAAATTCTTGAGTCGTTTTTTTCTTCTCATAGCGCCCGTTCTCATTCCGTTGTCTTCAGATTTCGTTTTCTTCAATCGTTGAGAGAGAATTATTTAAAATTTAGAAATCCCGTCCGATGGCTCATTTCCTTTTTTGTCTTCAACTTTCATTACTCCTTATACACTATACAGCCTACCTATTTTGTGTTTAAATTTGTTCTTGTGTTTACGTTTTCGAAATTTATAATAACTGTGATAATAATAATAATTGGTAAATAAAATTCACACTTACTTATATGAAATTAAATTATTTTAATTGTAATGAAATTGTTACATGCATTTTCATAAGGTAGGTCTAAAAGTTTGGAGCGTATATGTAGCACATTTCTAGGTATATATATACAGTATATGTACATAGTAGTTAATTGTAAAAGATTAAATAAGTAAAAATTTTCCAGTATCTAGTGGGTAGTTTCTAAGATTATTCTTCGACTGGATGTATATAATTAAGGATGTCAAGCTAAACATGAACATCATATGTATATAATTTTAAGGTAGATTTATAATTTTAAGGTAGATAAGTGTAATTTTAAAGTTTTTGTTCAAAGTCGAAAAATAATGGTTAAAGACACTAATTTATATTGGGTCGATTCAGACTGATTGAGGTTATTTTGCTTGCCGTATATAAATTGTGGGAAAATTTTTTTTATTTGAAATACAGGAATTGTTTTAGTAAATTCTTTTGATAAATTAATTTCGGTTCTTTGAATTTTTTTTATGCATTCATTTTTATTTTATAGGTGGGTTGATTTTTTGTTCTCTATTTTGTTTCATTCTTTCAGAGTTTTAATGAAAATTCCAAGTGATATTTTGTATGGATATGCTGATTAAATTTTTTTATGCTGAAATTAGAGTTTATAATGGCTGAAACTTTTAGTTATTTCGCGTAATGGCTGAAACTTTTTGTCATTTCGCGTAATGGCTGAAACTTTTTGTCATTTCGCGTAATGGCTGAAACTTTTTGTCATTTCGCGTAATGGCTGAAACTTTTTGTCATTTCGCGTAATGGCTGAAACTTTTTGTCATTTCGCGTAATGGCTGAAACTTTTTGTCATTTCGCGTAATGGCTGAAACTTTTTGTCATTTCGCGTAATGGCTGAAACTTTTTGTTATTTCGCGTAATGGCTGAAACTTTTTGTCATTTCGCGTAATGGCTGAAACTTTTAGTCATTTCGCGAAATAACAAACATCACAATAAAATTGGAAACCTTTATTTAACTAACTAAATCTGCTAAAACATATATACATCCACAGGTCTCTTCAAATAAGTGAGAAACACTTCAAATACACACTTGAACACATTTGAACATTCGAACACATTTGAATTTTCAATATAGAGGTTTTCAAATACTAATCGGGCCTTCAATGTTATTCGGATGTCCGCCATTGAAGGCTCGGTTAGGTCAACTGTATGTCCTTGACAGTTGGTCAGGTTAAGTCGTGTTATTCTCGTTAAAACTAACGAAAATAACAACTTAACCTAACCAATTGTCAAGGGCATACAGTTGACTTAACCGGGAAAATGATCTTGTACGAAATGACCAAGGTGGAATTTCAGCAATTTCGCGTAATGGCTGAAGATTTTAGTCATTTCGCGAAATGACTAAAAGTTTCAGCCATTACGCGAAATGGCTGGTTACACAATTTGATTGTAACATATATACCTCGATAACCTCGTTGCTGTTCCGTGTGTTGGTCTCTCTTCACACGGTCAAGCTGGTGGCCCCGCCTCTAGGTCTGGCTTGGTGGAGGAGCGAGTTGTTCTTGCGCTCTCCACCGTACATAGACAGGTACATCCGGCTAATCTGGTACAGTCCTGAGCCAGGCATCTAGTCTTCTCTTGAAGACTTCAACTTTGACCTCTGTAACGTTTCTGAGGTCCTTTGGAAGCTGGTTAAAAAGTGTTGTCCCCCGACAACCAAGCTATTTTCCTTCAGTGTTGATGAGGTCCCTTGTCGGGCCTTTAATTTGGGAACACTACACATTCTGCCTTTCCTATTTTCCAGTGTTGTTTGAATGGTAATTGGGTTTAGTTTTAGGTTTGGTACCAGTTTTTCGATCATTTTCCATATGTAGATTATGGTATACCTCTCTCTTCTTTCCATGGAGAGAGCCATCAATCTTGGCTGTGAAATGTCTGCGTTTCTTCTAGTTTATTAGTTTCTTCCTTTTTATATGGGGACGTCAAAACTGAGCAGTATTAAAGTTTTGGTATAATCAGTGTTTTTAGCAGGGGAATCGTTACTGTCCTGTCCCTTCTTTTGAACGTTCTTAGTACCTGTCCCGCGACTCTTTTTGCTTTATTTATCGCTATCTGATTTTGTGTTTCGAATTTGGCATCATCGGTCATTATTACCCCCAGATCGATCGCTTTCGTGCTTCTCTGAATTTCCTGTCTATCTGGAGCATAATATGCAGTCTTCTTTAAGTTGCTCTTTTCTACCATATCTCAAGAGCTGAAATTTCTCGGTGTGTTAAATATTATATTGTCGTCTTCTGACCATTTGTATATTTTGTTTGTGTCCCTCTGCAATAGAGTGGAGTGAAAAAATCAAACGTGCCAGAATCAAAATTGAGGGGGTAGTGTGAATAGTTGTCTTTTGTCCATTTTTAAACTTTAAAACCGATTTTGGGTGGTTGCATACAAAATTGTGACTGCTACTGGCCAATTTATACAAATCGTATGTGCGCACGACCAAAATTTGAACCCAGTGACCTATCTCGGGTTCTGAACATGATAGAAAGACAATATAAAAACTATTTATGATGTATTTTTTACATCTGAAGTAGATTAAAACATAAATTTGCAGAGGGCTGTAGGCTCAATAATGCATAAAAAAAAAAAATCCATATTTATATTAATTTTGGCCAAAAATTGCAATTTTCATTATTACACATTCATTTAACACGTATAACAATATAATTATGATGCAAGATAGTTTACCAAAGACGTAAAAATAAATTTTTATAATTTGTAGCACAATCATTTCAAGAAACCCAGATTTTCGGTGGCCATTAATCAAAAGTTTTTTAATTTATATAGATCAAACTTGCCGATTCTTTTCTTTTGCTTGCTCCTGCTCTACTCCTCTCCTTTTGTATCTGATGTCTGCCGATGTAAGGCGTTCCTTAAAACCAACGCATCGTCCTATTCTAGCTGTTTTCTGGTCCTCATAGAAAGCATAGTCTTCTGTCATTTTGAGTTGATACAAATGTTCCAAATCTCTTCTCCGATTTGAGTCCTCACAAAAGATGTCAAACAACTTGGAATTTTTTTCAGTGAAGGAAGAAAGATCACTCCGGAACTTGTCACCACGTTTCTTTTGTGGATATCTCTCAAACCTATAAAATTACCAAAACTTTAATGTTGTGAATGCAAATTTCAATTATAAACCCTAAGTTAAGTTCTAGTCAAAACAGAATTTATTACCGATCATTCTTATGATTTACAAATCGCTGAATCACATGATTGTTAATAAAATTACTGTCACAAACAAATAAATGTAACTACAAAATTTACAAAAGTATGACATATTTTAAATCTTTTTTATAAGGGACTGAAAATTTGAGTCTTACCTCGAAAATTCTTTGACTAGATCCTGAATCTTGCTGGTGACAGTGGGGCGTAAAATTGGATAGACATTGCACCAAATCCAGTGCTCAATCAGACTTAGTGCAATCGTGTCAGCTGCTTGTCTGATTGTCCAGTTCTCCGTTGAATGACATCTTTACCAAGAGGAAGCTTTCCGTTGGGGAATGAGTCTGTGCTTGAAAATCTGTGACCTCCATCAAGAATTTTAACTGTGCCACTGCGTCTTAACATCCTACTATGCAATATTTTTTGGCAATAAGGTTATCAAAATGCATGTATTTATCAATTCTATAAATTCAACCTGAAAAGAAAAATATAAAATATAATTTCGAATAAAGAACAAAATATTTGGAGAAAAAGAGCCGAAAAATTGCAGTTTTTGAGCAAAAATGATGAAATATGGATTTTTGATGCATTATTGACCCTGCAGCCCTCTGCAAATGTTTTAATCTGCTTCAGATGTAAAAAATACACCATAGACAGTTTTTAAATTGTCTTTCTATCCTGTCCAGAACTTGAGATAGGTCACTGGGTTCAAATTTTGGTCGCGCGCACATACGATTTGTATAAATTGGCTGGTAGCAGTCAGTTTTGTATGCAACCACCCAAAATTGGTTTTTAAAGTTTAATCCTGGATAAAAGACAACTATCTAGACCCCCTCAATTTTGATCCTGGCACTTTTGATTTTTTCACTCCACCCTACTCTGCAAGCCCTCCACTTCATTTATATCGCTGATTTTTCTGCTGATCTTTGTATCGTCTGCAAAGGAAGTTACTATACTGTTGCTGTTTACTCCGCTGTCTATGTCTGTTAGCATGATAATCAGGGCCGGATTAACCATTAAGCAAAATAAGCCCGTGCTTAGGGCATCAAGGGAAGGGGGGCACCACAGAAATTTTCAGTGCAAAAAAAAATGTAAAAACAAGATTCAGTCATGCTGAACTTTATAAAATAATTGTAGAAGACAATATTGAGTGTGTCTTCCCAAATGTAGAAATTGCCTTTCGTATATTTTTAACATTAATGGTCACAAATTGCTCAGCTGAGCGTTCATTTTCTCAGTTGAAGTATATTAAAAATACCAACAGAACAACTATGCAACAAGGCAGGCTGGATGCCTTATCTCTACTAAGTATAGAAGCAGATGTGTTACGTAAGATTAGTTTTGAGGATCTGATCAAAGACTTTGCAATTAAAAAAAGTAGGAGAAAACTTTTCAAATATAAATGAAGTGGAAGTATACAAAAATAAACATTATTTTCCATCTTACTGTAAGTTTTGTTTCATTTCAAAAAATAAAATTTTATTTTATGGTTTATTTTTGTTTATATTTTGAATTACATATATATGGGGCACCAAAATCTTTTAAGTGCTTAGGGCCTCTAAAGGTCTTAATCCGGCCCTGATGATAATGAACAGGAGTGGGGCCAGTACTGTCCCTTGTGGTATTGAGCTGCATACTTCTGATTCTGATGATGATATACCTTGAATTTTGACGACCTGTAGACGTTCTCTGAAGAAGTTGTAGATCCATTTTCCCATTTTGCCTGTTATTCCCATATATTTCATTTTATGTGCTATTATACCGTGATCACGTTTGTCGAAAGCTTTAGCAAAATCTGTGTATATGACATCGTAGTTGTCATTGCCTTTCAGTGCATCTAGGATATTGTTGTAGTGTTCTATTAGTTGTGATAGGCATGATTTACCTGATCGGAATCCCTGCTGATTTTCGTTGAATCTTTTCAGTGTCTCCAAGAAATCTTAAATTTTCTCTCTAACTATTCTTTCAAATACTTTGGTGAGGTGGGACGTCAGTGACACTGGTCTATAGTTCTTTGCTTGAGATCTGTCCCCTCCTTTATATAGGGACAATGTTTGCTCTTTTCAAGATGCTCGGTATTTCCCCAGTGTCTAGGGATCTTCTCCATATCTAGTATAAAGGTGTAGCTATTTCATTTTTCCAGTTTTTAATCAATAATGCGTTCCAGTTATCCAGACCTGCAGCTGAATGTGGTCTCATTTGTTCTGTAGCTCTCGCTACATCTGGGGTAAAATCAAAGTCTGTTATACTCTCTCCTTGCAATTTCTCTTCAAAGAATGCATCTATGTCAGATATCGCTTTGTCCCTTTTTGGAGTACTAAAAACTGATTCATACTGGGCTCTCAATGTTTCAGATATTTCTTTTGGATCGTCGGTTAGTTCATTATTTCTCTTCCTTAAGGGCCCAATAGCGGTGCGCGTTTTTGTTTTTCTTTTCGTATAGCTATAGAAATATTTTGGATTTTCCTTTATTGCTTCTACCGCCTTTTCCCTCTCTGTATGGTCCTTAATCAGGGCTTGTATTTCCCTATCGATACCCTCCAGTTTTTCTTGTATTACTTTCCTGACATTATCTCCGCAGTTGGCTAACTTCGCCTCCACTCTTTCTTTTGCGGAATATTCTTCTCTTTTTCTTCTCCAGCCAGCTTCTCTTTCCTTTTGGCTGTGATTTCGGAGCATATTTTTCTAAAATTCTCAGCGTTTTTTCTCCAAGGTTGTTAGCATTTCTTCAGTTGTTTTATTCTCTAAAACTGTTCTCCACTCTATTTGGGCCATGTGCGATCTGATTGCTTCCCAATTTATAGTCTTGGAGTTAAAGTTAAAGGCCCCAAATTTGCTTCTTTCCTCAATATGTGTATTGTCTTTTAATGTTGTCGTCATATTTGTTGATATCTCGATTAAGTTGTGGTCTGAGATAATGGTTGGGGTTATCGATACCCTCCAGTTTTTCTTGTATTACTTTCCTGACATTATCTCCGCAGTTGGCTAACTTCGCCTCCACTCTTTCTTTTGCGGAATATTCTTCTCTTTTTCCTCTCCAGCCAGCTTCTCTTTCCTTTTGGCTGTGATTTCGGAGCATATTTTTCTAAAATTCTCAGCGTTTTTTCTTCCAAGGTTGTTAGCATTTCTTCAGTTGTTTTATTCTCTAAAACTGTTCTCCACTCTATTTGGGCCATGTGCGATCTGATTGCTTCCCAATTTATAGTCTTGGAGTTAAAGTTAAAGGCCCCAAATTTGCTTCTTTCCTCAATATGTGTATTGTCTTTTAATGTTGTCGTCATATTTGTTGATATCTCGATTAAGTTGTGGTCTGAGATAATGGTTGGGGTTATTTTTATATCAGCAATCAAGTTCGTGTTATTCGTGAATACCAGATCTAGGATATATATATGTATATATATATATAATGTAAGACCATTCATGTCTTATTTTCAGTTTATGGATTTTTTTTTAGTGAATAAACAAAATTTCTAATCTGCATTTTTTTAGGAGAATAATCATTTTGTAAAATTAGTAGGAACCATAAAAGTTTATTAAACCAGTAGTTAACCCTTTACTGCCCAAAAGGACAAATTTCTAACCTTTCAAATACACGCATTCATAACTTAACCCTACAAAATATATGGCCAGTAAAGGGTTAATTGCAAGTTTTAAAATTTTATGCCCTTAGAATACATGACCCAGCCAAATATCCGGTATCCAGCAAAGATAAAAAGCCAGATATCCAGTTATCCGGTACATCCCAAGTCGTATGCCCCCTTGCTGACTTCGTGTACCCCAGCTTGAGAACCGCTGCTCAAGTTTCTCAAGAGTTCAAATTTTATAAACATAATCTAACTCGAGTAATTTAATACGAGTTTAGTCTTGAGAGTAGATCACATTCGCTATATCATCGTATCGCAATAAAATTGTAAAATAGCTTTGAAATAGTGAGTAGAGTAAGGTATAAGACAAGTTCTTTAGAAAGAAAAGTTACAATTAAATTATAATTAATACTTAATTTCAGGACAAGGCCTATTTGATTTCACTATACTGCGTAAGCCTAATCACCAGATAGGTTAAATGTCCCTCGTTTCTGTCTGTCTTTTGTCATGTCTGTCTACTCTGTGTGCCGCCCATGATTGTTTAGAAACTAGATAAGTGTAAAAATAAAGTTTTTTGGCACTCTGTTACTCGGTGTAAATGTAAGCTGTAAAGAATATTTAATACATCATATATGGAAATTAACGTACATTTCTACAAAGTATTTCTCCGAATGTCGAACCCTTTAATATTTAAGTAAAGATTTAAATGTAGGGGTAATTTGAACGGTGATTTGGGATAGAAAACTTTATATTTGAAATCCTCGCGTTTGCTCTGACACTAATAAAAAAATTCCCCACGTTGCCAGGCGACCCAGGGTCTGAGGCCCTTTTATCCGAGATAGATCACGAGGAAGACCGCGTTACCATGGTAGCCCAATAAAATCAATCGATTGTTAGTTGCGTATGACCCTGTCTATTGACCCCAAGTTCCCGGTAGTTGACCTCCATATACCCAAGAACTTTCTCCGTCTTCACTTATCTTTATAATGCGGCTGTGTGTAATGAAATCGGTTAGGCATATTAAGAAGTTAAACCATAGCAATCTGCATTAATTTCTTTGTTTCCTATGAAACGTTTGCCTTTTCGCTCGCAAGCATTAAAGTATCGTACCCAACTTAATCCACACGTCGAAAATAATATAAGAAAGCAAAAACTTAGATTTATTGTCGGGACGTGTCATTATTGTTCTTGAAAAGTGCTTTACAGTATTTGATTTCTACGAGGATAAACTCTAGAAAAATTCTGTTTTCTTCTAAATTTTTAATTTCCATTGACGTTTGGTTAGTGAATCAAATTATATGTCTTAACTTTATATAAAAACATAACGAATTTTATACTAAATATTAAACTTTGGAAAATAAACATTGCCAAATTTCTCGCGTGCAAAATGAACTTTACTTTTTACCTCAACAGTTTTGCAACGGATAAAGCTTAGCATAAAATATATGGATTATTTAAATAAAATTTTAGGTAGAATAAAGCTCCTAAAAGCCTTCTCCATGGCATACTCTCTCTGTTCATATACTTAAAATAGAAATAAAATTCTTGGCACCTTGTATAATAAGAGGCCAGGCTATTTTCAGGTGTTATTACGAGCGTTGAACATCTTATCAGTACGGGGAAAATTTATCTACTAGTTTACTTTGGTTAAGTTAAGTTAGGTTAATAGTTTTGCGAATGGATTTTCCTTTTTTACTTAGAAAATAGCGTAGGCCTAATGGACTAGGGCACGCGTAAATTACATTTATATTAAAGCCTACCAATACTTGGTTCATTTTCGTATTATGTTAATGATAAATTTTATTAGCAGGAGACAAATCCCATAAAAATATATGTAAATAATTTCATACAAATGATTTTGAACAAATTCGAACAAGATTTGAATCTGAAACATCTGACTCGGAGTCGTGGGCGTTAACCACTAGGCTACAAGATAAAAGTTAAAACAACCTGCACATACTTCATGCCCAAGGTTAACTTTCATATTGTAGCCTAGTGGTCAGCGACCGCGACTCCGAGTCAGATCCCGTTTTCGAATCCTTGTGGGGTTATATATATATATATATATATATATATATATATATATATATATATATATTGAGCGGAAGAAAATCGGCCCACTTGGAATATCGCGAAAAGCAAAAAAGCTTTTGTTTATAAAAGTTTTAAAACTCGAAAATATAGTCTATGAGGCAACCAAATAACGAAACAAAACAATGTCAGCTGCGAACACACTAGCTGTAACGAATTTTCGACTTCTTTTAAGAATTCGACAGTCTGACATTCAGTTGCTCTTACACTGCTCGTGCCACTTTTTTCTTCCACTAGTGGGAGTAGGCATTTGCGCTTAGTAACAGATACAACCCAAATTACACTAGAGAAATAGCCCACCTCATAAGGCAACGTAACAACCTCAAACATAACACACAAACACCACACACAGAAGCCATAAAACAGCAGATACAACAGCTCAACACAGAAATAAACAACAAACTCAAAGAAAAACAAAGAAACATTTACGGAATTCATAACAACACTAAACCACTCCACAGATACATCCAGGCTATACAAGACTATAAACAGCATTACCCACTCTAACAGCGGCATTCACACCTCACACGCGGCTATCTGTCGCAGCCAAAATAATATCCCAACATACACACAAGCTAACATTCTAATTAATCACTACGCAAAGATAAGTCACTTAAACAGAGACAACAACCAGAACACGCAGACAGACAAACAGCCAGACACGAGAAAACCTACAGACTTGACACGACCATTACACCCTTCAATACAGACCAGACCACCAACATTATCAAAACCATTAAGAATTCGAAGGCTACTGGACCAGACAACATATCTAACATACACCTTAAACACTTGGGCCCACAGGGAATACTAGCTCTCACAAATATCAGCACATATTCATACCAACACTGTATTATTCCTGACATATGGAAACAAGGTAAAATTATTACACTACTCAAACCAAACAAAAATCCAACAGAACCAGCTTCCTATAGACCCATTACTTTACTATGCACACCTTCCAAAGAAACAGAAAGACTAATCTTACAAATCACCAACCCATACATACCACTACCGCCTACTCAACATAGATTCAGACCTCACCACTCAACCACGACATTACTCACTAACCTCACGCAGCACATCATGGATGGCATTAACTCCAGACGACCAGCTCAACGTACACTATTAGCAACAATAGACATTAGTAAAGCATTTGATGCTATCACACGCTTCCCTCTCATAAACAAAATACTCAACACAAACATGCACAATAACACCAAAAAGTGGCTGAGCAACTATCTTTCAGGAAGATACATGTCACATTTAATGGCAAGTCATCCAAAAACAAGCTTTTTCCGAACGGGGTTCCTCAAGGCTCTGTTCTCTCACCAACACTATTCAACTTATACATGCATGACATTCCAACACCCATAGATAACAAGCATACCTTATCATATGCAGATGACATCACTCTAACATCCACCCACAACAACATCGACACCGCTACAAATAACCTACAAACATACATAAATAGTATACAAGACTGGCTCACACACAATAGACTCAAAGTAGCGCCCACAAAATCAACCATCACCTTGCTTACAAGCAACACGAAAGAACACCAGGTAACTCCACAGCTTACACTAAACAATACCAACATTCCACACACTCACAGGACCAAAATACTTGGGGTCACATACAACACATCATTATCTTTTGCAAACCACATTCGGGACATTAAAAACAAATGTACGTCAAGACTTAACATGCTTAGGGTACTAACAGGCACAAACTTTGAACACCAGCAGGAAACAACATCACTCATATAGAGTCATATACAAACAATATATTCACTCAGTTATGGACTATGCTAGCCCATTCTGGGCACCCATTATCTCAAACACACATAAACACCTTACAGACAATACAAAACAACGCACTTCGTATCATTACAGGATGCACTCAAACAACACCAATAGAACACCTGCACACAGAAACAAAAATACTGAAAGTTAGGGAACATTTAGACATGAGGGGAACACAATTCATGGCAGCAGCGACAACTAACCCACAACACCCTTGCCTCTACATGTACAATCATGCACCGACACCTCGCACCATTAAGGTAACACCAGAGAGACATTATAACCAAATACTCCATTCCATACCACGCCCCACAGACATCACACAGTACAGAAAACACATACACACACTAACCCACAAAGCACTGACACGACTCGGTCCTAATGTGGTCCTAGGTACGAAGCCGCCACCCATTAACAGGTCAGAGATCAGCCTGAGCAGATCGGATCGAGTTAACTTAGCACGATTCCGATGTGGACATCACCCAAACTTACGGACATATAAACACAGACTAGACAACTCCATAGACGACACCTGCCACCTGTGCCAAGACACACCACAAACAATTGAACACATTATGACGGACTGTACCGCTCTAGCACAACAACGAACACAACACAACATCACTAGTGCGCTGAACCTCTGGTCCACTCCGGAGAGGGCGATCGGTTACCTGCGTGCCGCCGGCTTGCTCGATCAGGGTGGGCTGATCGGCTAAACAAGAAGAAGAAGTAACAGATAGACTTCTAATTCTTTTGGGTTTCAGAATTGGACATTTACAGTGGATTTGAGTGCCGTGAACGTCGCAAGAGTCGTCGCCAGCGTTACGTCGCCGATGCGCTAGGAATCCCAAGAACAACGGTTCGACGTGTCTACCAACGTTATATGGAGACAGGAAAGTACACCAGAAGACCAGGATCTGGAAGATCGCGCTGTACATCTGCCCATGACGATCGTTTCATCGTCTTGAGTGTTTGGGAGATCGTAGCTTGACTACCACAAACGTCCGCAATGAGCTGGAAAGGTCTCGATACGTCAGTGTATCGGAGCGAACCGTTAGAAGGAGACTTATGGAAAGTGGCTTACATGCTAGACGTCCAGCAATGGGCCCGGAATTGCTCCTACACCACCGCAATGCTCGTCTTGCTTTCGCTCGTGAGCATGTCAATTGGACTATGGTCCAATGGGGACGAGTATTGTTCACGGACGAATCAAGATTTAATCTTCGAACGTCCGATGGACGGGAAGGAGCATGGAGAAGAACAGAAGAAAGATTGGCTCCGTGCACTTTTACGGAGTGTTGCTTTTGGAGGAGGCTCAGTCATGGTCTTGGGTGGTTGTTAGTGGTGGGTCATTGACGTCCGCAAGATACTGTACGTGGAAGAGATCTTGCTGGAGCATGTGATCTCTTTTGCTTCTTTCGTTGGCGAAGACTTCCTTCTACAACACGATAACGCTAGGCTCCATGCGGCAAGAGCCGTTAGCGATTTCCTTGACGAAGCTTGAATTCGTCGAATCGAGTGGCCTTCCCGAATTCCGGACCTGAACCCCATAGAACATCTCTGGGACACGATGGGACGATGCCTTAGGGCTCGTCTAGTACACTCTACAGGAGCTACAACAAGCTTTAACTGAAGAGTGGGAGGGAGTCCTACAGGATGTGATCGCCGATCTCTTTCATGGGATGAATCGACGAATGGCTGCAGTCATTCAAGTTAGGGGAGGTAACACCTCTTATTAACCCTAAATCACAAGTTGTTGGGTTTTTTGGTTGTTTTATTTTTTGTTTTTGTCGAAATCTTTGTTTTTTGTTACAATTTTTTTGTACAGTATTTTTTGATAATAAATTGTATTAAGCAGGTGTTTGAAGAATTTTTAACGTCCTTATAGATTAAATTTTCGAATTTAAAACTTTTATAAACAGAAGCTTGCCCACGTTTTTGCTTTCGCGATATTTCAAGTGGACCGATTTTTCTGCCGCTCAGTATATATATATATATATATATATATATATATATAATGTGTGTGTATGTGTTTTAAAACATCAGATCAAAGCCTACCTTATATCTAGTTGGTCCACGCTTGCATTATAAAATGTAAGTAATTTCATATCAAAGATACGGAATAGAAATTTTTAATCCAGTGAAATCTTAACATTTACTTTAACCTCACGAACCACTTAGATTTTGAATACAGCTTCAAAATTTAGTCTCGTTGGCTTTGGAGGTGAAGCTCAAAATTTTTATTGCCGAGGTACTTTTGTAAATTTATGGTCACTGGCTATTTCTCTTTCACAAAAGACTGAAATTCTGTACAAGCGTAGTCTGACTTTGACCAGATACTACCTCGCTTCATCGAGCTTAGGTTGTTGTTGTTGTTGTTTAGCCGATCAGCCCACCCTGATCGAGCAAGCCGGCGGCACGCAGGTAACCGATCGCCCTCTCCGGAGTGGACCAGAGGTTCAGCGCACTAGTGATGTTGTGTTGTGTTCGTTGTTGTGCTAGAGCGGTACAGTCCGTCATAATGTGTTCAATTGTTTGTGGTGTGTCTTGGCACAGGTGGCAGGTGTCGTCTATGGAGTTGTCTAGTCTGTGTTTATATGTCCGTAAGTTTGGGTGATGTCCACATCGGAATCGTGCTAAGTTAACTCGATCCGATCTGCTCAGGCTGATCTCTGACCTGTTAATGGGTGGCGGCTTCGCACCTAGGACCGCATTCGGACCGAGTCGTGTCAGTGCTTTGTGGGTTAGATGTGTGTGTATGTGTTTTCTGTACTGTGTGATGTCTGTGGGCGTGGTATGGAATGGAGTATTTCGTTATAATATCTCTCTGGTGTTACCTTAATGGTGCGAGGTGTTGGTGCATGATTGTACATGTAGTGGCAAGGGTGTTGTGGTTAGTTGTCGCTGCTGCCATGAATTGTGTTCCCCTCATGTCTAAATGTTCCCTAACTTTTAGTATTTTTGTTTCTGTGTGCAGGTGTTCTATTGGTGTTGTTTGAGTGCATCCTGTAATGATACGAAGTGCGTTGTTTTGTATTGTTTGTAAGGTGTTTATGTGTGTGTTTGAGATAATGGGTGCCCAGCATGGGCTAGCATAGTCCATAACTGAGCGAATATATTGTTTGTATATGAGTGATGTTGTTTCCTGCTGGTGTCCAAAGTTTGTGCCTGTTAGTACCCTAAGCGTGTTAAGTCTTGACGTACATTTGGTTTTAATGTCCTGAATGTGGTTTGCAAAAGATAATGATGTGTTGTATGTGACACCAAGTATTTTGGTTCTGTGAGTGTGTGGAATGTTGATGTTGTTTAGTGTAAGCTGTGGAATTACCTGGTGTTCTTTTGTGTAATGTACCTAAGCTGAAATTGAACCATGTTAATTAGGAATGCTGTCCAGTTTCAGGTTATCGTTATTCTCTCTGATAGCTAGTTAATCGACTAGTTATTGTGGGTTAGATTGGGTTGTTAGTTTTAAGTGTCGATATAATGTCCCATTGATCAAATGGATAAAGTCCCGAACAGTTCAACCCGAAGTTATTAATCGTATTAGACTACTATAAAACTGATTTACTTCAGATTGCAATCATGTCGGACATCAAGACAAAGCTTATGGCCGAGATTGAGCCAGCTCTCAAAACCTCTGGAGGCAAAGTATCTGTGGTAGGAGTTGGGCAAGTGGGTATGGCCTGTGCCTTCTCGCTTCTCACCCAACATATCTGCTCAGAGTTGGCTCTGGTAGATGTAGATCCCAATAAACTGAAGGGAGAAATGATGGATTTGCAGCACGGTCTTACTTTCCTTAGGTATGTTTAAAATGTTTCATTTAGTCTTCAGATTAGGTATTTTAGTCTAATGAACTACAATAGTTAAGGTATTACTTTTTTACCAAAACATAGAATTGTTGTTTTTAAGTGTTAGTGTTTTGGGTTCTTCTGAGGAAACCTGCCATACTATAGTAGCTAAGAAATAAAATTCTTGCTTTAAGAGGATGTAACGGGTGAGCCAAGATAAAGAAGCCTTATTCAGGTTCTTTAAAACCGAATGAGGTCTCTCTATCTTGGCCCGCCTTGTATATATAATAATAATAATAATATAGTTTTAAGGATATGCTGTATGCAACTGATATTTGAAACTATTACACATTACAATACCATATTTCTACAGAAAACCGTTTACCGTTGTATGTGATCTCGTATATTAATGTACTTGAGCCTTTATTTTGTGATATACTGGACAATAAATAAATTTCTTCTATGAGCATCTTCATATCCTTTGATTTACTTAACGTAATTTTTTTTCTATAACACAGGTCAACAAAAAAACTTTTTTTTTCGTTGCCAAGGAAATTCGTACAAATTTAGGGTATTTTGGGGTTTCTGAATTCCAAAATGAAAGTAGTTTTTCCGATTTGGCTCTAGTTCTTGAGATAATGAATACCCTCAATTAATAGGAAACGTAACCATAACGCGTGCATATGGGAAACTACCGGAACATTCTAGATGGTGAGACCGAATAAAATGCCATTATGTATTTCATGTGTTTACTTTTGTATGATTTGAGACAATTTCAATGCGATTTGTAAGTAGGCTCCGCCTGAACATTAAATTTTTTGCATTTTTACGTGTTTCAATGGGGTACCAATTATCTCAGAAATTAGAGCCAATCTAGCAAAACCGATGTCATATTCGGAATCAGCACCACAAAGTTACCCCAAAATCACTCTAATATGATTGGCAATAAAATGAGTGTTGACCAGTGTAATCTTTTGTTGTTAAATCAGCAAGTATAATAAAACTGAATATGAATTGTTAAAAATAATTGAAAGTTCTTCATGGACAAGATTATACAACTAAAGTTGATTTTAACACTAACTAAACCTTTGAAACTTCAACTCAGACAACTTAATGAAGTGTCAGATTACACTGTTTGTTCGTAACTCAGCCCTGCAAGGGGTAAGTTAATGTATATTTTGAAATCTTTGTTCTTTAGAAATGTCAAGATTGAAGCTAGCCCAGATTATTCCGTGACCGCTGGATCTCGTGTCTGCATCGTCACCGCGGGGGCGCGTCAGAGAGAAGGAGAGTCTCGTCTGTCCCTCGTCCAGAGGAACACAGACATCTTCAAAGGAATCATTCCACAACTTGTCAAGCATTCTCCCAATACTATTCTTCTTATTGTTTCTAATCCTGGTACGTATCTTGACCGAAGATAGGCGAACGTGTCATTGCGTATATTCTCGCGTTCATCAACAATGAGCAAATGTTCATAGCTGCTATATTTAAGTATAGTCCATATATTTTATATTTTGTGAGATCACTATTAATAATCATACTGCCATGTACACGTTATATATAAGATTAATATTTGGTTGGCAGATGTAACTCAATACAGGAACTTTAAGAATATGAAAAAGAATTATTATAGTGTTTAGTTAGCATTTTCCTAAGTCCTTTAATGCGATAACAGCACTTTAAGGAAATAATTAAATTTACTACTAGACATTTTGTACATCTTCCAAACTCTGTATAGTATATTAATGGTGTAGTAATGCCTAGTTAAGAATATGAATTTTTGTTTAATTAAGATAATGTTTAATGTAAATCATTTACTAATAATTATGGAATTACGAAAAAGTATGTTTGTTAGATTTAAATTGTTTAAAATGGGTAGAGTTGGCAATCCTGAACAGAGGCCCACAGAGCAGACTACCCCACAAGGGAGTCAGTCTTCTAGGCAACGCGTTACGCGTAAGGTTGGCGTCATGTAACGTAAAGTTTAATTAATTGTTTGTGTTCCTCTCCGACGTAAAATATATCGAAATTCCGTACTCGCACCCCCTAAATTACTTAAACCATTTTCGGAGTTAAATAAATAATAAAAAGTGTTAAAAGAGTGTTAATAAACCCCCCTTTGTTTTGTAACGACTTTCATAGTCTTGGCTCGGCGTGGCTACCATGAATATATAAAGTATGTGAAAAGTGTAGGAAAGCAAATAAATGAAATAAAGAGCCGATAGTAGAGTAAATAATGAAGAAAGTAAAATAAAAGGGTCACTATATTTGGTGGCTAGCGGCGGTCTTACATCATATTTTGTATGAGGCTTACCCACGTGCTATTATTTCGATTAAAATTCTGCCGACCCGGTAAAATAGCCAATAGCGTTAATGAATATTTTATTTCGATTATTAAAATATGTAAATGCAAAGTTTACCCCGTTTGCAGGCAAATTTCGATTTTCATTCCTTAAAATTCATTATAAATGTAATTTCAAAATGGCGCCCATTGTTTTCCAAATTATTCTGAGTCACGTCGCTTCAAAATTTTTGCGCGTCAAAATTTGTTGTTTGAGATCGAGTCTAGACTCAAAACTTATTTTAGTCGTTACAGAGTCGGTAGAAAAACTTGTCCGACTCAATATTGCGAGTCATTATTACGTTAAATTTCGTTCATTAGGTCGGAGAGGACATAGTTTTGAAAATTATCGTGCTGCCTGAGGACTCAATTTTTCTTTTTTTCGTCTCTTCCACTGTTATGCCTGTTCAGCTTACCTTTGTTTACTTTTTGTGTTTAAACTTTTGGAATTAGTGATAATTGTGATCAGAATAATGATTAATAAATAAATTTTATACGGTCCTGTCAAAATGTTTCAGCGAAAATTTGTACCGATTGTAAAACATTTCATGAACATGAAAAATTTTCTGGGTTTCATTAGCAGATTTTTGATTATATTTCGATTGGTTGTACATAAATTATAATGATAGGCTTATTTTAAATAATTGTTTATGTAAGTTTACGGGCTTTTTGCTTTGCTTCGCTTCGCGCTAATAGGATTAGTTACATTTTAAGGGACAGTCGAAAAATAATCTTAAACATAATTTGTGAGGCTGGCCGTATAGGATTGTATTAGATTTCAAAATAAGCTAAATTCGTTTAACTGAATAGAGAAATTGTGTGTGAAATTTTCTATAAATTTTTTTTTTTTGGATTTTTTTATATATTCATTAATTATACACTTACATATTAACTTATACGTATATATTAGTTATATATATAATTTATATATTTATATAGTCAAAATTTGGTAGGTAGGCTGATTATCTATTTTTTTTTTCCGTTCCTTTCGTTCATTTCATGACAATTCCGTCATATTTTGTAAAATGGCTATTGTATTGTACTAAAGAAGATTTCTTGTAGGCCTATCGTTAAATATTGTTCGGAGATTAACCGTTACTACGGTATCTGTCTATTGAGTAGTAAATTCTTAGTTATTTAACAAAATTTTAATTGGTTTAACATAAATAATCATAGGATTTTTCTTTAATAAGCACAAATGTTATGCATTAAATTCTAAATTGTTCTTTCCGCGCATAACATTGAATTTATTAATTATAGGTCTAAAATTGCGGCGGTACAAATATTTTATGAAATTTGGATATTATAATTTTTTTTCGAATTACAGAAATTTGCGTAGAAAGTTTTCATATTGGTTCTTTGTTTTATAGATTCATTTAATTTTATTTTTATAGGTAGGCCGATTTTTATTTTTCTTTCCAGTTCAATGAAATGGTAAAATTTTTAATTGGGAATTTAGAGTGTATTCTAAAAAGGATGTTTTGATTTGATATTTTAATTTGGGTATTAGAAATGAAAAATGTCCTTTTTTTTAGTTCGAGCGTTTGCATAGAAAAAAATTACAAAATTATGTCAGGATATAATGCAGTTTCATTCGGTTACGTAGGGATATTTGTATAGAGGTTCGCTTACAAACAAAGCGACCGCTCTCAATTAGGCAATGTTTTGTTTGTTTACAGTAGGTTACGTGTATTTTTGAGTGCATATTATCTATTCTTATTTAGTATAACTATGCAAATTTTTAGTTTCACTTGGAAACGATAAATTACTGGGATTTTTGTGATTTGCAAACCATACTGGGGTTTCTGTTGAAGGAGAGAGTTGTCTCTCAGATGTAATTTGCGAATTGCGAGTTCAATTCATATGAAATTTGACGTTTCAAGTTGGAATTACTGTATTAAAATAATTTTTGGTAGTAATATTTAATTTTTTTTACTTTTTAATAACTGTTTTGGAAAATTATTATTGTTTAAACCTTCAGTCGGAGTTAACTAATGCATTTGAAACATTGGCTCAAGTGTACACTCGGAAATGGAGCCTTCTAGATAGCCAGTAACGTTTTTGTGGCGTCTTTGTGTGCTCCTCCTCAAAGGGCAAGAGGGTTCATGATTGTCAGAGAATGGATGACATGAAGTTTCTGGGGTTCATTTTTGTCTTTTGTATTTAAAAGTATTGATGTGATTTCGGACGGTAGTTTGAACAATAACATTTCTTAAATTATACTAACAGTTACTATGTATGGGCGCTTTTATATTTATACTGTACAATTTTTTGTTTCGTACGTTTTATGACTTTTTTATCTTCTCCGCTGTAACTGCCATAAGTGACCTTATTGGTAGCTAGATTGATTAAATTTTTGCGAAATTTTGAATTGTCATTTTTTTTTCCGTGAATTTGGCCAGAGCAAATGTTAGTTGTTTCGAAGTGAACTGTCGAGAAAATTCGATAAATTAAATATGAAATGATAAGCAGTACAGAAACACGTTTCGAATAAATTTTTTTCAAAATTTCAAAGGCTCGGTTTGGAGGCAACCAAGTTGAATCCGAGTTCCATCCAGTGAGTTTAGTCGACCGGATAGGTGATCGATCACCAATGAGAGAGAGAAGAGAAACCAACTGCGCAGGGACTTGGCGCAGGATGGTTTCGGAAGAGAAGAGATAGAAGAGAGGAACCGAATGCGCAGGGACTTGGCGCAGGACAGTTTCGGAAGAGAAGAGAAATTTACGTGTGCAGGGTCTTGGCACACGAAAGTTTCGATCGAAGATGGTCTACTGGTATTTTTCGGGCAGTAGCTGGTCACGCTGCTCGAATGCTTCGCTAAATATGTGTTTTAGCACGCGGTAGGCAAGCCACGTGAGCTTGAACGGGTGTCTAAGACTGTACTGTCCATACAGACATACAGTAGGTTCGTTGGGAAACGGCCTACGGCGGAGTGATCGTTTGATTGTTGCCAGTAGAAGAGTCTTTCAGCTGGACGTAGGAAGAGCAGCGTTCACCGACAAAAGTGGAGATGAGACAAGGCGAGTTTCTTCATCGACTTCTAGAATTGCAAATTCGTCCAATTCCAGCGCGTGGTCCCGCTTTCAGTATATCTCCCCCCCTGATCCTTTTAGAATTGGACGTCTCTTGTTTTTTTTTCGCCATTGGAGAGAGAGCGGAACCATTATAGCGTGCTGCCCTGTTGCATGTTGATTGATGCAATCCCTTGCATTCTAGCGAAGTGAGCAGGAGAGCTGCGATTGAAAATTATCTAAACAACGTCCAGCAAATTAATGTACTGATTATTATGTAATGAAATTATAAGTGAAAGGGTGCGATTATTGCCCATATTTGTTGTATTTTTCGTGAAGTAGTATGTGCGCTCTTGGTCAGTATTTTATGTAAACTTTTTCTTTTTTTTCTATGTCGCCCTGATAGTAACTGTATAACTATACAATAATTGTTTCAAATGTAAAGCGATCTTTGATGAGAAATCGCTGGAATAGATTGTGAACTTGAGATTTGTGTAGCCACTGTAAGAAAATTTTCCGTTATTTTTTTTGGCATGTATAGATTAGTTACAGGTTGTAATTTAATTATTAGTGTGAAATGTTATTTTATGCAAATGTGAAAATTATAAAGGTTTCGGTTTTAATATGATACAAAATATATGTGTGGAATTTGTCATTCTAATTATTTCTTGTCTATCAACTTTGAAATTGTTAAAGAAAAAAAAAAAAAAAAATTGCAAAATATATAAATTTGTTGAATAAATTTATTAAAATTGTTAAACGATATTAATAAGTTTTCCTAATGAAAAACTTATTTTCAAGGGGGTGATGCGAGTGTAGTAATGCCTAGTTAAGAATATGAATTTTTGTTTAATTAAGATAATGTTTAATGTAAATCATTTACTAATAATTATGGAATTACGAAAAAGTATGTTTGTTAGATTTAAATTGTTTAAAATGGGTAGAGTTGGCAATCCTGAACAGAGGCCCACAGAGCAGACTACCCCCACAAGGAAGGGAGTCTTCTAGGCAACGCGTTACGCGTAAGGTTGGCGTCATGTAACGTAAAGTTTAATTAATTGTTTTGTTCCTCTCCGACGTAAAATGTAATCGTAAAATCCCGTACTCGCACCCCACTAAATTACTTAAACCATTTTCGGAGTTAAATAAATAATAAAAAGTGTTAAAAGAGTGTTAATAAACTCCCCCTTTGTTTTGTAACGACTTTTAGTCTCGGCGTGGCTACCAGAATCTCTATACGGTACGGCGAAAAAGAGTGTAGAGAAAGCAAACGATAAATGAAATAAAGAGCCGATAGAAGAGTAAATAATGAGAAGAAAGTAAAAATAATAAAGGGTGATCACTATAATGGTCGGAGATAAAATAGAATTTATCCAAGTTGTGAATTGGCTGACTTCAAATAAACCCTTTCTAAATACAAATAAAACAAACTTTACGATTTTTTGTAACAAAAGAAGTGTACATCTTGACAACCTGAATGTTGAACAACTCGTTGTTAAAGAATGTAAAGCGAGGAAATTTTTCGGCGTCATGCTAAATGAGAATTTTCATGGAAAGACTATTATATACAGTATCTAAAAAGATTTCTATGATAGAAGTGTTGCCATAATGTCTAAACTTCGATTTATAGTTCTTAAACAGGTTCTGTTAACTGTTATACCTTTGTTAACTGTGTTATACCTTTGCTCTCCCTAACTTTGAATGGATAAATAAACGTTTTGTTAACTCAAGAGATTCACTCGTATCTGACTAGGGATAGAAATAGGAATGTTATTTCTTACCTTAGTTTGTCTTCATCTCAAAACTCACCCATTTTCATAGGGTTGCAATTATGGAATGAGTTAAGCATAGATCTTCAAAATACCTCCAACGTAAGTTCGTTTAAAAGCAAGATGAAATAAATCTTAAAAAAGGAGTGCTGAAATCGTACTAGTGCATTTAGGGATTAAATTTTGTGTTACTTGTCTGATTGTTGTATTTACAATTAACTCGGAGTACGGAAGGATTCATAACCATTATATTGACTAAGATTCAACGTATACATACTGCCAACAGAATTCATCTCTTATGTCAAGTTCGTCCGAGTCAGAGAAAATTACTCTATACATAACTATAAACCTTGTGTTATCTTGTGTGTAATAAATATATATATAAATATGTTATAATGCTTCAGACCAACAAAGACCCTAGGATCCACTCATGGCTGGTCTACCTAACTGTGGTGGTAGTTGTGTATTGCGCATGTCCTCTGTGGTGGCGGAGGGGACCTACAATTTTACGTGGGTTCCGAACCACAAAAACATTAATTTTACTACCTTAAACTATACCCAATCTATCAACATATGCGTCTAATCGATTTTTAAACATGTTTATGGACGTGCTACTCATTACTTCTACTTGCAAACTATTCCAGCTATTTACTATTCTATGCGTAAAAAAGTTTTTGGCAACTGCTGTCTCGAACCTTCTACTTGTCAACTTACGCCCATTATTTCTAGTTGTATTATATTGTGATATTTCGGAAAAGCTATCTCTATTTACGTTATCGAACCCATTCATAATTTTTAAAACCTGGATTAGATCACTCCTTAGCCTCCTAGTCTCGAGTGTAGTCAATTTTAACTCCTTAAGCCTATCTTCGTCCGACTTCGACCTAAGCGATGGAATCATCTTAGTTGCTCGTCTTTGAACTCTTTCGATTTTATCTATATCTTTGCGCATATGCGGATTCCAAAATTGGATCGCGTACTCCAAATGGGGTCTAACAAATGATTTATAAAGAGGAACAATAATATCGCGCGATTTGTACTCAAAATTCCTAGCTATAAAACTTAGCACCTTGTTCGCCTTATTGACCGCTGCTGTACTTTGTTTCGCTACTTTTAAATCACCAGTGACGATAACTCCTAAATCTTTTTCCTGTTCTACGCTTGCTCCTTCCCTAACATACCATACGCAAAATTACCGTTACGCGAACCTATATGTAAAATTTTGCACTTATCGACGTTAAATCTCATTTGCCATGTGACTGACCAATCAACGATTTTATTCAGATCTTCTGGATTTTACCTCTATCTTCATCATTAATTGCCCTTAATTGGTGTGTATATATATATATATATATATATACATACATACATATATGTATAGAAACGACGTAAGTATAGAGGAGTGTTCTGCACACGAGGAAGAGAAATAACAAACAAATGAAAAATAAGGCACCCGCCCGGGAATCGAACCCAGGATCTTCCGATTGCCGGTCAGACGTGCTAACCACTACACTACGGAGCCACGATAGTCAGAAGTTGTAATTCTCCTACATAGGGCAGAAACCAATGCCTTGAGAGGGCACCCTCGCAAATCGTGAATATGTACATTTAACTGCAATGACCGCGCAGTATATTAACGTATAGAAACGACGTAAGTATAGAGGAGTGTTCTGCACACGAGGAAAAGAAATAACAAACAAATGAAAAATAAGGCACCCGCCCGGGAATCGAACCCAGGATCTTCCGATTGCCGGTCAGACGTGCTAACCACTACACTACGGAGCCACGATAGTCAGAAGTTGTAATTCTCCTACATAGGGCAGAAACCAATGCCTTGAGAGGGCACCCTCGCAAATCGTGAATAGTGTAGTGGTTAGCACGTCTGACCGGCAATCGGAAGATCCTGGGTTCGATTCCCGGGCGGGTGCCTTATTTTCATTTGTTTGTTATTTCTCTTCCTCGTGTGCAGAACACTCCTCTATACTTACGTCGTTTCTATACGTTAATATACTGCGCGGTCATTGCAGTTAAATGTACATATTCACGATTTGCGAGGGTGCCCTCTCAAGGCATTGGTTTCTGCCCTATGTAGGAGAATTACAACTTCTGACTATCGTGGCTCCGTAGTGTAGTGGTTAGCACGTCCGACCGGTAATCGGAAGATCCTGGGTTCGATTCCCGGGCGGGTGCCTTATTTTTCATTTGTTTGTTATTTCTCTTCCTCGTGTGCAGAACACTCCTCTATACTTACGTCGTTTCTATACGTTAATATACTGCGCGGTCATTGCAGTTAAACGTACATATTCACGATTTTGCGAGGGTGCCCTCTCAAGGCATTGGTTTCTGCCCTATGTAGGAGAATTACAACTTCTGACTATCGTGGCTCCGTAGTGTAGTGGTTAGCACGTCTGACCGGCAATCGGAAGATCCTGGGTTCGATTCCCGGGCGGGTGCCTTATTTTTCATTTGTTTGTTATTTCTCTTCCTCGTGTGCAGAACACTCCTCTATACTTACGTCGTTTCTATACGTTAATATACTGCGCGGTCATTGCAGTTAAATGTATATATATATATATATATTAGTGGAGTCGCCTCGGTGGTGTAGTGGTTAGCGTCGCTGACTACGAATCCATCAGCCTCGGGTTCGGTAGCCGGCGCGCAGCAAAACCCAGCTGTTCATCATCCTTCCACACAATAAAGAAAGTGGTTGCTAGATGAATGGGTACCCTAGGTGGCCTAGTGGTTAAGACGCTGGGCTGCTGATGGGGCGTGGTTCGGATTCCACGTTAAACTATAGGTCTAAGGTGGAGTGAAAAGCTTGACCTTCGTCAGAATGAACAATTTGGGCGGAAGCTAACCAAAGGTTATATATATATAGTCAAGTGACTTCATTTTTCAGTTGACGTTCTAACTTACGTTGCGTGGAGAATCTCTGGTCTTCCAAAGAACGGAGTGATCGGATCAGGAACGAACCTCGACTCCGCCAGATTCCGATTCCACCTGTCTCAGAAGTTGGAAATAGCCCCAGCCTCCGCCCACGGTTGGATTATCGGGGAACACGGAGACACTTCAGGTAAGGATTCACTCAGGAAGACTAGAAATGACATCAACTTGGTTTGACCAACAAATTGAGTTTGTTTTGAAGTATTTTTGTTATTTGAGAGAGATGATTTCTTAAAGACTTTGAAGAAATGAATGTTACATGCGTTATCTAGGAATCCCTTTCCTATTCTCATTGGCGCTTGAGTTTGGGAATGAATAAACTCAAATCGGTTTCGCACATAAGAAAGACGCGCACATTATCTTGCACATTCCAGAAATCATCCTTCTCTTCTTTTACTCTACTAAATGTAACGAAAAGATTAAATTACATATGAATTATTTAAACCCACTCGGGGCCTATTGAGGTTATCTAAGTCAGATAGATGGTCTAGACTCTAGACTCGATAGCAATATTTTATAATAGCCGATATATTCCTGTAATGCAACGGGTAACTTAAGAAAATTGCATTGTCATTATTTGAGTTATACTTATCTGAGTAAGTCTTGACTCCAGTCTTGATATTGATCCATCATTTATTTTCGCAGTTCCTGTTTGGTCCGGAGTTAACATCGCTGGAGTTCGTCTTCGTGACTTAAATCCCTCAATTGGTTCTGCGGAAGATCCAGACAAATTCAACGAACTTCATAAACACGTCGTCAACAGGTAAATGTGATGCATTGTTTGCACAACCATTTTTGTAGGAAGAGACTGAGGTCCTCATCTGTGGTAGGAATTTTTCATATTGTCACTTAACGTTAAACTCTGAACTCTTTTTACTTTTATTAATCTTCTTAATATAATAAAGGTTTTTATCGCAGTGTGTTAACAATTTGGTTTGTTTTGTGGTCAAATTTGGGTCTGAATCACGCCACAAATATGAAGTTGACTAATAAATTTACATAAAATTTTTTGGGTGCTACTGTAGTATGCGGTCTACCTACGATTGGTTAGGTTTGTTTAATCATGATATTTTCCGTTAAAACTAACGAAAATATCATGACTAAACCTAACCAATCGTCAAGGGCGATTGACAATGGGATGTAAACAAACAATTAGTAAACAAGATAAGAAGCTATAATTAAAAGGTAGACCGCCGAATCGTAGGTAGACCGCATACTACAGTAGCACCATTTTTTGTTTCCCAAAAATATATTTGCAAACAACTACCACTCTGAGTTTACTTAATTGGGAATATTATGATTTAAATTATAACAAAAGTAAACATATTGTGAAATTGTTTTCTATAGGTTGGTCAGTTGTTATAAATAGAAACTAATTTGTGGGCTTAATAAAAACTCCATGGGATAATTTTATATATCGAGGTAAAGATCCGCTATAGCAAATAGTAATATCATCACAGAAGTGAATGTGATACAATAATTCAAGATTCAGAAAGATTCAAAACTTTATCCAGAAAAGAATAGAAGCGAGAGTTTTATAATTTTTAGATATTTATTAGGACATTAATATATTCACAGTACTGTACTCTCATCAATTTGGCAGCATTTTGGGCAAAATTCTTCTATTAATAACAGTAGCAAGTACTAGTAAGTGACAAAAAATAATAATAATAATAATAATAATAGCAATAATAATGATACAATATAAAGTGTACAAAATGTTAAATTTTTTTAAATTAAATGATTTATTATATATTTAGTAGAAAATAGATGCTGCTTAATAAACAAAATATAAAAAAGAATTCATTACGAAATTAAAGGTGCATAATGAAATTACGGTAGCATCTTTTAAATAGTTGATTACAAAATTGATTACGTAGATAACTGATTGATAACATATCGGGTGAATTTTTTAAACATCTAACACTTTAAAAGATTTGTATTTTTTAACTAAAATAAAAGCATGAAATTTTTACTGTACAGTACTTCCTCTACACTTGGGGAATTCGTCCTCTAGTGCAAAACATGCTCTATGTGATGTCTTCATGTTTAGCACTAGGGGACTAATTCTCCATGTGTTCAGAAGGTATAGCAAAAATTTCATTCTTTTATTTCAGTTAATAAAAAAAATACAAATCTTTTAAAGTGTCCAAGTGTTTAAAAAAAAAAAAATCATCAGATACATTGATGCCTAAACCTTGCTTTTAAGAATGCCATTAAAATTTGGGCTTAAAATTAGGAAATGGCTCATTAACAAAACTTTACTAAATTAAATATTTTTTACTGAAATTGTCCACTTTTACCAACTTACCAATTCACGCCTAATAAGCCCTATGTAGAGACCATTTGTGTAATTCAATAAAGCTACTCTAATCTCTAAATGCGATTTTTGCAATTCAACTCTTTTAGGTTTAATTTTTAAAATAACTCATTCCATCTTGAATATTTGTTTCCGTTGTCTTATGACTGGCATTTGTATGTCCATTGGGTACTATCCTCTTATCTCCCCACCAAATTTACTATAGCGCATATAACAGGATATAATTATTTGGTAAAAGTTGCTTAAATTATTCGAAACCTACGGAAAAATTATTGAATACCCTGTTGGGTCAACTGTACGCCCTTGACGATTGGTTAGGCTAAGTCGTGATATTTTCATTAGTTTTAAATTAAATTAAGTAACCTTACCGGGCATTCAATAATTTTCCCGCAGGTTTCGATTAATTTTAAGCAACTTTTACCTAATAATTATATCTTTTTATATGCGCTATAACAATAACGTTGTTATAACAAATCTGTGGGGAGAACAGGATAGTACTGTCCATTGTTTTCTTTAAAACTTACAGCTTGTATGGACTCTCTTTAAATGTCAAGACCCATGTGAACTTTATTTAAAATAAACTTAAATATAGCTGTTAGAAAATCTAAAAGAGGAAGAGACATTATTATCCCAAAGCGATATGGTGACTCAGCTGATTAATGCAGCATTGCTTGTATATATTAGGTTAAGGTGTATATATATATATCCATCTCATAAGTACAAGGTTAGTGAAAAATTGACATTTATGGTAGAGCCAACATTTTTGGTCTCTTGTGGCATCAATTTTGAATGGCAGTGTCCTTCTTACTCCTTTGTTAAAAGTGGCATAATTAGGTTGTTTATATAGAGAGAGCTCTTGCAATTCGGTTTTTGGTAGTTTTTGATTGTTGCCTCGTTTAGTGGTGCAAGTTCAATTGTGTTGGTGATGCAAGGTGTAGGCTGCTTAGAAAGAAGAGCACAAAGTTTTTTTTTTAGTTGTTAACTGAGGCCTAAAGTAGGCCTGCTTCAGTTATTGACTACCTTCACCTTCGAGCGGGCACGCCTTAAAATTTTACTTGAGCGGGCGCGTGGCGCATTCAATACACCACTTCAATTTTATGGAATAACTCTTGCAAATTAGTAAACTACTGGTTTATTATTTTTAAAAACTATATTGTATTTATCATCAGACATATTTATAATGAATATTTTAGGATTTATTAGTGTATGGTTCATAAGAAATTGAACACTTTATTAAAAATGGTGCATTCTATGCACCAGCGCGCCCGCTCGAGAGTTAAGGTAAGATTGAGTAGGACCGTAGGCCCCCTACCCGCTAACCTTTGTTTCAGCTTAACTTAGGCTACAAGTTAAGTTGTCCCTTTAGAGTTTAGTTGATCTAGGCTGGGATTTCGAACTCTAAGAAAAAAAAAAACGGCTGTAATCAAAACTTCTGTAGAACATTTGAGGGGTCGCGCGTCTTAGGGTACCTAAGCGCCACCACAGGCGAAAACGTGTTTTTGATGGATATCACTATTTTCACCCTTCCTCTATCGCGTGGTTTGGGTTATAATGACCTTACGACACTAGAAGTATGGTTGAAAACCTTATGAAGCGAACTACTTTTTTCACCTCTATCGCCAGCCAAAAGTTCACCCAAAGTTTGGCATAATTAGAAAATAAAAAAATAAATAAAAATATATATGTAAAATATGAAAATCTATTCCAAAAACTCAACATTTTCATTAGCATATTTAGAACTCTAATTTAGCCAAAAATAAACGTTCTAGCTCAATTAATAACAGATACTATTGCGAGAATATTGCTGAACTTTGGAGGCGATTTCTGGCGAATTTTAATTTTGGCGCTTAGGTACCGTAAGACGCGGAACCCCTCATTTGAAAAGTAAAGCATTAGCAGTAAACTCGGTCAAATGTTCCAGATATTCATGCAGAGACAGTAACCGGTTTTTCTGCATATTCAGGTGTTGAGCCCAAATATTAGTATAACTATTGGTTCTACTATGCTAATAACGTCGAAGGCTCATAAGGTGAGCTTATTTGTCCCGTCCACTAAGGTAGCTATTTCAGAATGGCTGAGGTTAGGGTAAGATTCGGTTCATGTGTAAGTGGTAAACCTACTTATGGCATTAACTCGCGAGGTGGTTGCAATGTATGTGCTGCAAGACGAGAATGAGTTCTAATGGTCCGATCGTTGCTTTTGATGAAATTCACAGGCCTCGTGATCCCCTTCACATGTCATTCAAGTCGGAGTGTGTCTTTATTTGCACGGAGTTTTTGCCCTCTGCGGTGGAATGACTACCAGCTGCCACTGCTCTCAATGGAGTGGAAGAAGATATGGTTGCTGAAAATAGCACTGACATTGAAAAATATTTTATCCCCAGTTAGGAGAGTGACAGATCTTTCAATCTGTCACTTTTTAACTATCGATTAAATGCCAATAATTTTTCTTTCTACCTAAACCAGGTTCTCATTTATAGGGGGTATTACTGGGGACTATTTTTGATATTTGGTGCAGTTTTGTGATGAAAACAAACACGGGTCCAACGGTACGTAACGTGGGAAAATGGCGTATATATAATGGGCATATAGGCGTACGAAGCAGGGGGTCTGGGTGGGTGGTGGGTACTGCCGCCCAACAGAATTCGCAGAAAGTCTATTCCGACAAAGTGACTTGAGGACTTTATTCGCCTTGATGAGTCTGTGTTCTTAGCTACCTCTCGGTATTTCATATGTTCATACGTTAGATTATAGCATGTATGTAATCAATATTGGCAAAAGGTCTGAACCTGTAAATCATGTTAAACAGGTTTATATCGGGTGGCCCTAAAAAAAAACACCTTCAGATTTGAACGTCAATAACTTCAAAAATATGCAGTAAATTTACGTAACTTTTACCTCAATCTATTGATAAGCCATCATAAAAATTTCAGACCTCTACATAAAATACTTTTTCCACAGCTGAGGGAACAATGAGGTATGGTGAAAAAAACTAATATCCTAAATCCTAAATGTGTATAGCTGTACCTGGCAACTATTCTAAGACTTGTAGTAATTTCCTTAGCCTATGGATAATCTGTTAGTCTCTGAAAAACGTCAGATGATATAGGCTACGCCCATCTTAAATACTGTTTTTTAAACTTACCCTTCAAATTATGGTTCTAACTAACGGTGAAAAAGCGGTGATTGAAAAGTGTTTCTTGGAAAAAAGATGGACTGGGGCAAGAATTTTGAGGGAATTTCCAGGAATAACTTGTAATGTTACGTCTGTGAATGGAATAATTTAAAAACTTAAAGCAACCGATTCGAGATTCGACGGCACGGAAGCGTGGAAGTGGTCGGCCTAAAACAGTTTACACTCATGACATATAGTAATGATCGAAATGATAAGCCTATCTCAAGAGGATCGACCTTGGTCACACTGCTCTCGGAGGAAAATTTCAAGAAATTTAGGTATCAGTCGAAGTTCCATACAAAGAATGCAGAGAACGGTAGGACTTAAATCATTTAAAAAGGATCCGTGTTTCAACACGTGACAGCAGTGTAAGAGCTAAAATTAAAATTCGTTGTAGAAAATTGCTTGATAGATTTTCGTCCAATGATGTTGAAAAATAGTTTTTACAGATGAAAAAAGATTTCACCATCGAGATTGCTCAAAACTCCCGGAACGGTGTTGTTTATGGTCGGAGTAAGAAAGACATTCCTCCATCGAGACTTTACCACCAGACAAGTCGGTTTTCAAAAAAAAAAAAAAAAAAAAAAAAAATGCTCCTAGCAGGTGTATCGTGGAATGGAAAGACGAAAATTCACTTCATTTCAGAAACTAATAAAATTAATTCAGAAACCTATGTAAATAAATCTCTTAGAGGAGAATCTTTTGCCTGATTGTCGGCGTCTGTATTATGGAAATGATTTCATACTCCAACAAGATGGTGCTGCAGCTCATACTAGCAAGTTCATACAGGATTATCTACAACAGAATGTAGTCAATTTCATTAGAAAAAATGAAGGCCAAACAGAAATGCAATTAAAGAAAAAAATACTCGAATGTTGGGACAAAATAACATTAGCAGAAATCAGAAAATGTATCATGTCGTGGAAGAAAAGGTTAAGATTAGTTTGTAAGCAGGAGCGGACATATTGATCATATTTGTTGATAAAATGTGAATAATAAAATTTGTTCAGTTTATGATGTCCCTTTCTTTCACCATACCTCGTTGTTCCCTCAGCTGTGGAAAAAGTATTTTATGTAGAGGTCTGAAATATTTATGATGGCTTATCAACAGATTGAGGTAAAAGTTATGTAAATTTTGGAAGTGTGAACTGCATATTTTCAAAGTTATTGATGTTCAAATCTCAAGGCGTTTTTTTTTTTTTTTGGCTCACCCGATATATATACAGGGTGTCCGAGAATTCTGTACAACTTTTGGCTGTTATTAAAAGTCAACCATGAAGTGTAGAAATTCCAGTGTTGTCCCATTTTACAGAGAATCTCATTAAGTTTTTTCTGATACCAAGTTTTGACAAGTTTTTTAGAAATTCCAGTGTGTCCGAAAATTATCTGTACAATTTCATCTTTTAATAAAATTCTTGATAACACAAGTAAAATTCTTAAACAAGATTATTTAGAATCTGTATTTTCAAAAGTTTCTTTTATTAAAGTAACATTGTTACAAACATTCGATATGTGCACCATCAGGTGCATACACACAGACATTGATGATTTAAAAGCAAGAATCACAGCTGCTATTGAGCGAATTGATGTGGATATGCTGCAGCGTACATGGCAACATTTGGATTATCGATTGGATGTTTTGCGAATCACTGATGGTGCACATATCGAATGTTTGTAACAACGTTACTTTAATAAAAGAAACTTTTGAAAATACAGATTCTAAATAATCTTGTTTAAGAATTTTACGTGTTATCAACACGATGGAGCACCATGTCATTATGCTCTAATTGTTCGAGAATACCTCAACAGACGCCTTCCGAATCGGTGGATTGGACGTGGAGGACCTCGACCTTGGCCTCCGCGTTCTCCGGATTTGACACCCCTGGATTTCTTTGCATGGGGTTTCATAAAAACAAAGGTTTATCGCCAAAAGATCAATGCTTCTTGTTGAAGCACAACATTATCAAGAATGCCATCATCAAGAAGCTGTGGTTCGAGAAACTGCTGAAGCATATCAAGGTAGACGGTACCTGTTACAGTTGCTTCCGCAAAGAAGAATGGGCCATAAATTTTGGATTTGGTCATTCCAAGCCACACGTTAACTTTTGGAGAGTCTCTGCCATTCTATGACTTCAGACGGTCTTTCATTGGACCAGATAATGAAAAAATTATGAAAATAAAATTATGAAAAAAATTTAGAAATTTATACATTTTTAACACATATTAAACATGATAAACATAAACAAAAGTGTGTTTTTAAAAAATTTGTCCGATTTCATTGAAATAGATAGTTAATTCTGGGACACCCTGTATATAAAATATGCATAATTTGCCTTGTCTCTACTATTCGGCCAAATTTAGAGCAGCCTCACCCCAAAAAAATTTGTCCGTACGCCTATAATGGGTATGTGGTATTACTAGTGTCGCTTGTTTAGGCTTGCTTACGTACTGTACAGTAGCTTACTGCTTTAACTTAACTTACTAATGTGGTTATAAGTAATCTTTGTGAGCTTGCGTTTACAGTGCTTATGAAATCATCAAACTGAAAGGCTACACTTCTTGGGCAATCGGTTTGTCAGTAGCATCCCTTGTCAACTCTGTTATGAGAAACATGCGCTCATGTTTTGCTGTGTCAGTCTCTGTTCAGGTTAGTATAAACATTAAGGTAGAAAATAAGAAACGAAAGTTTGATTGTTACCGTAGAGTGTATACAAACACGTCTCAATAAAAAGCAAACAAACCTTAAAATATCATTCATATTCAGTTTCATTAATTAAAATTCACTAGTCTTCAAGCTTTCGTTACTCTTTACAAATTAATACGGTTCTGTTCTAAGGTACACATCGATTAACACTAACTCTTCCTGACATCTACGAAAGAAATTCTGATCCTCTGTAAACTTTGTCAGGTTCTTTTATAGAATTCTTTAAGTACAGCGTTAATCTGCTTTACAGTGCGTATGAGATCATCCGGCTTAAAGGTTACGCATCGTGGGCCATCGGAACATCATGCGGAGTACTTACTCGTTCTATCCTTCACAATCTGCGCAGTATTTACACCGTTTCGGTCTCCGTTCAGGTAGCGATGTTCGAGTATTACCCGAAGCCGTGCTCTCTCTACTTTTCTTCGTTGACCCTTATGCAAGCATTTTGTTTCATTTCTAAGATCTTCGTTGCTCTCTTGTTGAAAATAGGAAATGAAACTCGCTCTAACAATTTTAAATCGCTGAAATGTAGAGCGAAGTCTCTTTGGATGCCCTGTACTTCGTGGTTTGAGAGTTAAAATAAAATTACAATCCCAAAAGCAAATTAAAATTTGTTTTATGTAAATAATTTCCCATTTTTTTTACTTAAAAAAATGTACGGTGTCTTTGGATTAGATTACTATCCCTGATATATTTAGCGAGTCTCACCTAACAGTTTTAATTCATAATTCAGTAATATTTAAATAATCATTCAGAGTTTCATGTCCTGTTAAATGATGCTGGTTGTGGTTATATAAAAAACTTGAACGTGTACTCGTCTGAAAATATCTTGTACATGAAAATTTTCAAGATAACCTTTCAAAACTTGGAACAACGCTTTGCATTCACAGTTTTTAGTATTGGAAATGATTTCGAATCACGTTTGCTAGTTCCATTTTGTACAATTCTCTTTAGGAAGAATCTCCTCCCCCGTTTTTAACCTACTGGTTATATGCTGTCAGCATTCAGACACTATAAATAAAACCTCATTAAGAAAAAATACTCGTATATGTCAAGTCTCGTAATACTGATAGAAATAACTCCAATATTCTTGACTCCGAAGGATCACAGTTTTTTTTTTAATAGCCGTAGTACTATTTTTAGGAGAGGCTGCATTTATCATGCCTTCTCACGAGTTCAAGTTCGCATGTCTATTATATGAAAATATCTAAACTTCTATGCCCTCTTTCTTCGCAACACAACGGTAACGATATGTTGGATCGTATATATGTTAAGGAATCTGTGTAACTATGGATTTCATGAAATCCCTAAAATGTTCAGGGATTTCATGTAAGGTCGGAAAGATGGTGCCTGTTAAAATCCTGGCAAGGTCGCCAATGTCGGAAAGATGGTGTTATTCTTCGTTACACCTTCCCCGATGTTTAAGGTATTCTCTCAGTATGTCGCTTCCTTGCATCGACAAGGAAGTTTATACTGCTGACGTCCATGGTTGTTCTTTTCAAACTTAATCTGACTGCGAGTTACGACAACGTTATCCTTCGGTCAATGGCGTCCCCTCCCTCAGTCCGTTGAGAGAATGGAATGTTTAGAAATCTCGCGTAAAAGGATAAAGATGACGTGTTACCTTTTTCTAGTCTATTTCACAAAGATAGATTACTTTTGAAATATGAGATTGATTTCTTTTACAATGTAGAGTAATTAGAAAATCAAATCCTTAACAATACACTTGCTTCGAGTTATTAACGAAAAAAGGACCCGAGCCAAACCGGCTAAGCAACCGGCTGCTCCTCTCCAGGTGTTTTCCCTGGAGGAACTCCCATGGTTCTACATTTACAAAAGATTCTTAAGGTTTGCAAAGTTTGTCTAACAATGATATTAGCACATGAATTTATAAAATTTTGGTTTTATATTTAACTCTTTTATGTGATTTATAATAGCCGAAAAGAACATTTAGAATTTAGGAGTCTCTGTTTAAGAAATTATAGATGTGGCATCTGTGGAGAGCGTCGTTAGGCTTATCGAAAGGATGCCAGACAATCTACTGGGCACTGAGGCAATTTATACAAATATTAAAAATTTAACGGATTAATACTTTAATTTATACGAACAGAATATCTTTAAATTTTAACAAAAATTTATTTCTTGTGAAAACCTTTTCTACATAAGGTTGTCCAGATATTTTCGTTAAAACTAACGAAACTATCACGACTTAACCTATCGTCAAGGGCGTACAATTAACCTAACCGGGCATTCAATAATTTTCCCGTAGGTTTAACGAAAATATCATAACTTAACCTTGTATGAAATTCCTGAACATTTTAGGGATTTCATGAAATCCCTAGTTACACAGATTCCCTGTAACATTGTATATAGGTTTCACTTTTAACCCTTTTCTAACTTAAGTACTGGAGTACGATCATGTGATTCTGTATAAAAGTATTATATAACAACTTTATATTTCAAATTTTGATAAGTTTAACATGTTTCTGTTGAAAGTTTTGTAATTCTAAGAAATTAGCTCTATATCTCTATAGCAGGGTTGGAGGCGATTACTTTGAAGAAATTAATCGATTACGATTACACACTTTTTCATATGTAATTGATTACGGTTACCTTCGCAAATTAATCATGCTTACTTTTGATTACTTTTTATTTAATTCATATAAAAGGAACTTTCAATTTTTTGTGATTTCCTGATCATATTTAATAGGTAGGCCTATAAATTGTATAGTAAATAGACAAAATCTAAGCAGCCTACATATAGTCTATATGATAAAAATAGGCTAACACAAATTAATACATTGTCTATTTATTCAGTAATTTTGGTAGACTATAACAAAGCAAATAGGCAAAAATAAAAAATAAATTACAAAGACACAAACACGAGCTGATGAAAAGTCACCAAATTTGTCATTAAATTGATCAAGAAATCATAGAAATTTAGACGTGTCACTTTCTGGATAAAACTGTCACTAAATAAATTTAAATGTCGCTAAATTAAGTGAAAAATCCCCTTTAATGTCCTTGCTAGTCCGCGTCACAAGGGTATTTAAGGTGACCAACGAGACTAAGCATATTTCGGTACTTACGTATTAACGGGGGGCACCACATATTGATGATTGGTTAGGTTAAGTTGTAATATTTTCGTTAGTTGAAAATTTCTAATACATCATATTTTTTAAATAGCAATATTTTTTTAAATATTTTTTTTTATAATCACGATCCATTCAATTCCATTCTTAATGCTATTAAAAATTTTTGGCCTCCAGAAACAAATGTTGTTTCTAATGCGTAACATGTATTAATCATTGTAAATATTTGAAATATAAATCATTGTAAATATTTTTTTAAATATTGCTATCTAAAAAATATGATGTATTAGAAATTTTCAACTAACGAAAATATTACAACTTAACCTAACCAATCATCAATATGTGGTGGCCCCCCGTTAATACGTAAGTACCCATATTTCTCCAAGTGAAGGTGAAAATGTTTTTATACACACTTGGACACGTTTTAAACCTATATTATGATTACTGATTACACACGATTACTCCAGAATTTATAATTGATTACAGATGATTAAGATTACTGATTACCCCCAACCCTGCTACATACTGTATTGCTTTGTAGAACATATGTTAAATCTACCTATAGCTGTTGTCTTAATATAAATGGCTTTCATATCTCCCTTTCTGCTTGATGTTTAATATTAAATATTTACCTTAGAGTAAAGAGTAGACTGGATAGGAAGTGAAATGCCGAAAACACAATTCGAATATTTTTAATTTCTGTTTTGGTTGGTTTTACTTTAGGAAATTGGTTTGCCCACATTTTGTGCTAGTTATCCCCCAACCCCCAATGAGGTTAAAATTTCGCTCACTTTAAAATTGGCAGGTCCATTCTTTACTGCTCTCTACGCGAAGGTACTGACCAGTTTAGATATTAAGTGAAGATGCAGTCTGTATTTATTTTGTCTTAAATTTTTATTTACAGCCATAGCACAGCTTAATTTTTTCACTGTGGGTGGTCCGTATGCGGTTCGAAACTTTGGACTGTATACGAGCCAGTCTCAGTGAAAGAGTTAAGCTAATTTCTTTGCACATGGTTAGAAGCATTGTCCAGTAGCATTATTGTTTGATTACGTATGATTATTATTTTTACTGTTCCTTTATTTAAGTGTAAATATAAAATTTCAAGTTCTCCCCATAATGTAGTGTTAAGCTAATAGAAAACTTTGTATTACTTTGAAAGATTATTATATCCATGTCACAAACTTTTTGTAACCCGTGGATTGTCCAATCAAACTTATTTTAGCTCGATCCACTCCCACATTTAGCGGTCAAACCCTTGGATTGTAATGCGTGAAATAGCCTTAAGTTCATGGAGTAGCATTAGTCGGTTATGCAACAATATCCTCTTTTAATACTTTTACTTTAATACTTTTTCCCATTCAATTTAGGGGTATCACGGAATAGAACAAGATGTGTTCCTGAGTCTTCCCAGCGTATTGGGTGAAAATGGCGTGACTCACGTCATCACCCAGACTCTCACTGAAGCTGAAGTGAACCAGCTGAAGAGTTCTGCCAAGACACTTTGGGATGTCCAAGCTGGAATTAACTTCTAAGAAGAGGTAAGTAAACGCGGACTCGAGGAACTCTTCTCTCGAATCGCGTTATCAGTGAAATTAGTATTAATTAGGAAACTTCATGCTCGAATCGAATTATCATCAGATTCTAGAATTTTATGTAAAACTGGCATGTCATTCAACTTAAATTAGCAGAATCGGTAAAGTTAGCGGTAGGAAAACGAACGCCTGAATTGCATGTAAAAATTAGCAACAAAATTAGCAACATTACAAAATTTTCATTTTTCAAATGAAATTATAATTTAGGCCTTTACTTTATATATTTCTTGGATAAAGGGTCCAGAATTTTTTTCTCCTACTTAAATATTTTGGATAACCTGTACGAGCGTACATTTCTGAGCATTAACTAAAATTTAAAAAATTTTCCTCCAGAATGTGTTCTGCAAACGAGCGAGTAGGCGGAAGAGAGTCAAATGTTAGTCATACGAAATGAAAGAAAGGCGCTTGTGATCAAAGTGTTCCCATATTGATGTCGGATTTTTTCTGAAACATTAATTAAAATAATGAAACTTATGTATAAAACGCAACTTAGGATGTACTTCAAAATTATTATTCATCGTTCATGCTTCATTGTTTAACAAAATTTTAATTGTGTTCAACTAAAATAGCATTTTTAGACTGAAGTACATCTTTTATTAAGTAACATGCATTGACCAAACTTAAAATATAGGGCTAACAAAAATTCAAACGTGTTTGTGTGTATATACATATATAACTTTTTTTTTAAAATATGGAATATACCAAATAGAAGTATCTTCTTGTCATTTAGTGTGTAGTTACTAAAATAATTTAGCCTTATTGAAATACAACAATTTAAAATTGTGAGCGGCAAAATTTAGAAATATCTTTCATCTTACAAAAAGAAATAAAGTTCCTTTTTAGTTTTCTGTGAATTGCTCTTTGAAATATTTAATTAATTTGTATGTTAAAACTGATTTCCTTAAATGAAATTTAATTTTTATGAATTTTGTTTATGTTCAAACCTAATTTTGATGTATAATAAAGGATGGTGAGAGTGACTTCGCTAATAAGATCATGAGGCGATAGGATGCGTAAATGCCGACCCCTTTAAATCGGGGTTTGACTCGGACGTAGTTTAAAAAAAATCCCTTATGTCATCGGTAAATGGACGAGTAATTCTCGCCGCCACGTTGGCACGGGGGAAACGTGAAATTTTTTTTTATAAGAAACATTTGTAGCAGCGGATAATTTTTAAATATTTTCATTGAAATTTAAATGGTTTTTATTTGAATGTAAAGTTAAGAATTTCGAATGTCTTGTGCGTATATTAATACTACATCTGTTAATAGGCGAAAACTATATCTGGCTAAGTTGTACACCGTATATATATATATACCCTTCAGGATTAGGCCCCAAACTTCATGTTGTACACCCTAATCCTAGAACTCTGCCAGGCCAAGGTTGTGGCATTAAAATTTTAATTTGTTTAATTTTATAAGCCTAAACCAGTACCTAACTTTTAATTGTATGAGACATTTTAGGCCCTATTCAGAAGCCAATTTAGGCGGATGCATAGGATGCGAGTGATCCAGGCCCCCAATACAGGAGGGGCCGCACATTTTTAGAATATACTCGTATGTATAGTTATTGCAGTCTGACTGGGACTCTGAAATTCAGAATCTGGTACTACTGGGTAAAGTAAGTTTTCCTTATCCAGCTCGCTTTCCAACGTATGTCATTCCCATTTCAATCTTGGACGAAGAAGAAGAAACACGGTGAGAATTTCGTATGAGGTCATTTTCATAATGATACATTCACATTCTAGAAATTCCCACTGCTAATTAGGGGGTCCACTGAAGATCCCTTTCTCCTGCATTACAATCTTGTATTACTGTTTCCCGATTCAGGAAACAATTTTCCCTAAATCTGAAGTTCCAATTTCAAGGATTCTCATTTATGAACCAAAATACCGTACATAATGTGAAACGGTAATTATGTATATTAAGTCACTCAGTCATTTTACACACCAAAATACATTTTTCTAGTAGTATTTGATGTGATTTGTTCAAATATGACCTCCATTTCCGTCGGAAATGAGATCCAACAAAGTTATAGTACTTTGAAGTTTGGCTCATTTTCAAGGGAAATGGAAGTCAAAATCTAAGCAAAACACATCAAATATTACTAGGAAAATGTATTTTGGTATTAATTAACCTAACTTTACCTTACCTCCTAACCTAACCTGGCTAACCTAGCCTAACCCTGGCTAACCTAGCCTAACCCTGGCTAACCTAGCCTAGAGTATATTAAATCCTCAAAATAATATTCGCACCGTTCACATGTCATCGCCACAAACATCTATCAAAAACTAACAGAAGTAGACTAGCAACTTAAAAGGCCTAAGAACTTAAAAAATCTTGCTCATATATCATGTTCTCATGACGTCACCAATCAAAATATTGGAAGGGCGGGAAAAAAAAATGCAAAAATGTCATAATATTCAAATGTACATAATTTAAGTACGCATCTGCGAGCATAGTGACTTATATGAAAATGATGAGAAAATTATGCTTTAATATTTTATAATTATATTTGCTTTTGATATTCTGAGTGGGATAAAATACATATTAACCTGTGAAACTTAGTCCAGGAAAATATAAAAACTAATTCACCCTCAAATATTATCAAGACTGCCGTTGCAAATGTGATGTTGGGGTTTAACCTCCGCTACATCTAAAGTCGTATGACGCAGGAGACCTACAGCTTTACGTCGGATCTGAACCACATTATTTGGACGTGAAAGACGGTACCCCATCCAACTACTAGCCTACTCTCCAGACCCAATGTCATTTAACTTCGCTGATCGACGGGAACTGTTATTGCAATTAGTAAATAGTTATCGCACATCTGTTTATATTTCAAGGACAAGATACTTTCCTTCCTCGGTTTGGTTACCTTTTGGAAGAAATAACACATGGTCCTGGAGTGGACAATTCATAATCTGTAATGCATTTTTCTGTAAAAATAAAATATGGGTCCAACTGTTCCGGAAGAATACAGTGAGTCCCCGCTTAACGTCCTCTCGCCTAACTTTGTCGATTTAACGTTGTCAATTATTTGTGGATATTTTCTCACAACGTTGTCCTCATTTTCCGCTTTAACGTTGTTGCGTTCCAGTCTTTTTTCTGCCACCACGTGGTTTCGAGAATTTTCCAGAGAATTCTGGACTTGCCGAGGCTGTACACGACTTCGCTAATTCAACCCATGGACCAGGGCGTCATAAAGGCGTTTAAGGCCTACATGCGAAGAACGTTACAACAACTGGTTGACGCTACGGATGTGGACGACAAGAAAACGGTTCTGACTTTTTTGGAAAAGTTACAACATCCATAAGGCCTTGCAGAACATCAAGTGTGGCAAAGTTTTTGAAGGTTGCATGAACTCAGTTTGGGGTCAGATTTGGCCAGAAGCGGTCCACAACTTCACCGGATTTACTGAGGCAGACCCAGCAGCGAGAAAGGAGATCTTACTAAGATTTGGCGCAGGAAGCAGGTTTCGACGAGCTTGAAGACAAAGATGTTGTCGAAGTTCTCATTTCCCATCAAGAAGAACTTTCCAACCAAAATCTCAAGGACTTGGAAGAAATGGAACAACAAGATGACGAAGAATTAGGTGAAGAGGAGGCAAAATCTGCTAGAACTCTGACCACCAAAACTCTGGGACTTTGGATTCATCGAAGAAGGAATGCAGCTGCTTGCCGATGCGGATCCCATGACTGAACGAAGCTTGAAAGTCAAAAGAATGGTAGACGACGATATCAAATGTTACAAGGAAATCTACAATAAAAAGAGAGAAGCGAGTCAAACAACTCTGGATACGTTCTTCTCTACTTCGAAGAGTTAGTCTCGTTCTGTTTCTCATTCTCGTTCTCGTTCGCTTGTAGATAATTTAATTTTTAGTCTTCTGTATATTTTTGTAAATATATTATGTCTGTTTAATATATAATGTATATTTTGTCTTTATTTTGTGTTTCTTTTGTATTTTATGTAATAAATAAGTTTTATATCATGTGAGTTTCTTTGTCTGTGAACGCATCCTCAATTATAACACGTTTCTGTGGTAAAACGACGTCCGCTTAACGTTATTTTCTATAACGTTGTGGTTTTCAGTAACCCATTTCCGACATTAACTGGGGACTTACTGCATATATACACAACGATAAAATTAAAGTGCTTTGGCGCTAACAGATGAAAATTTTTCTTATTTAAACTTAAGCAACAATTTCCTAAAATGCGTCCCTTACCCTACACTGCCCATTTATTTATCCGTAATTCGTTTTGGCAATACTGCAAAAAAATCTCATAAACGTCCTTCGAAAATAGTCCATTATAAATGTTCATGATGTGCTCGTATTTTCCTTTGTGTAGTCAGAGGAACAAAAACGTCGAGTTTGTGAAGAAACTATACAAAGTGATAAGTGTAATAACAAAGAATGCAGGTTGAAGATTTACTGATGAGATGGTCCTGTCGGCTCTTATGCAGCATTTAACTCAGATTTCTGTATGCATGAAGGAGAGGCCAAGGGCGAACGCCCGCAAAAATGCAACCCCCTCCAACTTCCAAAAGGAGAAGGAGAGAGCCGAAATAAAGTTTTCGAGATGACTACTACGGAGGAAAAGATGGAATGAGGAAGATTGTTTCCGAGTTGACCGGTCAAGTAGATGAAAGACTGAAAATACCGATTAACCCTTGCGTTAGAGTTGGACAGGAAAGGGATGAGAACGTGTAGAAAGTCTGGTGCTGCGTGTTCTCCTTAAAGGAGGAGGCACGTAGTTAGAGAGTTCAGAAAAGCAGTGTCCGTTATAATAGCGATAGTAAAGAGAGAGAGAGACAACAATGCGGGAAAGAGAGAGGGATTGAAGAGAGTCAGTAAGAGGCGGGTAATTGATAAGACAAAAAGCCTTTCAGTCCACCCGGTCAAGTAGAGATGTGTGGTTGAGCCATCCCACACATGAGAAACGTACTCTACTACATACAGGATAAGACCCCTGTATAAAGACAGCAACTGAGTGGAGATGAAAATTAAAAATACACCCACTGAAAGAGAATGATAACGCTACATTTCTTTACTGAGTGAAAAAGAAATAATTAGCCCAAGTACATAGGACAGGGTGTGTATAAAGTAACGCAAGTGAAGAGAGAAATCTGATTTGAACTGGCTTAAACAAGTTTCATAACGCGAGTGAAGAGAGAAATCCGATTTGAACTGGTTTAAACTTGTTTCAACTTGTTTTTTACTGTCGAATATACAGTTGTTATAAATTCCGTGTAATAAATATTACTTGTCCATGTTCACTTGATATAATTCAAATCGGATTTGTCTCTTCACTTGCGTCACTTTATACACACCCGGTAGGATCAGAACGAATATACTTAATTTTCTTTTGTTACTAAGTACATATCTTGAACACTTGATTTTAAACACCCCTCAAATTTGAAAGGTTTGAGAAATAAATTCTGATTGGTTGGAAAGCCGACGTCGATGTCAAAGGTCATCTCACCAAGGTCCGACATATTTTGAACATAATGGCTATTGGTTTTCATGGTCGACTTTTTAAGAAACACGAGAACGTAATTAAATTCATTATTTTTATGTAGGAAGGATAGGGCAAGGGCGAGCGCCCGTACCCCCCTCCCCCATATAATAAGAAAGAGAGAGAGCCAAAATCAAGGTCTTTAAGGCCCACGATGCCACATTATTTATCTATTTTTTTAATTTTTAAAAAATTGTGCAGTGTGTAAAACGCATGTATGTGTAGTGAAGAATAGAGGGAGAAGTGTGTGTTTGAGAGCATGCTGGATTGCTCACAGGGTAAATGAGACACGGAAAAAGATAAGCTGAAAAAGGCAGTGACAAAAAACGGGAGTTCCAGCATTCCCTCTCTTCTGCCTAACGTCGCCCTCGGAGTACTTCCCTGCTCGATTGGTGTCTACAATCTCCTCCTAAAATATACCATTAAAGAGTTAAGTTTTGCTCTACAGTTGTTATTTTTTTTATTTTGGGTTCAGAATCCCAGCTGAGCCGTGAACGGCCAAGCTCTGAAGGGCCAGTTTAACCAGTTTAACCTACAGCCCAAGTTAAGCTAGACTAAAAATTTACGGACTTGGAAGTCCTATTAGGTCCTACCTCAGGGTTGCTGACTCGATGTAGGCCGTACGCGGACGATTGGCACTGGGAAAATTGCCACTGGGAAGATTGCCCATGGGAAAACTGCCCATGTGGGAAAATTGCCCGTGGGAAAATTGCCCATGGGAAAATTGCCCATGTAGGAAAATTCCCGAGGAGAAAATTGCTATGCGGAGTAATATTAATAAAAAAAAATTATGGGTGCCCTGAAAATATAATGAGATGTGGCAACGTTGGCATCGTTTAAGCTTTTACAATACAACTAAAAATCTATTTATATTTGAATGTTTGTGAATATAATTAATAATATTTTTAAATGAAATTTATTCGCTTGTTTAATCAAAAATTGTATGCATATCTGTCGTTTAAAGATTTTACCGTAAAAATTACCAATTAGCAACTGAACACCAAGCCAAGGACGTGATATATATATATATATATATAATACCGTAAAAATTACTAATTAGCAACTCAACACCAAGCCAAGGACGTGATATTAATTTCAAACCATTAGTATTCTGTTTTGGAAGTAAGCAGTAGTTTAACCCATAATGGTGTCGATAATAAAGACTGAACGCGGGAAGGATATGCTTGTAGATGAACTACAATATATGTATCATAAACATGGTACTAATAAAAGTGGTACAATTTTATATTGGGAGTGTAGTCAACGAAAACAAAAAAACTGCAAAGCGAGATTGCACTCGAAGTCATCCGCGGATAATTTCGAAGTTTTAAAATCGGTGAATGAGCATACACACTCATCAACTAAGGATAGAGTTCATGCGAAAAATGCGCCTGAAACTTTGAAATCCATGGCCGCAACGTCTCATCAATCAAGTCGTGTTTTGGTATCTCAAGCTACTGCGTCTCTAGATGAAGCTGCTCTCTCTCAAATGCCAAATGTAAGTAACATAAGCAGAAATGTTCATAAATGGAGACAAAAGGCTCGCAATTTCCCAGCCGTGCCATCTGGAAGGACAGGATATAGCATACCACCAGAATTTACAGCTCTTGATTCAGGGGAAAACTTTCTTCAATATGATTCTGGAATTGATGATGAATATCGCATATTGATATTCGCAACGGCTGAGGGTTTGGAAGATCTTAAAAGATACAAGAACTGGGCAATTGATGGTACCTTTAAAGTAGCTCCAGATATGTACTATCAACTTCTAACCATTCATATACAAAAGGCGAATTTAAGTATTCCTCGCATATTTGCCCTCTTACCAAACAAATCCGAATCTACTTATAGAGCATTCTCTGAAAAAATTAAGGAACTTGTAATTAATGAAACGCCTGAAAATGTCACTAGTGATTTTGAAAAAGCCTCCCTCACTGCATTGAAATCTGTCTTCCCGAATGCTTCCCTTAACGGCTGCTTCTTCCACTTTTCTCAATCGTTATATAGGAAAATTGTCGATCTTGGGTTTAAACAACAATACCACAACGACAACGAATTCTCTTTGAAGATGCGATATTTTTCCGCCCTTGCTTTTGTGCCATGCCTAGATGTTATTGAATTTTTTGAAGAACTCTCTAGAGATGATGATATACCACAGGAATTTTTGTCTTATTTTGAATTTACATACATAGGGATTGAAAGGGGAACGCGAAATAACCGAAGAAGAGACACCCCTATGTTTCCAATTCCCCTCTGGAATGTTTACTCCCGTGTGGAAAATTCGTTGCCCCGCACGAACAACAACGTGAGTAGTATAGCCGCAAAAGGGGAGAGTGCAAGAATGTTGCAGGTTATTATGTAATGTTGCAAAGGGGGGGGGGCTGTTGCAAACGGGGATGGGGTTGTTGCAAAGTGGGGAGGGGGATTGTTGCAAAGGGGGGTGGGGGTTGTTGCAAATCGGGGGAGGGGGTTGTTGCAAAGGGGGTGGGGGGAAAACTTGGAGGCGGCGTTATCCCCCAAGAGAAAGGAGAGAAAGGAGGAGGAGAGGTGTTCACCTGGCAGGAGCCAAGTGCACATTAAGATTTCAGCCGAGTTGGCGTTGTTTTATAGGCTCCTAATCATCCAGTTGGCGTAAATGGCTTGAGTTGCCAGATACCGCGATACCATTGTATACATTATTATAGACGCCTAATCAGCCAGTTGGCTGTAAATGGTTGCAGATACCTCTTTTAGCAGTATTATTGTATACATTATTATTATAGACGCCTAATCAGCCAGTTGGCTGTAAATGGCTTGAGTTGCCAGATACCTCTTTTAGCAGTATTATTGTATACATTATTATAGCCTAATCAGCCAGTTGGCTTAGAAGGCTTAGTTGCCAGATACCGCAATACCACTGTATACATTATTATATTTCGAATACCGGTAGTAGAAGGCATAACAATTAAGTAAAACAACATTGCATCATTCTTTTTATTATAAATATATAGAAAATAAATATACATTTGAGGAATATGCATATAACAGAAATATATACACACAATTATGGATATATATAAAATAAAATATACATTTCAAATAAATATACACTTCAATAGAAATATGTACATAACAGTACAGGAGAAATATACACACACACACACAATTATGGAGATATATTTATAAAATAAATATACTTTTCAAATAAATATACATTTCAATAGAAATATGCGTATAATCAGTACAGGAGAAATGTCAAGCAAAATATAAATACAATTCACTTTTTTTTCAAAATACTAAACTCGGTCTTAATCGAGTTTACAATTACATCATTATTGCTCTGCATTACGCAGTATATGCGGCTTAATAATATTTCACCGCTTAAAGTATAGGGAAACCTGTATTCGATATGAAGGGCTTTCATATCGTTCAGTACTATTTTTGTTCCCACTTTACAACCGGTTGGTAAGTCATCTTTAAATACGTCTAGAATACAATCAAAAGCACGCACAAAGAGTTCATCGTTAGCTACATTATTAAACACAAGTTTATAAGAACGCTTTTCCAATCGAGGGTTTATTTCTACCGACTCGAGCTTTTCAATCGTGAACTCACTCAACATAGCGGCAATTGAAATAATCTTCTAAATCGTTACGACAACTGCGGTTATATAAAGAAATAGTTCTTCAGGGTGAACGGTGTAGGTGAGCTCAGCCTGTACCGATCAATTGCTTTGTACCAAAGTTCATGGTATTTCAAAGAGTCTAAACTTTTTAAATAAACATCCAGCACTAGACCATTCTCACCAGCCCTACACTCGGTAAACCCATCGAGCAGAGCGGTGTATGCGTATTCAAGTACTGTATCAAAATAAAGCATGTCCGTAACACGCGCGTCTAATATAGGTTTCAGTTTACGGAATCCGACGATTTCAAACATTCTGTCGAGGATGAAACGGTTTCGCGTAGGAATAAGAGCGTTATTATCAGAAGCATTCTTCCACATCAACCGTATATCAATGCACGGCCGATCGTTATTTATACACAACGTACATACAACGGCGTATGAGGGTGCGTCACTAATCTGCTCTCTTCTTGTACCTACGTTAGCAGGTATTTTATAACGATCTTCACTCCACTTCTCAACTATCACAAAGATTCTATTCATCTCCTCGATACTTAAATAAACCCGTTTGTTTGTCGGTCTACATTCCGTTTCCAGTACATAGCTAATGGTACCGGAATTACGCCTGAACACGCGCAACGATTTCGTCACGGACACATCGTACGAGGCGTTGAGAATGCTGCTCAAAGGAAGTTCCATCGTATTCGAAGAGCGCACGTCCACTCGGCTCAAGCTCTGAGATAACTATGAGCCGTGTGAGGCACGCAGGTAGGCAGGAATGGTTCGACGGGCGGCTGACTCGATGATACGTGAATGGGCTTGTTCCGCGAGTCGAATTGTTGTACCGGTACAAGAATATCACTACCAGCCTACGCACCAGACATTTTGGATAAGAACTAGGAACATTTTATGTTTTACTAAATATCTCCACACTCCGGCGCACTATTTGAGAGGAACATATGTTCATATTTTTCCTTTCTGCCCATCAAACGATACTCGTCTCTAAACTCTGTTAAAAATTCACGCAGGGCACTAGCCACAACCTCACTACGAACCTCATCATGATATACGTTAATATAGTGATAAAAATACTTAAGATTGTCCATGATCACGAGATTCACATTTCCAGTCGTAGGGTATGAGTAATCGACATGGTGTAGCATGACGTAATACCGCTTGTCACACCACCCATCAGCAAGACTCATTATCCATACCTGCTGCTTCTCTTCTGCACGCGTTGTTTCTTTTACTTCACGGTGTATGTGAGACTTTATAAAGTTTAGCTCTGCAGTATACTTCAGCACATCGTCTGTGCAACGAAAGCCTTCAACGGTCTCACCAGAACATCCGTAGAGTATTTGTACATCTTGGAACTTCGCACAATCCAATGTGTTTTTAAAAGAGGCATAGGAGGGATGAATAGGAAGTTTTTCGGTATCCACCACATCTTTACTGAATACCATTTCGTAAACGTTGTACAAGCAATATTAAAGGTAGCCATTTGAATACACGTCTGATCTGAATACACGTCTGATCTCTCGGGCTTACTGCGGTCGACTGACCACGCAGGGACTCCCAGATAGTAGCATGACTCACGGTCTTACAGTGGGCGGAGCTTAGAACTTTCACCTGCACACACACACACACACACACACACACACACACACACAAAGGAGAAAGTGAAACGCTATTTGAAACATGATTTATTTAATAAACGAGATATTCAAGTTATATATATTTACAAATACGATTTAATAAACGAGATTCAAGTATATATATATATATATATATATATATTTACAAATAGATACGATTATATACAAGACGTGTGAGTTAGAAGCATCATTGGTATCCAAAGGGTACGGTATCATAGGTACCAGGTAACTGGTAACGTTTCCTATAGGTGTTACGGCACACCATCGTACCCCTAAGTTCCTTCACGCCCCCCAGCTTCTGCGCCCGAAAATTGTGGGTGCCTACAATTAGTTGGGGAGGTTGTTCATCCAAACATACTAGATCCTTCAACGACTCAAAGTTAACAACCTCCCGATTCGCATGGTTGAGCGTAATACCCTTTGCCTTCACGATATATTTCATTTCCTCCCCCACCCTGACCCGTACCCCATAAGTCTTAGGTCCTGTTGAGGCAAAAGAGTCGGCGTATGCGTTGTCCCCATACTCATCCTTGATCTCATCAGTGAGCTCGCCGAGGAACTCCCCAATAGTGGGCATGTATTCACCCTCCCTCTCTGTGAATATCACGCTATCTGTATCGGCATACAATACTCTCCGCCCAAGAGAATGCAATAGACCCCAAAGTTTTATACGGGCGTAGGCTGTTGTGAAGCTGGCCACAGGTATGTTTGTAACCCTTGAGGTATCTGTGGCAAATTCAGTGTTGTTGTACTTTATTACGTAAGTATTACCTACATTTACGATCTCCATGACCTCTTTATCGGGGGCATTGGCATAATCCCAGACATCGCTATAACTTTGTGCCAAATGAATGCTCCCTCTGCCGGTATTCTGCGCAAATTTTCCCCATAGACTGTTTAGACACAACTTTGCACTAAAGCGCTTGCCAGGATTCTTTACAATTTGGACACGATCAAGTTGTATACCTTCGCGGTCGCGGTAACGTTGAATATAGGCAGACTTTTCATCTTCGGTATCAACTCCTCGCGGATACCCTGATGCCTCAACCTTATCCTTCAAAAAGGTGTTTATATATGGTGTGAAAAGGTTGGGTAGCTTCTGAAACCTCCACACCTCATGTATCTTCAGTATTCTATAACCATGGCGCACGGCTAGGGCCAACTCAGGACTTGTATATACGCCTCTGATCTTACGCTGGTGGGGTATATGGTTACATTCGCCGTTATCCTCTTCCGCGCACTTCACGCACAGGGGAAACATGAGCTTGTCGTCGATAACGACAGGTAAGATCGGCATCCATAAATTGCGTGGGGGGAGTACGTCTACGAAAGAGATCCCAAAGTAACGATCATTCAAATTTTTTGAAAATTCATTGATGGATGGTAGGCTAGGTCCCACCAGTTTCTCAGGAGCGCCCACGGGGTACGGATGCTCTTCATCACGTATGGGTATAAAGAACAGAAATCGTAGTAATGGAGCTTCACGCCCTCCGTAGGTGGGAAGTATAGTCTGAAAGGATTTGTACGTCCTCCAAACAAGCTATCACCACATTTGAGAGGATCCAGCACCATTGAACGCTTGATCGCTTTTATTTCCTCACGGTACACCTCGTCTGTCTCCATCCGTGCATCATATTCATGCTCCCACAAGACTTTGTGAGTGAACTGTGATCCTATAAGTTGATCGCGGGTGCGGGTCGATGCAAGACAGTCGGCAGGAGACCTACCGTGGATATCTCCGGTGACTCCGCACTCAGGACGGGGGCATCCATGCCACCAGCAACCGTTAAAGGAGTACACAGTCTTCACACCAGTGACACGGTTTTCACTTAACCCATCAACCCAAAAAACACGTCCATTAATCTTAATGGGTACTTCACCCGTGTTGCGGGCGTGCTTTATGTATACACCTGTCTGTTGCTGTAGGTGTATGAGCCAGTAAATAGCCTTGTGCCCGTAACTGCGGGGATTGTTTCGGTGAATAATGGCTAAGGTGTCTTTCGGCATGAAGTTATTCTTGAACACCGTAAAACATAATGATGCGATGGTGGTTGCGACTTGCAGTGGATCGCATTTGAAACGGGCTATGTACATCCTTCTAAAGGCCTGGAAACATACTCTAAGCACGCGCACATCATTCACGCAATAACGCTCACATTCATCAGCTATATTATAAGGGTTACTTTCATTAAAACTGTCGTAGTATCGATCAAAGTCTTCACGTTCATCCATACAGTCAAAATAATGTTTGGGGGGTGGTGGGCCTACGTAGTTTAAAGTCTCGCTGGTGAGGAAAGTGTATGGGAAGTATCCTTTGGAAACTTCAGCTGCTACTCCCATCACCTTGGGTAGCTTTGCTAATTTACAAGGTGTGAATAATAAAGTATCTTTAAATTGTACATTGCCTCTTATCTGCATCTGTATTAATTTGTTGCCTCTTTTCAATGGATCACCTGTAAATATCTCAGAGGATTCGTGTTCAAGCAACTCCTTATAAAGGAACTGCGTGTCAAACTTTGCCCCGTTATGGGCGAGAATATACACAGTCATTTTTTTGAACTTGTCGGCTAACTTGACAATATAGGACACAAATAGTTTCACAGGACTATCGCTGACATTCGTTTTAAAAACGTTTGTCCGTTTACCACATTTGGGGCACTCGTCACATTCGATATCCATACACTCATCACAGATAGTCTGGCTCACAAGTAAATGTGGAATTACCTCTTTGGTTTCAGCGTTCGTATATGTTTCTATATCGTAGTATACAGTTATACAAGGGTTATTTTTAGGCTTAGCATCTTTCATATAACATACATGCTTTACTCCATCCGCCTTATATTCCTCCTGGCATGTAGGACAGTGAATTACGTCACACTTGTGCTTAAATTTTCCCCAATTATCCATTGTGTGAAACATACCACATTCACAGATTCTCATTTTCCTGCACGTGCCAATTGATTTATGGAAATCAAAACAGCTATTATTGAAAAATGTGCGTCTACACACATCACAGTCTCTCTTCTCAGCTTCAACTACACGGCTTTCACATTTGGTGCTTTTACACTGCTCACATACCATGTGACATTCTTTACAATGTCTCACTATATCATCCGCAAACTCGAGGCACCCCTTACACAAATCATGATGTCTCCCATATTTTCGACTTTTGTCATAACTCGCGTAAAGCCACCTTATATTACGGATGGGGAGATACGTTGTCCCTGACAATCCTAAAATAAGTAGGGGCCTTGTACGATCTCTCACACAGCTTTTAAAAACATACACAGTCCTACGACGATCATCCAACCCAAACACAACTATGCGGACATTCATTTCCTGTTCTACCCTTCTCAGCTCTTCAGGACCCATATTACAGTCAAATTCAAGTTCACAGTCTACAGCTAGTTTACGGGCACGCTCCACGACTGTAGGCAACCAAATTTTTTGAGTTCGTGTATTTTGTACAGTAAACATACGTGCTAAGAGTACTGCTATAAAGCCGCAACCACGATCGACGTTTATATGCCGTCTATAAATAGCTTGAGAATTGAAGTTAAGAGTATACGGTATGGCACTATGACCCGCAACACGGTATACATGGTCAATATTTACCGTGAAGTTGTCCATATTGAAGGCTATACTACTTTGGGCGGCTTGCATTATACGCCCTAATATATATTCTACATCTTCAGCCGCCAAACGTCTAAATGGCACTATCACCCAATAATCGTCTACATCACCGTCATCTGACCCGAATCCAAAGGACAGACTCGTCCTGACTTCACGCTCGTCACGATTCTGAAGAGCAAACTCTATAATATGCTCTACAACCCGGCGTAGTCCGCGCTCAATTCCACTGCTATACATGACTCTAGGGTCGACCCTGACTCTATACCGATTTCTAGTCAAGGCTGGGGTGGGGGCTGCGGATCGCACCAATTCCAGTTATACCATCCTCAACAGAACGGGGGGCGGAATTAGTGGATATATTAGCGAAGGTGCTGCTGATGGGGGCCCTGTTGCGTAGGAGGTTGATGGTTGGGGCTCTATTATTGTAGACTTAACAGAACGGGGGGCGGCGGATGAATAAGGGGATATATTAGGTGCTGCTGGGGTGTTGTTGCGTAAGAGGTTGAGGGTTGGGGATCTATTACCGCTGCAACAGACGCGTATTTCGGTCGCTTTATACCTGACGTGGGTATCTCATACCTCCGCTTTGGACGTGTTACCGGTATCGCTGGTGAGGGTTCAGGGGAGGAGATCACAACTACACTGTCGTCGAGGTCATCCGTAATGATGGGCTGCTCTACCTCATCGTCATTCACGGTTCTGTGGGAGAAGAAATATAAGGATCAGCACTCAAAATTTGTAATATTTTGTAAATGACTCACTTAGGAGTGTGACGTGTTAGAAATGGACTCTGTAGAAAAATTCAGATTCACGAGCCCATCCACATGTATTATATCTGGACCTACAGGATGTGGTAAAACTGTGTTTATGCTTAAAATCATTAAAGAAAAGGGGGAGATGTTCTCGAAATTTGTGCATAAAGTTATATGGTGCTATTCGACGTATCAATCAGTGTTCAACGAGTACCAAGATGATATTTTGTTCCACAAAGGCGTATATGACGTTAATTCGTTAAAGGGAAATGAACATACAATCATTGTAATTGACGATCTCATGTTGGAGATGGATAAAACGTTTGCCGAGACATTTACAGTATTCTCCCACCATCTTAACATAAGCGTGTTCTTCATCAATCAGAATCTATTTTTCAAAAATAGATACATGCGCGATGTGTCGTTAAATACGCAATATCTAGTCTTATTCGCGCAACGTAGAGATGTATCACAAATTGGGGTATTAGCCAATCAAATGTTCCCGAATCAGCGTAAGGAGTTTTTGGAAGTTTATAAAGAAGCTACAAGCACGCGTTACGGATATTTGCTTTGCGACCTTCATCCGCGAAACACGTTTAGAGTGCTTCTGCGAACGAATATATTTCCAAACGAGCCTGAAACGGTGTATATTCCAGAATGACAAAGAGACTAAAGAAATACCGTGAATTAATAAAAATCTATCATCGACTGCCTCGGGCAATGCAGCAGATGTTTATTAAAAATATCGATGCCGACTTTTTAAAATGCATCTGTGAAATCTGTCTTAACGTTATAAATTGCAATGTATCAATGAAAACCCATCAGAAGGCTCGCCTACGCCGCTACAAGAACATAATACGTGCACTCGCTCGTAAAAGCCAAACTGTAGCGAAGAAAAAACGAATTATTGTACAAACAGGAGGGTCATTTCTCCCCATCTTATTTTCAGTTTTGGGTCCTTTACTGACTAGATTAATATAATGAAGAAAGTGGTAGTGATTCCCCACGAGGTGTACGCCTCACTGCAAAGAGACACGTATCTAGATCCCCGTAAAAGCAGACTTAAAAGAATGGAAAGCGAATTGTTAGCCCTATTAAACAGTGAAAAAACACCTGATGAGAAAAGAATCTTATACCAAGAAGCTCTGCAGAAATTTCTTCACGAGTACGAAAATTATAAGAGCCCTACAGAGATTCCTGTGGTTATTAGGCACAGCACGGGGGACGATGGCGACATAGGATCTGTACCCGACGACACAGCTGACCAACCAAAAAGATTAGCCACACAACATATCGAACATGTATTAAAAAATACCCTCCCACTTACATTGAGGAGTAAAGGCTTAAGTCTTTATAATCTATTGAATGAGGATCCCGCCATACAATGGACCGATACAGGGGAGATCATTGTGGAAGGATCAAAGGTACAGGGATCGAATATCGTAGACATTGTCCATGATCTGGTGAGAAAGTGGGATAGGCCATCACCATCAGGATGGAAGCATATTAAAGCAAGACTACAACAAATAAATGTCCCTAAAACGTTGATAGGAAATCTGAACAGGTTAAAAGACTTGGAACATGCAACGCCTGTGACACAATTGAAGGCGCCGTCACCCCCGGCGGTAACACCTTTGAAGAGGAGCAAGAAGAGGTTAAACCAACCCTACCCACGTGCCTCTAAAATACGCAAATGGCTAACGTATTAACTAAACGCTATTATGACATTTCTACCCCATCCTCTTACGGCGGCGTAGATAGACTGTACGTTTACGGAGTAGGAAAAAAAGATGTTGAAAGATTTTTGAGGGAGCAGGACGCTTATACGCTTCATAAGCCTGTGAGAAAAAGGTTTAAAACAGCCAAGACAACGGCTTCCTCGATTGATTCTATTTGGCAAGCAGATTTAACAGACATGCAAAGATATTCTGTGTATAACGATGGTTACCGCTACATTCTATTCATAATAGACGTATTCTCTAGATATCTGTGGCTAGTTCCTCTGAAAAATAAATCACCTGAAACAGTTGCTAAAGCCACCAAAACGCTAATGTTAAAAGAAAACAGGGTTCCTGGCTATTTTTGTACGGATATGGGGAAGGAGTTTATAGGCCGTGCTTTTCAGAATATGTTGACAGAGTTTAATATCAGCTATTACACAACCAATTCTATACATAAGGCTTCTTTAGCTGAAAGAGTTCAGCGCACCATAAAGGAACGCATGCACCGTTATTTTACACATAAAAACACATACAGATTTCTAGACATTCTGGAATCATTGGCATCATCCTACAACCGCTCACACCATCGCACGATTGGGGCAACACCTAACGAAGTTTTAGAAAGAGGTACGCTCCCGAGAAGAGATGGATCACCACCACCACCACCACACTCTGCGCGCTTCAAAATCAATGATTATGTAAGGCTGTCGCGTTCGGGGAATAAATTCGCAAAGGGTTTTGAGCAAGGATGGACACGCGAGATTTTTAAAGTTAGGGCTGTGAGACCTAAAGGTGAGATAATGATGTATTACATTGAAGATTTGAATGGGGAAGAAATCTCAGGAGGCTTTTACCGCGAGGAATTGCAGAAAGTTGCGTTTAATTTAGAAAAAAATGTGTTTAAAATTGAGAAAATTTTAGGAAGCAAAGGTTCAGGAAGGAGAAAAATGTACCTGGTGAAATGGCTAGGGTACCCAGAAAGCTTCAACACCTATATAAAAGCTGATGCAATAATGAAGCTTAAATAGTATGCAACATGGCTCCTAACCATTTCTACGTCACACTCCCGTCCTCCTCGTCCCTGTCTGTACACCCTAACAACACGCTAGCCAACTTTGTAACAGAACTCCATGGGCACATTGAATTGGGTCGTGATTCGTATGAGGTGGGGATATGCGAAATTCAGCTGGACACCGTCTTTTTAAATATTGAACATAAAGAAACCGTTTTTACGATTCTTAGAGACATTGACGAGTGTGAAAAAGCTGGGGTAGCTATGGATGAAACTATGCGCATCGCTCGGACTAAGATTGCACGGTATTACAGTACAGAAGTAAGACTAGGGCCGGGTCAATATGGTTCGGCCGAGGATGTTGTGAGAGGCTTAAACGTAAGTTTAAGAAACTCAAACCTTACGAATGATTTAGTATATGAAATCGTAAACAACCCTGCACATACACTAATCCTAAAATCAAAGACTAACAGACGTCTTAAAGAACATAGAAAGTTCAAAATTCTAACCAACGGCCGATATAGCGCAGCCTTCCAAAGAGACACATTTCACGAGACACAGTATAACTTGTCCAGATTAATGTATCAATTGAAGATGGAGAAATTGGCTGAAAGGTCCCCAGACATGTGCTATATTTACAGTAATATAGTGGAGCACCAGTTTGTTGGGGATACCCAGGCACGCCTGCTGCGCATTGCTCACATCCCCAACCATAGAGGAAGGAGTTTGAGTATTACATATGACAGACCCCATTATGTGAATGTCGCAACTAATTTAATAACCAATATCACATATATATAAGAACGATTGAGGGCGAAAACTTCCCATTCGGTAACGGGAGCTTAACAGTGAAGCTACACTTTCGACGCACTGAGTTATAATGGATAGAAAGCCTTTCACCGTCTATCGAGGGATGCGATACCAGCGCGGTAGTGGACTTGGATCCATTTTTTCATCCATACTACGTACGGCTGTTCCTTTGCTGAAGAGGGGTGCCAGATACCTTGGAAGGAAAGCGCTACAATCAGGCCTTAACACTGCAGAAGACATATTGGCCGGGGCTAAACCTAAAGAAGCTCTAAAAAAACATTTAAAGCGTACACGGAACGAAATCATCAAAGATGCAAAGAGAAAAATGCGTGGTGGCGGGAAGAAGAAGAGGGCTCCCCGGAAGAAGAAGGGGTCACGTGGTATTAAACGTAAAAGGCTATCAAAAAAGAAATGCTGTAAGCGAATGAAACCTATGGTTGACCACTTTTTTGACTGATATAAGCTAAGGATATTGATCTCATGAATCATAGTTTGTTTACCACTTGTCGAGAGAGGAGTCACTATTTCGCCATGGCACGCTTCATCCACCCATGTAGTTCACAATGCTGTAAATCGGAGCTGTCCTTTTTTGAGCTCCCGCCAACCCAAGTTTCTATTGAGCACAGTGACTTTATTACAATTAACCCTTTAAACACAATTAGTTCCCGAGTGCACCTATAGAATTCGTGATACCCAGCTCAGGTCCTTACTTTTTTGATCCAAGCTGTGTGCACATGTACGCTAAGCTACGTATAGCCCATTCTGATGGAACGGTCTGCGATGACAAATATGCTGTATACCCTGAAACAAACTTTCTGCACGCCATATTCAACCAGTGTGACGTATATTTAAATCAGACCAACATATCGGCAGGCACGGGGTACTATCATCTACGAGCCTATTTGGAAAATGTCCTCAACTTTTCCAAAGAAGCGAAGGCTACCTTTTTAAGTGCGGAGGGATATTATCAAACTAAAGATGAAAATAGTATAAAGGACAAATTTAAAAATTCTAAAAAGAAAATATACGAGTGTTTTGGACGGTTGCACACAGATTTCACTTTCCAGGAGAAGTTGCTTGTGAACGGGGTGGATATGAAAATAAAGCTCACCCGCACGAGTCCTGAGATCTGCTTAAATCTGGATGCGAATCAAGAAGAGGGTGCAAAGTCCGTTGTGGTTCACATTATGGACACATACCTCCGCGTACGGCGAGTGAAATTAAGTTCACCAAAACAACTAGAAATTGAGAAAAATTTACTAAACGCTACAGTGAAATATCCTATTAACAGAGTGCAGATCAAACTATATACGGTTCCTGCAGGGTTGGCATCGAAGCAGATAGAAAACATTGCCCTGGGAAATCTTCCTAAAAGGATATTAATCGGCATGCAGGACCACGCTTCGGTGAATGGAAAATATAAAAAGAGTGCCTTTAAATTCGAGAATTTCGGACTTAAAAATATAACTCTATACGTTAATGGCACTGCTTTGGGTGGAACAATGGGTACGGACTATTCATCAGACGCTGTGTTACCTCTTTGTGCCAGAGCCTATAGTAATCTGACCCATATTGCAGGTGATTGTGATGAGCTTGGTAATGGGGTAACGCAGGAAGAATTCATTGATCAATTTAACCTTTACCCGTTTGACATTACACCTGACTTATCTGCTAGCGTAAATACCCATTTAACCCCACAGCAGAGCGGTAACATCTCAGTGCGGCTGGAATTCGCCAAGCCTATAGACGCTCCTATTAGTGTACTAGTATATCTCGAATCGCAAGCCCTAATAGAAGTAGATAGATTTAGAAGCGTTATCACTGACTTTTAAAATGGATGCTAATACACTTCAGAAAGTAATGGAGCGAGTCACACGTTCCAAATTTATCGGCGTGTTTGCGAAACATTGAGTTTGCCAAGTACGCGAGAATGCGGTAGTCGAACACAGACATCATCGGTAATGAAGGGATTCACTGGATCGCTGTCTATTTTAAAAATAGACAGCGCCTGTACTATTTTGATTCACTCGGTACTCAACCCTGGAGTGACCCTATTATTGTAAAATTTCTCGCTCAGTTACATATTCCCGAAGTTGTGTGGACCCCATTTCGCATGCAAGGATATTTTACTAATGTTTGCGGAATGTACTGTGTCTCATTTCTCATGCATATGTCAAATGATAAAGAATTTATAAATTTTTTAAATTTATTTGACCCGTGTCACACTCGCCGAAACGATGAAATGGTATGCAGACAGATAAAAAACCGTTTTCCAATTGTACGTACTCGTTGTATATTATAATGTTTTTGTTCGTATATTTGTAACGGTATATTCGTTTATTGTACTGATTTCTTTCATTTAATAAATTTATGAAAATA